>OX387188.1:12572667-12940028 GCA_947561395.2 Buxus sempervirens
GGCTTCGGTGCCCTACAGGTTGGACCGAATGATCTTGAAAAGATGCAGACGGGTGTGATCGGAGCTCAAAGTCTTGGGTGTTTTTAACACTTGCGGGGTTTTGCGATCTCAATGGGAGAGATGCAATCAAAGGAAATTAGGTGGTCACAGCGACCAAGAACATTGCAATTATCTGAAGAGAGGTGGTTTGTCGGAGACCGAATTGCCCTATTGGAGGGGATTAATTCTTTTATTTCAAATTCTTGTCTTGTTAAGTTTGAACAATACATAGCAAAGTGAAAATAAATTCATGCTTCAGAAAAGGGCCGCCGTGGCACACAGTACATCATCATGCTCATCAAAATACAACAAAGCCAAAGTCTAGCTAGGTTGGTCGTCATCATAGTGGGAGGATACGTCTTGCCTCCTCAAGGCTCGCAGAAGCTTGTTCGACAGACGTCGGTCCTCCTCAGCGTGCTTGCGCACTAATTCCATTTCATGTTGCAAGGCCGTATTGGCCCGCCTACTCTCCCGTTCCGAATCCACATAAGCTGAATGGATACGGGAATGGGTCTCCTGAAATTCGGCCACCCTGTCCCTATATGTGTTAGGGGGCGGAACTGGAATGTTGCTTGAAGCAACAGGTTGAAGAGGTGGGTGACCGTCGTGGCCGAACTCCCGAGCTATCCAATTCTCGTAGTCTCGAAAGTGCGATTCGATGAATACGTCTTCTCGATATACGCACACCGTCCTCCACTCCCTTTGTAGTTGTGTCCTTAGTCCCTTAGTGAGTGGACCAATCAAACTGCTCATGTCGTCCTTGACTGGGATTCCCTGCGGTTTCCCAAACTGTCTCAGAACCCGAATCGGATAGTACAGCACGGCATGGGTAAGGCCTATCAAGGCAAGTCCCTCTCTTTTCTTGAAAGCTATAATGGGGGTGTAGGGGATGTTGTATGTGCCCCGCCATCGAATGTCTGTTTCTCCCTTCAGGTGGAGAAAGTGGTTAAAACAATCCTCACAAGCGGGTAGGTCTGGTTTGATCTCTCTTTGAGCCAACCAATGGATGTTGTCGCCGGCCACCTTGTAATATGCACTGACAGGTGATGACACCATCAGGTGGTCTTGCAGCCAAATGTAGAGAAGGGGAGTGCACCCTTGAAACCTCCGGGTTCCATTTTTTGGACAAAGTCAGGGAGTGGAACAGTTGAGCTAGGATTAGTGGCATGATTCGGTACCCTGCCCTGAGTTGATCCACAATTTCCATGAGGGCCAAATTAATGGTGTCTCCCCCAGTTGGAAAGAAGATTTGCGACAGAACCACGAGGGTGAAGGTGTCAAGCCAAGCCCGGGGTCTTTCCTGCTTTTTGTTTCTTATTTTCTCAGCTAGGAATGTTTTGGAGACCCGAGTAAATGATTTGTCACCTCCTAAGGTCTGGAATTCTCTCCTTGAGAGGCCAAAGAAAACACAAGCTTCATTCTTGTAGCTTTCTTTGAGACTTGGCCTAGCGGGTTCTCCTAAGTCGCGAAATCAGAGGAACAGGTCAAGTTCCTCAATTGTGGGAGTCAACTCGTTGATCCCGAATCGAAACACTGAAATCTGGGGATCCCAGAAAATCAGAGCAGGGCTGCTTGGATCATATCCCAGTTGATTGGCAGGTTTAACAGGGTCAAAGTTTGTCCCATATGGTATTTGTGCTCCCATTCAATCTGCTTACTCCCTTGGAGTTGCCTTGTCCAAGAACAGATCCAGGGGGTATCCCAAGTGCACTTCTCTATCCTAGGGAAACGGGTTCTCTCAGATGAGGATGAGGATGCCATGCCAACTATCCGATCAAAATTCCAAATCAGTTTAAGGTTCCACACCAAACTCTCAATCAGTCTTAAGACATGCATAATCTTAAGCAAAAGACTAACCACTAGCAGTTCTATTATGCTTCACCAAAATAAGCAAAAACAATGCAAAATTTAACTCAGGCACACATGGTGTGTGGTCCTAAGGGTTGGCGCCAATGAAGGCACGACTCCTAGACATACTTATGTAGAGGAGCACATTCAAGTCCCGATCAGTCTTTTTGTCTTTCATCTGTTCTTTCATCTGCTTTCGGTGTCGGACCACAGTAAAAATTACAACTTGCCATCGAGGGCGAATTTTTACAAGATATTTACAAAAATTGCAAAGAATTCATCCTTAAAGCTGTTGGGAGCCAAAAGGGAGGATACAAATTGCTTCTAAAGCGGGTAGGCTAAAAATCCTTAGATCTAGGGTTTAGTGCCCTGGCATGCTTTCATCTGTTTTTCTGATCTGGCCAACTTTCGTCTGCTCTAAAAGACCAATCTGGACTTAAAGTGCTCCCAGCAGACTCTAATGGGTCGAGACCCATAGCATACAGGACTCCATGCATGGATCTGGGGTGGTTCCCCTGATCAAAATTAGGTGAGCTTCCTAAATTAGGGCTGAGGTCGCTCATAATCTAGGGTTTACTCAATTTGATGAAAAAAGCGGGGGTTGCTGCCCCTAATGGACTCTGGATTTTATTCCGATTTTACTCCCCTTATATTCATCATTCACAACATTCTCACCCTTGCATGCTCAACGCATAGTTTACTCAGAAACGTTAGGTGGGGAAGGATACCCAGCCCGAGACATAAGCCTACAAGGGTCTGGACCAGTACTGGATCCTCGCGTGCCACGGCAAGAAACCAGTGGTGCTAATGGACTCCAGAAAACTGGGGGGATGGGTTTACCCTGCTTTCCCTGGCGAGCCATGGGAGCATAGGTGCTAATACCATCCTAAAGATCAGTTCATAGGAATAATAAGGGTAGGCTGCTAGAGAGGTCTAGGTTTTGGTAAAGAAGTTGCAATATCCGATTCACTCATTCATTCGGGGTCGGATCATCCACGAAGCCTCCCTCGTGCGTGTCCCCCCACGCAATTTATCACACAAGAACGGGAAATAAAAAATCCATCCACGGTGTGGTGGTGTGCCCGTGTGTGCAGTTGGCTGCGTGCTGTGTTTACACGGGTGAGTTTTGTCTGGATTTTGTTGATAAAGGCATTGTTACCGTCTCATATAGTAAGGTGCAGAATTGGCGCGCAATACGAGGCTCTGGGAGAGTCCCCACGTAAGTGGGGGGTCACAAGGGACCGCTTAAATCCAACTTGCCTTAGGCAATTATCGCGTCCCTTTGACAGGACTCCCCAGAACGTGTATTTACGCGTATTCTGTATCTTACTAAACGAGGTAGTAAGAACCCTAAATATCAACTATATCCCCTTTACGCTAACTCATCTAACCAGGGTCCTACTGGCCTGAGACGTCCTCCCCAGCAGAGTCGCCAGGCTGTGCGCGCGTCGGAAACGCGGCACGGGGAAGTTCGGAGTCGCCACCGCCTGATGGGGTGCAGGCGGACACTTGGGTGCCTAATCTTGTCTATTGGGCTGGTTTGCGGCTTGAGATTCTAAGTAAGGTCTCGGTTGCGGTCTGGGGAAGTCCGTAGACACCTCAGTCTGCCCCGTCGGATGACGGGTCCCGTGCGTTCCCTAGTTTGAGTCAACTTACTTTGGTTTCTCACCCGATTCCTAATCCGATAGGCAATTTGGTTAAGTCTTGGCGGGACCACCTGAATGGTGTGGGTCCCTTTTATTGATTTTATCTTGCTTATTTAAATGTACTGAGTCTGATGGGGCGGGCCCTATTAGAAGGCCCACGGTGTCCTTGGTGGGCTTGGTTAAGCCCATAGGCCTCTGGTGGGCCTCTGTCTAAGCTTAGGAGGCCCTTTGGGCTTTGGTGTAATGAATTGATTTTACTTAATTTATTCAAGTTGGAGACTTAGTGATTTCCATGCAAGGGGTTGGTCTGCATTGGTTGGCGGGCCCCAGGGTGGGCCCCCATGATGGTTGCCAAGAGTGTTTTGGGATTTATTTTATTTAGCTTTGACAAAATGGGCTGGTCACTGGGCTTGGGGCCCGTGATCCAGATTTGGGCTTGAAAGCCCGATTCCTTGAAGTTTGGGGTTTTGAACCCTCACTTGGTGGGTTGACGGGCTTTGGCAGGCCCGATAGGCCCTTGCCCTTGGTCTCAGCCAAACCATGCAATTTCAATCATCATTCCATACATCAAGGTTCGGGTGGGCCGCATTGGGTTTGGCCCGCCCGATTCGATTAGTTAATCTTACTTAACTTGCTTACTTGCAGGCTTTAGTGTTCGTCGGGCTTGGTGGGTCCCGTTGGAAGGCCCACAGATGTACCAAATTGGACCGGTGGTCCAGGTCCCAAGTTGGGTTTCCGAGTCATCCGGAAACCCTACTGGATCACTTGGTTTGGTTAGATTTATCACAAAATTCGACCAAGATCAGAAAACACAACAAAAGGGCATTTCTGCTATGTATCCGGCCTTAGTTGCCGGATACACACAGGCCATAGGTGATCCGGCCTAAGTTGCCGGATCACCTTAAAATGGCCTTTTTTCGGGGTTTGGCCATTGGGGTGGCTTCCATGGGTTCCTAGGAGGCTCTTTAAGGTTTGGTGGGCCCCTGGGAGGGCCCACACTGGTTTAGGTTTGAGGGAGAAGCCTCACTTGGCCTCCTTTGGGACTTTTCCAGCAAAGGCAAAGGCATTGGAAGGCACGGGGCTTGCTGCCCATCATTTCTTCTCAACAAGATGTAGTAGGAGCATGGGGGTCTAAGCACCCCCATGTTTGCCCTTCCACGTCACCAATCAATGCATAATTCAAGATTAATGACAAATTACTTCAAAACATTCAAGATCATCACAAAGCAATGCATGTTATGAAGTATGAAATACCAATCAATAAAAAAGAGCTAAATCACAAAAAAAAAACAGTAGTTCACAGGGGGGAAGGGAGTATGCACATGTAGGTTAATGGGCTAGGCTTTGGGGAGAGCCTAGGCCTTTGGTTAGGCTTGATGGAGATTCAGGAACAGCAACAAGCAATAGGGATTTGTTGCTGTCCCCACAGCAGCATGCATGGGTCTTGGGAGGGCTCGAACAGCAGACCTAAAGGGGGCAAAGGGGATAGGGATTATGCCTTCATATGCATCTCCAAGTATAACACATGGTGGAGGGGTTAGGGGATCAGGGTATTCACATGAACACAGCAAGTTGCATGGAAAGGAGAACATAATTTCATATCTGGGAACAAAAAATCAGCATAAGTGGATGAAGAAAACATGGCTGTGGGTTAACGGGCTAGGCTTGGTAAGTAAAACAAAATAAAAGGGAGCTAGGAATCATGCTCATGGGGGGGTGCATGGGGTTAGAAAACTTGCTAGGAACAGCAGTAGCATCAGGGCTTGCTGCTGTTCCCAGCAGGAGCTCATATGGGCTTGCATGAAGGGGGTTATGGAGGCGTAGGAAACACATGCTTGGCATCTCTTAGCAACAGCAAAACAAGAGAAGAAAAGCACCAAAAAAACACTAATTGCATGTAAGGATATGGGGTCTAACTTACATCTAACTTATCCACAAATGGGCAACCAAACACACACCCAAAAGCAAAAAGACATGTGAAGGGCATGCATGTGGCAACCATAGCAAAAAAGAAACAACAAACAAGAGGAGGGTGTGGCCATCAAAGAAAAAAAAAACAGAAAAATTTAGAAGAGAGAAAAAAACAAATCAAGAAGGGAAAGGGGGCTTATATTGGGATACATTAGATGGTACACCGAGAAGGAACATGCTCCTTCTAAACGATGCTTGAGATGACCCATGGACGGCTACCACTAAAGGACACTAAAAAATATGTCAAGAGGACTCCCATGCTCCCTAAAAAAAAGGCCTACGTAGACTTCTTGCTGGTGGAAGCTTTTATGCCATGAGGAAGATGATGAATGCATGGTTAAACCACCATGAAAGTGAGCTCATGCAAGGAAAGAAGGAGGCAGCCAAAAAAGCAATAAAAAATTTACTTTTAATATATGTTAAACTAAATGTGCCCAGGAGACTCACCTGGTGGTTCTTAAGCTTGGGAGTAGGGTGGAGACACCTTCTTGAAGTTGGACCACAGCTGTAGAGTCCCTCCTCTTGCACCAGCAGCACTTGCTCTCCTTCTTGTTGGAGTGTGAGTGAAGAACAAGAAGGAATAAGAAGGGTGGAAGTACGTGAGTTGGTGTGGGGAGGTGATGGAGGGCAAAGGGGGTTGTGAGAGACAGGATTAGGGTGGGAAGAAGTGGGGGAAGAAAGCTGAAAACCAACAAAAGAAGCCAACCCCCGGCCAGAGGTGGCTGCTGTGCTTTTATAGACAAACTTAATGTATCCAGCATTAAATGTCGGATACACTACATGTCCTTTGTATCCGGCATTTAATGTCGGATACACTGAACCTCCTTTGTATCCGACATAAAATGTCGGATACAAACAAAATTATTTCAAAAATTTAATGCCGCCGCGAATTTGTCGGGGAATCGGCACGAATCTCGCCGAGCAAATCTTTGTATCCGACATTTGATGTCGGTTATACACAAACCCATGTGTATCCGATATATTTGACCGGATACAAATCAAAAAATTATGGATTTACCCCTCGACTTAACGGATTTGACACTTTTGGTTATCTACGGATTGCCCCCTGTGAAATTTTGCTTTAAACCCTGGGATATTTTGCATGTTTGGATATTTACGGATTGCCCCTCGAGATATTTTCTTGTGCCACTCGCCACGTGTGCAGCTTTTTGTCACGTGTGTAGTTTCTGGTTTTTCTGCTCGAAAACTTCATTGGCTCATATCTCCTTCATCCGGACTCCGATTTGAGCAAACTCAGTTGCGTTGGACTCGTATCGGAGCCCTCTATCCAATGATATAGAGCTAAGCACCTGGTTCGGGGTTCAAAAAAAGTCAACTTTCGACTCACCCTCAAGTTTGACCGGCCCACAGAACCTTTATCCAGACTCCGCTTCCAGCAAACTCAGTTGCGTTGGACTCGTATCGGAGCCCTCTATCCATTGAGATAAAGCAAGGTAACCAATTATCACTTGATCGAAAATGTCAAATTTTGACCCCTCAGGGTTTGACTTTTTAGCTGGGTTTTGCATTTCCGGCTCTTTTGGGAGCGCAAAAATGAGGTGCTTACATCAGGGTTTGACTTTTTAGTTAAAATTTTTATTTTCTGCACTTTTGGAGGTGCAAAAATTAGGTGCTAACATCTACCATTAATAATCATATAGACGCACCAAGGGAGGTTGTTTAGCACTTCAACCCTGCACATGTGGTCCCACAAAATCTAGAAACCTTTAGTTTTATTTATCACTGGACTCCACCAGTAATTGGGAAATCCAAATTTTCTAATCCTTCTCTCAACCATGCGGTCTTTCATAAGTGTTTCAGACAACATCAATATATTCAGCTTGTTGGTGTGGATAATATTGCACAAGTGCAATGTTGTCAGGGTACGGTTGAGACCTCGAAAATTCCACCCAATTATTTTCATGGTTTCCTCTCCTGCTAGGAAGGCCCAGCAAAGAATTAGATGTAGAGTAGGGAGGGAAGGACTTGGGTCAATGCTACTTAGATCACAAATCTACAGAGATGATGAATTTCCTTTCTTGATAGGTTTTTGGTACCCCTCACTCCCCTTGCCTTAGGTTTGAGTCAAACTTCCAACCTCCCCTGGTGGTCTTCTCCCTTGGTTGATTTGCTTTTCTTTTGGGTTGGATTTGCAAGGTTGGGCCAGATGAAATAAGGGTTTGGGTTGATTTGGCACAAGTTCAAATGGGGTGACGCTTTGAAAGAAAATATTGGGTCTTGCTTTGGGTCATGGGCTTTGAATTGGAAGAAAGGTGAGACCAAAAGATTCTGCCCATTGCTGATAGGCCCATCTCCATCCATCAAAAAAGTGTCGTTAGACCCAGAATCTCCCTCCAGTTCCATCATCAGAATATCAAACCCTCTGGCAGTAGTCTTATTAGTACTACCACCTGTTCACTCACTGTCAGACACCAGCTAGAAGCGAGACCCATTGGGGTCCCGAGTCATCAGTGATTCAATTTTGATTTGACTCGTTTCAACCTCTCGAGTTGGAACTCACTTTCTTCCCTAGCACTTTAAGCAACGAATTTCTATACCGGGTCATCGGAACCGCCATCGGTTTGGTATATTTCCTGCAATCGAAAGACAAACTATCACCATCCTTACCCACAAATGGGTTCTTGAACGACAACAACGAGTACCCAATACAACCACATGACACACAAAATAATGGCAGATTTTCATATTTAAAATCAATCCATATGTTTGAGTTAGAATTTACACCAATATAGATCCCCAAAGGTATTTCTTTGTCCAACGCAGTTTAATCTTTGTCGTGACAAACACAATCTGTTGTGTGCCATTGCTCAATTCTATCTCTAGGGGAACCCCAAAAATCTTAAGATAGTCTGATATTATCTTCCTATCCTGGTACTTCTGGGGAATACCATGAATCTGCATCCGCAAAATGATGGAATTGAACCTATGATATTTTGCCTCTTCTTGTGAATCTACAGACTCCATAAGGGCTATAGACGAATTGATTATCCAAGGTTGGGCATTCAACACTTTAACTTTGTCTTCATTCTTGGAGAATGCCGTGAGAAATCTACGGGGAGAGATTTTGATAGTTTTAGTAATTTCTATATTCCTCCACAGCCTCTCTGTTATGTTCCTAAATGCATTGAGCTACACATCTTCATGACACCTCGTAGGCAACCAAGTTTTTCCATTTGTTGTGCATGCGCTCAATGTCCTCCTCAGGGGGTTTAATAACTTGGTTTGATCTTGGGAGGATGAACAAAATTTTGAGGTTCTTGATAAGATCTTCCATGTATAGGGAAACCAAGGACTAGACAACAACAAGAAAGGCCCAAGGACTCCCAGGGAAACCACAACAACGAAGACAACCACCAAGGAGGAAAACCACTCAACCAGGTAGGCGAGGGGATTTAACTTATTAATGTGTTTGCATGAGGTGAGGAATGCTGCAAGGGATGAAGAAGGCAAAAACTAGGGCACCTAGATAGCTTGAACATGGTTTACCGGACGCCAGTCCAGATCAGGATCACCCTATCTTGGTCCAATATTCCGGTCCAGGATATGGTTTGTAACGGGGCTCTCTAGACCGAACGGTCCATGGTTGGGATCGTCCAATCTCAAGTCAAAACTGGGCGAGAGAGATTTTTGTTTGTTTCTTTTCGTTCTTGATTCTTGAAAAGTAAAATGTTGTTATTGATTTGCTAACAATAATACTTACCAGCACTAGTCGCCTTGGAATCCGTTGACGAGGGCACCATGGCCGTTGCTCCGTCAGAGTAGCTGTTCATTCCTGAAGGGATCCCGATCCACCCTGCGGCCGTCATAGAAGTGCCACCACCTGCTCCCGTTGAGGAGTCCAAAGAAGAAGGTCCAATCATGTATGTCTGCATGATGGAAAGGCGAGATAGCTCAGGGATGCCAACCTGCAGGCCAAGGTCGCCTCCTCCACCTCCCTATATCCCGCACCCCGGAACTCGTGATGGTTTGAACCGCATGTTCCGTAGCATGCCCCAAGTGCTAGGGCCAGTACTGGAATAAGTGTACCATGCAGCCTACAGCAAATGGGCACCACCTGCTTACTCCTCTACTGTGCCTGGGATACCTACTGGGATACCCATAGCCTTTGCACCACCCAGAGTTGACCCGGCCAACGGGGTCACCATCACATACATGCCACCTGAGGACGAGATACCAAGGGAAATTCCCCTCAGTGGATCATGGGTGAGGGTATCATCAGACAGAGCTCCCCGATCAGAGAGAAGCCAGAACAAGCCGGCAGCAGGCGCAGCACATGATCCTATCTGCATCTCTTCTGATGATAGCACCAACATGGTACTAACTGGAGAACTGAAGAAGGCGGCCGCCATCAACAAGGAAGACGGGGCACCACTAAAGAACTGGAGCACCACGCCTTTTACTATCAGCAAAGCTGCTATCCCAAAGGGGGTTTTTGCTACCTCTGAAATTTCTGTTGTAGCTACTGCTGAAATTTTCAATGAATATCTGAATGCTTCCGACTACTTGCATCTGTTTGAAAATGAAAATAACAAAAATAAGCAACTTGAGCATCGCAATCCTAGTGTCAATCCCGACGCACACCTGGAAGATCTAGGGCACGAGATAGGTAAAGATTGTCATAATTCAACAAAAAGAAATTGAAAAGCCAGTGCAGATGGCAATAATAAATGAAATGTATGAGCTAGTACCCAATCCTGAAAACGAGCAAGAACTAGGCAAGTCAGATTGGGGCACTTGCCCATCGCAGCAAGAGGATTCAGACATTGTCCCCTGTAAGCCTTTTGAGCATGAGGACGACGATGAATCATGGGAGACCCCGCTTGAAATCCAACTTGCATTGGAAAGGCATGAAAAGGGTCCCCAGGCCAACATTGAGGAAACAGAGCCAATTGACATAGATGAAATAGCACAACCAAGGATACTCCAAATTGGTAAAAAGCTGTCGCAATTATTGAGAAAACAGATGATTGATTTTCTTAAATCTTATTCTGATGTGTTTGCATGGTCATATAAGGATATGCCCGGGTTAGACATGGACTTGGTTGTGCACAAGTTACCAACAAAGTTTGAGGCCATACGTGTGAAACAGAAGCTTAGGCGCACGAAGCCGAAATGGGCCCTAAAGATTAAAGAAGAGGTCATTAAGCAGTTGGATGCCGGATTCTTGCAAGTAACTCACTATCCAAAGTGGCTAGCCAACATTGTGCCAGTTCCCAAGAAAGATGGGAAAGTCAGGATGTGCGTCGACTATAGAGATCTGAATAGAGCAAGTCCAAAGGATGACTTCCCATTGCCGCACATTGATTTACTGGTGGACAATACAGCAACGCATTCGATGTTCTCTTTCATGGACGGCTTCTCTGGTTAGAACCAAATAAGTATGGCACCTGAGGATATGGAGAAGACATCCTTTATCATGCACTAGGGCACTTACTGCTACCACATGATGCCGTTCGGACTGAAAAATGCGGGTGCTACTTATCAGCGTGCGATAACCCTGTTGTTCCATGACATGATGCACAAGGAGATGGAAGTGTATGTGGATGACATGATAGTAAAGTCAAAGGAGGAAGAAGACCATTTGGTGAACCTTGGAAAGATGTTCAACAGACTCAGAGAGCACAAGCTCCGGCTCAACCCAAACAAGTGCGTGTTTGGGGTTACTTCAGGAAAGCTACTCGGCTTCATAGTGGGCAAGTGAGGCACTGAGGTTGACCCCGTCAAAGCAAAGGCAATCCTAGAGATGCCTCCTCCATCGACTGAAAAGGAAGTGAGAGGGTTCCTGGGCAGATTACAGTACATCAGTAGGTTTATAGCATAGATGACTCCGATGTGTGAACCTATATTCAAGCTGCTAAAGAAAGATAATCCCGTTATTTGGAATGAAGATTGCCAAGTGGCATTTGATAAGATCAAGACCTATCTGATGAGCCCACCAATGTTGGTCCTGCCAGTCCCGGGGCGACCCTTGATTATGTACCTGACAGTCTCAGAGACGGCTGTAGGATGTGTGTTAGGGCAGTACGATGAGAAAGGAAGGAAAGAACAAGCAATCTACTACCTGAGCAAGAAATTCACCAACTTTGAAGTCAGATACACTGTGCTTGAGAAGACATGTTGTGCCTTGGTCTGGGCTGCTCAGAAACTCCGACATTATTTGCTCAGTCACACAGTCTTGCTGATCTCAAATCTCGATCCCCTTAAGTACATTTTTGAGAAGCCGATCTCTACTGGTAGGTGCGCGCGCGCAGGAAACGCGACACGGGAAAATTCGGAGTCGCCACCGCCTGATGGGGTGCAGGCGGACACCTGGGTCCCTAATCTTGTCTATTAAGGCTTTGGTCTGGGCTTGAGATTCTAAGTAGGGTCTCGGTTATGGTCCGGGGAAGTCCGTAGACACCTCGGTCCACCCCGTCGGGTGACAGGTCCCTTAGGTTTATCCTGGTTTGAGTCAGCTTACTTTCGTCTCACCCGATTCCTAAACCGATATGCCGCTTGGTTAAGTCTAGTGGGACCACCTGAGTGGTGTGGGTCCCTTTAATTGCTTTTATCTTGATTAATTAGGTAATCTGCGTCTGGTTGGGTGGGCCCCGTTGGAAGGTGATAAGTCATGAAAATATCACATTATAGCACATTAATTTCAAGACTTATCTGGTTTTATTTTATATTTAATTCCCAATTTTACTTAGAAATTGTCAAAGTCTTTCATCTTTGCATTTTATTTTCATTGTCTAAATTTTGCCTAATTTGTTGATGTAGAGATACTCTTGGTGATTATAGAAATCACGGTTCAAACGGCGTAACAATCGGAGTCAAATTGTAGAAGATATGATCAACGTTTACTGGCCGTTCGCCTGTCGTTCGAACGTTGGTGTTCTACAAAGAAACCCGAGAGCAGCGTTCGCTGGCCGTTCACCTGTCGTTCGAACGTTGGTGTTCTACAGAGAAACCCGAGAGCAGCGTGTGCTGAACGTTCACCTGTCGTTCGAACGTTGGTGAAAAATAGAGAAATTGTAAGCAGCGTTCGCTGACCGTTCGATGAACGTTCGAACAAGAGAAGAGGAAACAACTTTTTGACCTGAACGTTCGACCCGCGTTCGATGAACGTTCGAACGATCAAGTATTAAATCCTGTTATAAAATTCTGAACTTTGCGGATTTGTCTCCTTTTTCTTGGGGATCTTCTTCTAGTTTTTAGGAGGACTTAAAGGGGTTTCTAATTAAGAAGATTAGGTCGTTTTTGGACTTAAAAATCGTGGATATACAAGGAAAGGAAGTTCTCTCTTCCTTAGGAGTCTTGGAAGGAAATTTTCTATTTTCTCTTCAAGGGATTGTTGGGCAAGCTTGGTTATTTCTATAAAGAAGGAGCTGGACGTGAAGAGGAGAAAGGTTGGTGCTGGGAACGTGAGAAGGAAGCTGGAACATCAAGAGATCAGAGCTTGGATCATCATTAGTTTATTTCTTCTCTTTTGTTCTTCTTCTTTCATTATACTCTGTTTTGATGTTTATTCTTAGTTCAGTCATGAACTAATTTCTCTTTCTAAGGCTTTGATGTAATTTGAACATGATGTTTTAATTCTGAATACTATCGCTAAAGGATTTATGATTCACTATTTGAGTATTTTATTATTGTGCTTAACCCAATTGAGTATTTGATCACCATTCAATTGTATATGGTAGTTGTATTGGACCGAGAGGAGATATACAATTTTAGTTCCTATGATAAAATACCATATTCTATATGTTGATAGAGATATTGGCATGGTCTATGTAGCTTTGTGTTTTTGGACATGAAACTCCACAGATCTTAATGTACCTTGTTACTTTTAAATTCACATAGAGATATCGTGGGTTATCGTAGGAAGGTAAGTTCGTTGGTGCTCGAGAGAGACCATTGGATAGAATAGGGATTTTCGCTTTCAAAGTGGATTATAAAATTCAGTAGCATGTGTATTCAAGAGTTAATTCAGATTTGTTTAAGATGAAATCAAATGCCTTAGTATTTTAAATCTCTTATTGAACCTCAATCTTATATTTTCTTAGTTAATAATTTTAATTGTTAGTTAAAAACCCATCTCACTTTTTGAGTATCCAAATAGAATTTAGGATAGTAATTTCAGTATTTAGTAGCTACCATTCCCTGTGGGTTCGACACTCTATTTCATCACTTTATTACTTGTTACGAATTCGTGCACTTGCGAAAAAGTACATCAAGTTTTTGGCGCCGTTGCCGGGGATTGATTTGTTTACTAATATTGATACTATCTATTCTCAATTTTAATTTGGATTTTAATTTATATTTCAGGTCTTGTGTATGCGACACTCTAGAAGTGCTGAAATCTTTCCTTATGATCCCGAAATTGATCGTACCTTTAGGCGGTTGAACAAGGAGAAGAGGCAAGTTCTGAATAACTCTCCAGTTGAAATGGCAAATCAAATTGAAAAAGAGGAGAACAATAGGGCTTTGAGAGACTATGTCATGCCATTAGTCACCGGGGCTCACACGAGCATTAGAAGGCCAGCAATTCAAGCCAATAATTTTGAGATAAAGCCAGCCATCATTCAAATGATCCAATCAACCGTGCAATTCAGTGGCATGCCGAATGATGATCCCAATGCTCATATTGCAAATTTTCTGGAAATTTGTGATACCTTCAAGCACAATGGAGTTTCTGATGATGCAATAAGGTTCAGGCTCTTTCCTTTCTCTTTAAGAGATAAGGCAAAAGGTTGGTTAAATTCACTTCCACCAATGACCATCACTACGTGGGATGGTTTGGCTCAGAAATTTTTAGCAAAGTTCTTTCCTCCATCCAAAACTGCTAAGATGAGGAATGATATCACTACCTTTGCTCAATTTGACATGGAGTCACTATATGAAGCATGGGAAAGATATAAAGACTTGCTTAGAAGATGTCCTCACCATGGTTTACCCAATTGGTTGCAAGTCCAAACTTTCTATAATGGATTGAGTCCAAATACACGGACAATTGTGGATGCCGCAGCAGGTGGAGCATTGATGGGGAAGCCTTATGAAGAAGCATAAAATTTACTTGAGGAAATGGCCTCAAATAACTACCAATGGCCATCAGATCGTTTGGGACCAAGAAGAATTCAGGGAGTTCATGAAATTGATGCTTTAAACTCTTTAACGTCTCAAGTTGCTTTGTTGTCTAAGAAAGTAGATAAAATTAATGCTGTCCAATCTCACTTCGTTTGTGAAATTTGTGCAGGGAATCATTCAAGTGTTGAATGTCAAGTTGGAAACTCCTTTGCCATGGGTGCATCCGAGCAAGCCAATTATGTCTCCAATTTTCAACACCCAAATAATCCCTATTCAAATACCTACAATCCCGGATGGTGAAATCATCAAAATTTTTCTTGGAGTGGTCCTCAAAATTTCAATAAGCAACCTCCTGGGTTCCAACAGCAAGAAAAGAAGCAAAATATGGAGAGTTGCTTACCAAGTTCATGCAAGATACTACAAAATTCATGCAAGAAGCAAGGACTACTTTCCGGAACCAAGATGCTAGCATCCGGAACCTTGAGCACCAGATGGGGCAGTTTTCAAAGCAATTGGCAAAAAGATCTCAAGGGTCCCTCCCGAGTGATACTATTACCAATCGAAGAGAACATGCTAAAGCCATCACCCTAAGGAGTGGGAAAAATCTGGAAATTCAGAAAGAAGTAAGAAAAGAAGATGAAGAAGAGGACAAAGATAAGCACCAAGAAAATACAAAAACAGATTTGCTTTCTAAAACTCCTCCTCCTTATGTTCCTCCTATTCCTTTTCCACAAAGATTGAGAAAAAATAAGTTAGACAAGTAATTTTCTAAGTTTCTTGATATTTTTAAGAAATTGCATATTAACATCCCTTTTGCAGACGCCTTAGAACAAATGCCTAGCTATGTGAAGTTCATGAAGGAGATGTTGTCTAACAAGAGAAAATGGAAGGAGCAAGAAACAGTGATGCTAACCGAGGAATGTACAGCAATCTTGCAAAATAAACTTCCACAAAAGCTAAAAGATCCAGGGAGTTTTACTATTCCTTGCACAATTGGAAATTCTCATTTCAATAAAGCTTTATGTGATTTAGGAGCAAGTATAAACCTAATGCCTTATTCTGTTTTCCAGAAATTGGGGATTGGTGAAGCTAAGGCAACAACCGTATCTCTCCAACTGGCGGATCGATCAATCAAATACCCCAGAGGTATCATAGATGATGTTCTTGTTAAGGTTGACAAGTTTATTTTTCCTGCAGATTTCATTGTATTGGACATGGAGGAGGACAGAGAAATTCCACTCATCCTAGGCCGACCATTCTTAGCTACGGGAAGAACTCTTATAGATGTCCAACAAGGAAAGCTTATACTTAGAGTGCAAGAGGAACAGATTGTGTTTGATGTGTTCGAATCTATGAAGCATCCCTCCACAAGTGATTCATGTTTTCAGATTGATACCATCAGCAAGTTGGTATCCGATACCTTCAATGAAGATAATCCAAGGGAACCACTAGAAGCATGCATTATCCAATCAGGGAATATTTCTTCTGAAGACATGAGCATTAGAGAGTGTGCACTCTATTTAGAGGCTTCACCACCTTACACTCACAAGAAGAAGCCCAAGTTTGAAGATCTTAATAAGAAAGAAGCCTCCCAAGTTCTCTTATTTGCTCCACCCATCAACATCAAAGATGGTTTTCAGTCAAGCTAATGACTATAACCAAGCGCTTCTTGGGAGGCAACCCAAGTGTTTTTCATTTTATTTATTTATTTATTTATTTTTGTATTCTACTTTCATTTTTATTCATTTATTTTTTCTTTTTTTCAGGTTCTTGAAGGTTATTCACAGTCATACAAGTACATCCTACCGTCCATCTCAACATCTGAAAATCTGGGGAGTATTTTGTCCCTTTCTCTTTATTTTCATTTTGCTATTGAACATTGAGGGCAATGTTAGATTCAAGTTGGGGGGAGTTGTGTTGAAATCTCATGTTTGCTAACCTCTGATTTGGTGATCTAAAACCCAGATTTTTATTTATTGTGCTGAATAGCCTGCTGGTAGGATAGTTTTATTAAAAAAAAAATTTCTAGCTCATGCCTAGCAATCCAGATAGCTTGATATTCTTGGTTAAGCTTAAATAGTTGAACACATAATCACATGACTGGGAGATCTAAATTTTGGCCTTTATTACTTATCTTTGGATAGTGTGATTTCATTTGTCTCACTTTGAACTTAGCACGAGCACACTAATGCATTATGTGTGGGGTATGAGAACTGAAACCAGTCATAGAAGTTTTGATAACTTGAATTCTGTTGATTGGCTTATAGATGGACAACTTTGGCATGATAATTGTGGTATGAGAAAAGAAAATTTTTTTCAGAGTAACAAGCAATGTGTGCGCGCGTCGGAAACGCGGCACGGAATAATTCGGAGTCGCCACCGCCTGATGGGGTGCAGGCGGACACCTGGGTGCCTAATCTTGTCTATTAGGGCTTTTTGGTCTGCGGCTTGAGATTCTAAGTCTGTTCTCGGTTGCAGTCTGGGGAAGTCCATAGACACCTTAGTCCGCCCCGTCGGATGACGGGTCCCGTGGGTTCCCTGGTTTGAGTCAGCTTACATTGGTTTCACCTGATTCCTAATCCGGTATGCAGTTTGGTTAAGTCTGGCGGGACCACCTGAGTGGTGTGGGTCCCTTTAATTGCTTTTATCTTGATTACTTAGGTGATCTGAGTCTGGTTGGGTGGGCCCCGTTGGAAGGCCCACGGTATCCTTGGTGGGCTTAGTCAAGCCCGTGTACCCTTGTGGACCTCAGTCTAGCCTGAGAGGCCCTTTGGGCTTTGGTTAGTTCAATTGATTTTACTTTAGGTTCAGATTTAAAATTTGAGTGTTTTTCATGAAAGGGTGGACCAGATAGGTTCATGGGCCCCTAAGGTGGGCCCACATGGTGGCCAAGTATTTTTATTGGATTTATCTTTTTAATCTGCCAAAGTGAGTTGGACACTGGGCTTGGGGCCCGTAGTCCAAATCTGGGCTCGTAAGCCCAAGTTACCAGAAGTTAGGGTTTGCATCCTTCCTTGGTTCGGTTGGTGGGCTTTGGCGGGCCCAGTAGGCCCTTGCCCTTGGTCTCGGCCAAACCACGCAATTCATGCATCAATTTCACAAGTCTGATTCGGGTGGACCGCCTTAGGTTTGGCCCGCCCGATTTAATCAGTTAATTGTGCTTATCTTGATTAAGTTGCATGCATACATGTTTATTGGGCCGGGTGGGCCCCGTTGGAAGGCCCACTGGAAATCAGGTTGGACCGGGGGTCCAAGTCCCATGTCGGGTTTCCGAGTGACCCAGAAACCCTGTTGGTTCATCCTGTTCGGTTCGGAAATGCCACCCATATCTAGCAAAGTTACAGCATATAAGTCACAGGGACATATCAAAATCAACATTTATCAAGGAGAGACTAGCTCATTATGCTGGGTCCAAGGGGAGGTACCCGGGGCCCCTGTGGGCGGAGCGAAGCGGAGCCCACGAGGTGGGGTACCTGTAAAACCCCAGTTTTGAGAAATTAACAGTCAAAAAAAAATTTTATTGCTAGGAAATTTTTGGTTCATTAGTGTTAAAGAAATTTAAGTGGAACTATAAATAGGTTACATTCGGACCCAGAAATAAATAAGAATTGGTTAAATAGTTAAGATCCGGGGAAAACCCTACATTAATAAAGGGTAGAACAGGGATTCGAGGAATAAAAGGGAAATTAGGTCAAATCTTAGCGATGTCTATAAATAGGAAGCTCCTATAAGTTTTCGGGATTTGGGAAAAGTTGCTGCTCGGGAGAAAGTTAGGGCGGCAGTCCAGCGGGTTAGGTCTCGAAGTCAAATCCCCAGGATGGCCGGAAGTTTGAAGAAGGTCTTCAATACTAAGGTGAGTAGCACTGATTTACAACTGTGGTTTTGTGTTTTATGTTTTCGCGAGATTATTCTGATGCATGGTTGTATTTTAAATGATCTCTGAGTTTTTTTCTAGTTTTCTGGAATGACATGAAACAGAGTCGGAGACTGAAATTTATCTTGAAATTAAATGTATTTAGATTAAATCCAAAAGTGATTGGGAAGTCTTCTGGGAGTATTAGGAGGGTATTGGAGCAATAACAGACCTAAACAAACCAGCCAGAATTGGAGATCTCGAATATACAGAGAACTGAAAATCGCAGTGGGTATCCGCGAACCTGGCGCCCACTTGCATTCACCTAGGAGGTAGGCGCCCAGTTAAAATTATTCTTACCGCCGAGCTGACGCTCACCTGGTGCTCAACTCGCGCGCACTCGAAAACCCGGTGCTCAGCTCGCGCGAACTCGGCGCTCAGCTCGCGCCTATCTCGCGCTCACTTAGCGTCGAGTGAGCGCAAGGTACATTTTACCCTGTTTTTCTTACCGCCGACTGACGTTCACCTAGCGCCCACTTCAGGAAGTGAGCGCATACCCTATTATACTTACTAAAATGGAAATTTTGATTTAACCAAGAGTATTTGGGTGTCTTGAGGGTTAAACCACTTCATTATTCACTTGTTTGGGAACTTTGGAATCTACTTTGCCTATGAAATTATTAGAGGAAAATTTAGTGAACTTCTTAAAAGCTTCCTAGTTGAATTTAGGTTATTTATGAGTGTTGTGCCGGATACCAAACCACTAAGAGTTACCAGTTACATTTCCTCTGTTTTATACACTGTTTTGATTGAGGAGTTATTCTATTCTGGTTTCACTTGTTTGGAAACTTTAAATGTATTGTAAAGATTTCCTTGGTATGAATGAATTGAGTTTTGTTTCCAAATGGCATGTGTTACGGAAATGAGAAAATACTGAAAGTACTTGAGGTACTGCTTGGTCCAGAGGGACAGGTGATGAACTGTGATGGGTTTTACATGATGTGGAATGAATGGTTTTACTTTGATATTGGAATTGAGATTATACGATGTTTTACTGTTTTGGTCTAGCTTGTCCTGGATCCAGATGTCTAAGCTTAGTAATGTGATGCTTTTATTTTATTGGAGTAATGGCATGGCCATGGAGTGTTGCCACGACTAGTGTAGAGCAGCCAGAAACCTTGAGTAGGCCTGGTTGTCAATGTCGAAACCCTGGGTAGGCCGGCATTGGATGACGAAACCCTGAGTAGGCCGTCATTTCAGAGTATCCGAAACGCTGAGTAGGCCGGAACTGTGTACATGGAGGTGTGGAGGTCGCTCTGGCATGTTGATTAACCAATCAAATATTTGTATGACATTGACCATGTGGATTTGTTGTTTACTTATCGGTTGGAATACCATGGGATACGTAGTGGAATTTGTCTTGTTGAAGCATGGATTATAATGATAATGTTTTCTGGAACTGATCTGGGTTTTGTTGACCAAGGTATTACCGATGTAAATTGCTTATAGTTTAAATGGTTTCCTATACTCTGGGGTCAACAATATTTTAAAAAGGGGTACACAGACTTCACCGGTTATTCCTTGTTTTCTCGTCTGATTATTCGATCATAGAAGTTTTAAATTTGAAGATGTGTATTTCTGCATGCATGTGCTACTCGCTGAGATATTCGTATCTCACTCTTTTATTTCTGTTTGTTTTTCAGATACGTATGGAGAGCCGATAATTGCGGGTAGTGAAATTTGGTCATGTGAGTTTTACTTTGGGATTGTTTAGCGCACTCTATTCCATAGAATTATTTAGTTTCATGTTTTCTTTACTCTGGTAGTGCGATCCTGTAAATTATAATAACCTCTGGATACGAGTTACGGGTTTTTCATGTGACTCGGATCCGGGGCGTTACAGTACCTCCCCGCACCAAGGAACTAGTTGGACGCGCAGCGAACAAAGGGGGTGGGGGGCGAAGCCCCCCGCGGTACAGTAAAGGGTATTTTCAGAAATTTTCAAAAATCTAGCAATTCGGCATTTTTTAGGGGTATGTGCTCACTTCCTGAAGTGAGCGCCAGTAGGCGCTAAGAACCAGGCAAAATTTGGACCTGGCGCTCACTCGGTACTAAGTGAGCGCGAGCTGGGCGGGAAGTGAGCGCGAGCTGAGCGCCAAGTGGGCACGAGATGGGCGCCAGAATTGCGCATGGTTTTAAGTGAGCACGAGCTGAGCACCAAGTGGGCGCGAGATGGCCGCCAGGTGGGCGCCAGCTCGGTGGGTAGTAAGATAAAAGGGGCGCCTACTTCCTAAGTGAGCGGAAGTGAGCGCCAAGTGGGCGGCTACTCACTGCGATTTTCAACTCTCTGTTACTTCGAGATATCCATCTCTGGCCCATCTTTTTCGGCCTGTAATTGTTCCACTAGTCTCCTAATATCCCCAAAACACTTCCCAACTAGTTTTGGATTTAATCTAACTGCTTAAAGTCACAACTCCATATCTCTTGAAAAAAGGAAAACCAAACCCGATTATCACAAAACAACACAGGCCTAACTACAGACAGTTAATGGGGTGATGAGCGCATGCTTACAGGGACACAACAAGGAGCAAGCAGCATACGGCAGGGGGGTTGGGGGAGCATGTTAGCAAGTATAGCAAGAAATAAAACAACAAGAGAAAAAAAACACTAATAAACAGAGATTGCTTATGCAACATGGAAACCTAATTTTTTTTCACCTATGCATGTCCCTAAACTCTGTTCATGCATGCAGACATTCGGAGAAGGGAAGGAGGAGGGGGGTTTACAGGGGTACATTAGATGATGGGAACCTGGGGAACATGCTCCCTTTTCGATGAAAACAACGCATGCCTCTGCCTCTTCCTCTTCCTCGCTGGGTGGTCTTCATCGGATGGAAGTGAAAAAGAGAAAAAAAAGCATGGCAAGCTTTCATGGCAATGGCCTTATACCACCAAAGAAGACCGGCTTACAAAAAAACCACATATTCATATATGTAAACCCAAAGTAACAGGGGTCCTTACCTGGTGGTTCTTGAGTTCTGGAGTTGAGTGGGGGAGCCTCCTCAAAGCCGGACAGTAGCTGGAGCCTCCACTTTACCGCACCGACGGTGGCAAGCTTCCACTTGCTTAGGTTGAAATGGAGGAGAACCAAAGAAGGGTGAGGCGCTTGGGGTTTTTTGGGAGGCAAGCAGGGATGAAGAGAGGGGGGGCTTCGGGTGAGGGAAGAAGGAGAAGAGAGTCAGTTGAGAAAAAACCCAAAACCCAACGAAGAACAAACCAAAAACCCTTCGAACCCTCCAAAATCCGAACACTTAGCTTTTTCTTTTAGAAATCTTCCAACCCTCTAAAACTCTTCGCACCCTCAAAAATCCCAACCCCAAAAAAAATGTCTGAACCCTTTGCGCGAGAAAGTCGCGCAGCTTATATAGGCAAGGGAGAAGGGGTGCCGCTCACGTTGGCGCCCAGCTCAAGGTGAGCGCATGCCGCTCGCCACGTCCGTGCGAGCGGCATAATGATGAAAATTCATTAAATGCCGTCGCTCGGTTGGTCGGAAGATCCGAATTTTCGGATTTAGTCCCTGGCAAATTTCAATTTAATCCAATATTCTCGGATTTTTACAGATTTAGTCCCTGGGATATTTCGTACATTTAGATATTTACGGATTTGATCCCCGAGATATTTTCCTGCGCAACTCGCCACGTGTGCAGCTTTTTGCCATGTGCACAGATTGCCGGTTTTGCTGCTCGGGAATTTCGTCAGCTCATATTTCCTTCATCCAGGCTCTGATCTGGGCAAACTTAGTTGCGTTAGAATCGTATCGGTGCCCTCCATCCCATGACCTAGGGGTAGGCCTCTGGATCGGATCTTAGCAGAAAGTCAACTTTTGGCTCTGCTCTGGTTTGACCGCCCGCAGAACCTTCATTCGGACCCCGATTCCTGCAAACTCAGTTGCGTTGGAACCGTGTCGAGATTCTCTATCCAACGACCTAGGGGTAGGCCTCTGGATCGGATTTTAGCAGAAAGTCAACTTTTGGCTCTGCTCAGGTTTGACCGCCCGCAGAACCTTCATCCGGACCCCGATTCCTGCAAACTCAGTTGCGTTGGAACCGTGTCGAGATTCTCTATCCAATGACCTAGGGGTAGGCCTCTGGATCGGATTTTAGCAGAAAGTCAACTTTTGGCTCTGCTCAGGTTTGACTGCCCGCAGAACCTTCATCCGGACCCCGATTCCTACAAACTCAGTTGCGCTGGAACCGTGTCAAGATTCTCTATCCAATGACCTAGGGGTAGGCCTTTGGATCGGATTTTAGCAGAAAGTCAACTTTTGGCTTTGCTCAGGTTTGACCGCCCGCAGAACCTTCATCCGGACCCCGATTCCTGCAAACTCAGTTGCATTGGAACCGTGTCGAGATTCTCTATCCAATGACCTAGGGGTAGGCCTCTGGATCGAATTTAGCAGAAAGTCAACTTTTGGCTCTACTCAAGTTTGACCGCCCGCAGAACCTTCATCTGGACCCCGATTCCTGCAAACTCAGTTGCGTTGGAACCGTGTCGAGATTCTCTATCCAACGGCATAAAGCGAGGTGGCCAATTTTCATCTGATAAAAAAAGTCAACTTTTCACCCCTTAGGGTTTGACTTTCTGTCCGGGGTTTGCATTTCTGGTTTTTATGGGAGCGCAAAAATGAGGTGCTTACACAATGCTAAGAGATTTTGAGCTCTGTTTTACTGAGTAACCGGGCCTTTTGCCGCACTAAGCAATGAGTGTTCGCGTCAAAAGGTAAGGAGTCTTAAAGTGGTTGATAATGTGGCTAGTTTAGCTTCGTAGCCTTTTTGACTCAAGTTAATAAAACCTGTAGGGGTGTCTTAACACCTAATGCCCTTTGAGCCATCTGGTTCGGGAGTCATTGGTCCAACACTTGATAAATGGGTCAATTAGAAAGCTTAAGGAAGCTAGACATTGCACAGTCCACATGTTGTGAAAAAAAAAAAGTAAGGAAAAGAAATATCATGCTTTGGTTGTTTCATCAAATAAGGAATCCTCTGAATTTTGTTTTGGTAGAACTTTTATAATCGAATTATTTTGAAGCCTCATAATGATGTGTGAGATCACTTTACACCAAAGGCGCTTGTGATGTTCCACTATCTAAGTATAAGTGATTAGGCTCATTATTGATTTCTTAAGATTGTGAGCATGGAGTTTCAAATATTAAGTTATCCTTGAATATTAACTGTTGTTTTGGGTGCTGCTTTATTTTCATTGAGAGCATGTGTTTGAAATCAATTTCATGTTTGTGCGTATCATCCTGGTAAACCCTCACGAGACTATAACTTGTCCACTAGGGGCACCTAGGGGTTTAAAGGCTTGTTGCATATGCTAAATGCAATCGAGAGTGCCAGCGAAAGTGGTATAGTTAGGACTTTCAGTTTTAATTGTTTTAGTTCATTTTTGCTAGGGACTAGCAAAAAGTAAGTTGGGGGTGTGATAAGTCATGAAAATATCACATTATAGCACATTAATTTCAAGACTTATCTGGTTTTATTTCATATTTAATTCCCAATTTTACTTAGAAATTGTCAAAGTCTTTCATCTTTGCATTTTATTTTCATTGTCTAAATTTTGCCTAATTTGTTGATGTAGAGATACTCTTGGTGATTATAGAAATCACGGTTCAAACGGCGTAACAATCGGAGTCAAATTTTAGAAGATATGATCAACGTTCGCTGGCCGTTCGCCTGTCGTTCGAACGTTGGTGTTCTACAGAGAAACCCGAGAGCAGCGTTCGCTGGCCGTTCGCCTGTCATTCGAATGTTGGTGTTCTACAGAGAAACCCGAGAGCAGCGTGCGCTGAACGTTCGCTTGTCGTTCGAATGTTGGTGAAAAATAGAGAAATTGTGAGCAGCGTTCGCTAACCGTTCGATGAACGTTCGAACAAGAGAAGAGGAAACAACTTTTTGACCTGAACGTTCGACCCGCATTCGATGAACATTCGAACGATCAAGTATTAAATCCTATTATAAAATTCCAAACTTTGCGGATTTGTTTCCTTTTTCTTGGGGATCTTCTTCTAGTTTTTAGGAGGACTTAGAGGGGTTTCTAATTAAGAAGATTAGGTCGTTTTTGGACTTGAAAATCGTGGATATACAAGGAAAGGAAGTTATCTCTTCCTTAGGAGTCTTGGAAGGAAAGTTTCTATTTTCTCTTCAAGGGATTGTTGGGCAAGCTTGGTGATTTCTATAAAGAAGGAGCTGGACGTGAAGAGGAGAAAGGTTGGTGCTGGGAACGTGAGAAGGAAGCTGGAACATCAAGAGATCAGAGCTTGGATCATCATTAGTTTATTTCTTCTCTTTTGTTCTTCTTCTTTCATTATACTCTGTTTTGATGTTTATTCTTAGTTCAGTCATGAACTAATTTCTCTTTCTAAGGCTTTGATGTAATCTGAACATGATGTTTTAATTCTGAATACTATCGCTAAAGGATTTATGATTCACTATTTGAGTATTTTATTATTGTGCTTAACCCAATTGAGTATTTGATCACCATTCAATTGTATATGGTAGTTGTATTGAGACCGAGAGGAGATATACAATTTTAGTTCCTGTGATAAAATACCATATTCTACATGTTGATAGAGATATTGGCATGGTCTATGTAGCTTTGTGTTTTTGGACATGAAACTCCACAGATCTTAATGTACCTTGTTACTTTTAAATTCATATAGAGATATCGTGGGTTATCGTAGGAAGGTAAGTTCGTTGGTGCTCGAGAGAGACCATTGGATAGAATAGGGATTTTCGCTTTCAAAGTGGATTATAAAATTCAGTAGCATGTGTATTCAAGAGTTAATTCAGATTTGTTTAAGATGAAATCAAATGCCTTAGTATTTTAAATCTCTTATTGAACCTCAATCTTATATTTTCTTAGTTAATAATTTTAATTGTTAGTTAAAAACCCATCTCACTTTTTGAGTATCCAAATAGAATTTAGGATAGTAATTTCAGTATTTAGTAGCTACCATTCCCTGTGGGTTCGACACTCTATTTCATCACTTTATTACTTGTTACGAATTCGTGCACTTGCGAAAAAGTACATCAGAAGGCCCACGGTGTCCCTGGTGGGCTTAGTCAAGCCCATGTACCCTTGTGGGCCTCAGTCTAGTCTAAGAGGCCATTTGGCTTTGGTTAGTTCAATTGATTTTACTTTTGGTTTCAAATTAGATTTAAGTGGTTTTCATGTAAAGGTGGGCCGGATTGGTTTGTGGGCCCCTTAGGTGGGCCCACATGGTAGCCAAGTAATTTAGTGGATTTATCTTTTTAAGTTTCCAAAAAATGGGTTGGACACTGGGCTTGGGGCCGATAGTCCTGACTATGGCTTGAAAGTCCAAGTTACAGGAAGTTAGGGTTTGCACCCTTCCTTGGTTCGGTTGGTGGGCTTTAGCGGGCCCGGTAAGCCCTTGCCCTTGGTCTCGACCAAACCACACATTTCATACATCAATTCACCAACAAGTTCGGGTGGGAAGAATTGGGTTTGGCTCGCCCCGATTGATTTAGTTAATTTATTTATCTTGATTAGGTCACATGTATGCATTCCATTGTGTTCATTGGGCTTGGTGGGCCCCATTGGAAGGCCCACTAGAAATCAAGTTGGACCGGGGGTCCAAGTCCCATGCGGGGCTCCCAGGTGACCTGGAAGCCCTGTCGGTTCATTCAGTTCGATTTGAAAATGCCACCCGTATTCGGCAAAAAATCATAGAATATACATGTATCACAGAGAATGTAAAAAAAAGACATTTACCAGGGGAGAATTGCTCACTATTCTGGGTCCAAGGGGAGGGACCTGGGGCCCCTGTGGGCGGAGCGAAGCGGAGCCACGAGGCGAGGTCCCTCCCTGCACCAAGGAACGAGTTGGATGCGCGGAGAACAATAGGGTTGGAGGGTGCGGGGGCGAAGCCCCCCGTGGTACGGTAAAGGGCATTCTTGGGTTTTCAAAAAAAACAAGTAATTCAGCATTTTAAGAGGGTGCGCTGACTTGAGACGCTAGGCGCAAGGTCAGCGCAAGCTAGGCGGAAGCGAAAATCAACAAAAAGAACACCTGCGCGCGCGTGCTAGGTGCGAGCTAGGCGGGAGACGAGCACGAGCGAGGCGGGTGCAAAAAGCGCTTCGCGCTTCGCGCGAAAGCGCTGAACACGAGCTCAGCGCGAGCTCGGCGGACACCCTCTGTGCACACAACTCTCTATTTTTTTTTTCTGAAACTCAAAAACTGGCTGGATTTCCAGTCTCTGTAACACCTCCCAGGTGCTTCTAGCATCCCAGAAGACACTTAAACATGCTTTGAAATTATTCTAACCTACTACAAGACACAACTCCATATCAGGAAACCAAGCTCGATTATTATATAAAAAAAAAAAAACAACTACAGATACACTAACAGCTGCAGGGGGAGTGGGGGGTGATGGGAGCATGCCCACAGGTGCACAAGAAGGAGACAGCATGTGGCAGGGGGTTGGGGGAGCATGTTGGCAAGTCTAGCAAATAATAAAACAACAAAAAAAAAACAATAACAAACAGAGATCGCCTAGGAAAGATGAAAACCTAATTTTTGCACCTACGCCTGTACCTGAACTCTGTGCATGCACACAGACATTCGGAGAAGGGAAGGAGAAGGGGGGTTTACAGGGGTACATTAGATGAAGGGAACTTGAGGGAACATGCTCCCTCTTTAACGTAGACAACGCATGCATCTTCCTCTTCCTTACTTGGTGGCCTTCCTCGGGTGGAAATGAAAAGAAAAGGCATGGCAAGCTTTCATGGCAATGGTCTTATACCACGGAATAAGACCGGCTTATGAAATCCTTTAGAAAACATCGCATATTCATATATGTGTAACCTAAAGTAACAAGGACCCTTACCTGGTGGTTCTTGAGTTCTGGAGCAGAGTGGAGACGCCTCCTCGAAGCCGGACAGTAGTTGGAGCTTTCACTTTTACCACATCGACAGTAGCAAGCTTCCACTCGCTTAGGTTGAAATGAAGGAGAACAAAGGAAGGGTGAGGCGCTTGGGGTTTTTTGGAGGCAAGCAGGGATGAGAAGAGGGGGCTTCGGGTGAAGGAAGAAGAAGGAGAAGGGAGTGAGCCGACGAAAACTCAAAACCCAACGAAGAACAACCCAAAAATCCCCACCCTAGAAAAGCTCTCGACCAAAATTTTCCCAACCAAAGGAGAGCCAACCTTTTGCAATGAAGTGTCGCGCGGCTTTTATAGACAAGGGAAATAGGGGTATCCGCTGGGTTGGCGCCTGGCTGGCACCGAGCGCATGTTGTGCTTGCCTCTCTTGTGCGAGAGGCCAAATGATGAAAAAACAATAAATGCGGCCGATATTCTTGGATTTTTTCGATTTAATCCGATATTCTTGGATTTTTACAGATTTAGTCCTTGGGATATTTCGTACGTTTGGATATTCACGGATTTGATCCCCGAGATATTTTCTACGCAACTCGCCACGTGTGCAGCTTTTTGCCACGTGTGCAGTTTGCTGGTTTTGTTGCTTGGAAACTTTGTCAGCTCATATTTTCTCCATCCGGACTCTGATCTGGGCAAACTCAGTTTCGTTAGAATCATATCGGAGCCCTCTATCCAATGACCTAGGGGTAAGCATCTGGATCGGGGCTTAGCAGAAAGTCAACTTTCGGCTCCCCTCAAGTTTGACCGGCCTGCAGAACCCTCATCCGGACTCCGATTCCTGCAAACTTAGTTGCATTGGACTCGTGTTGGGATTCTCTATCCAATGACATAAGGGTAAGCACTTGGATCGGGGTTTAGCAGAAAGTCAACTTTTGGCTCCCCTCAAGTTTGACCAGCTTGCAGAACCCTCATCCGGACTCTGATTCTTGCA
Source organism: Buxus sempervirens (assembly GCA_947561395.2). Lineage (NCBI taxonomy): Eukaryota > Viridiplantae > Streptophyta > Magnoliopsida > Buxales > Buxaceae > Buxus > Buxus sempervirens. Next base: position 12,600,997 of record OX387188.1, read on the forward strand.
AACTTAGTTGCGTTGGACTCATGTCGGGATTCTCTATCCAATGACATAAAGGGAGGTGGTCAATTATCACTTGATCAAAAAGTCAACTTTTCACCCCTTAGGGTTTGACTTTCTGTCCAGGGTTTGCATTTTTGGCTTTTCTGGGAGCGCAAAAAATGAGGTGCTTATAGTAGGGTCACCAGATGGCAAGTCCTTTTGTCCGAGTACGACATCATGTATACGACTAGGAAGACGATAAAAGGACAAGCAGTGGCAGATCATTTGGCAGAGCATCCCCTGCCAAACTACCAACCGCTCCTGACTCACTTCCCAGATGAAGATGTGATGTGTATCGAGTCCACAGAAGAGATAGAGGAAACCAAGTGGCAAATGTTCTTTGACAGGGCAGTCAATGTAAATGGAAAGGGGATCGGAGCAGTGCTAATCTCCCCAGATGGTGTCCATCACCCCATAGCAGCGAAACTCCTGTTTGATTTTGCTAGCAACATGGCCGAATATGAAGCATGTGTGTTAGGCTTGCGAGCAGCAATTGAGATGCGCATACCAAAGTTGAAGGTGTTCGGTGACTCAAGTCTCATCATCTATCAAGTGATGGGAGACTGGAAGACCAGAGATGTGAAGTTGGTACCATACCAAGAGTTGGTCAAGGAGTTAGAAGATCAATTTGAGAGCGTGACATTCGACTACATGCCACGAGACAGGAATTGATTTGCAGATGCGCTAGCCACACTGGCATCAATGGCCACCATCACGGATGATACTTGGGTACAACCATTGGAGATAGAAATTCAGCGCTAACCTATTTACTGCTTCAGTGTCGAGAAAAGCACACCCAAAGAAGAGCCTTCGTACGCAGACATTGAGAGACACATAAGGAACAGAATTTTGCCAGAAGGTGCCTCGGCTGCAGAGAAGCGAACTATCCAAAGGTTGGTAGGGCAATACTTCTACAGTGGAGGTAGGCTGTACAAGAAGTCATACAATGACTCCCTACTGCTATGTGTCAGAGAAAATGAAGCGCAGAAATTGATTGAGGAAGTCCACGGAGGCGGATTGCTACACTCACGTCAGGAAGTGCCAGTTGTGCCAGATTTATGCAGACAACATCCATGCACCACCAAATACGTTGTATTCCATGGCGCCTCCTTGGCCATTTGCCATCTGGGGGATTGACATGATAGGCCAGGTTCATCCAAAGCCTTCGAACGGGCATCGGTTCATCTTAGTGGCAATTGATTACTTTACCAAGTGGGTAGAAGCCATGTCCTTTGTGGATGTGAAGAAATCTCATGTACTCAAGTTTATCAGAACCAATATAGTTTGTCGCTACGGAGTTCCAAAAGCAATCATCACTGATAATGCGAAGAATCTGAATAATAAGGACATGGGAAAGATGTGTGAAGATCTGAAGATCAGACATTTGAACTCCACGGCGTACTGGCCCAATATGAATGGGCAGTAGAGGCTGCCAACAAGAATTTGAAGAAGATACTCGAGAAAATGGTAGTCACCTACAGAGACTGGCATGAGAAGCTGCCTTACGCGTTGCACACCTATCGGACGTCGATTAGAACATCGACTTGGGAAACCCCATTCTCCTTGGTATACAGAATGGAGGCAGTCCTCCCCGTGGAAGTACAGATTCCGTTGCTCAGAATCCTAAAGGAAGCTGAAATCAGTGACGTCAAATGGGAAGAATCCAGGTTCGACCAGTTACAGTTGCTTGATGAAAAAAGGATCAAGGCTCTGTGTCATGGCCAACTCTATCAACAGAGAGTGGCGCGAGCCTACAACAAGAAAGTGAAGCCACGATATTTTAAGGTAGGAGATCTGGTATTGAAGAGAATCTTCCCCCATCAAGAAGACAACAGAGGGAAATTCAAGCCAAACTACGAAGGGCCATTTGTAGTCCACAAAGTTCTGTCCCGAGGAGCACTTATCCTACAAGAAATGGACGGGGCAATTTTTCCTGAGCCGAAAAATGCAGACGCGGTCAAATTGTACTACGCCTAGGATCATTCTAATTGGGAAATGAAGGAAGGCCATCTTTGACTCTCCTTTAGACTGTAAATCCTTCCAAATACCTTAAATTCTCCCTTAGTTAGACAATTTTGAGCCTTAAAATTCTTTCAACCCATTAAAAGTGTTCTACACATCAAATAGGGCATTCCTGGCAAAGCACAAAGAAACAAGGCGTTCTTGCCCTGAAAAACCTCAAAAAGAGAAGAAGAAATAGAAAAAAAAAAAGAAAAAAGAAAAAAAGAAACAGAGAAAAAGGGGAAATGTTTACCCCACCAAAGATACTGTGATGCAAATTAGCCAGGATGTAAGTCCCACCAGCAATAAAAGTAGCACACTTTGCAAAACCAGATAACTAAGCTTTTTTGAGCCATTTTTCCTTTCTTTCATAGCCAAAACCAAGCCTACATTTCGTCCTATCTCTAAGACCTCTCGGATCACAAAAAGAATGGTCAAGGCAAACAGTTAAGTCTACATTCATCAGCGATGATGGAATTCAGAACCTCCTAGAAAGGCTGGACATGGCGAAAACCCGAAAGAAGGGCGTTGTGTGGTCAGTCATAAAAAAAAGAGAGAGAGAGAAAGAACAGGCCACATTTGGACTGAGCAGAGCAAGATACAGAAGAGAGCAGTGACAGTGGTAGACAGTAACCTGAGAAAGATGCGCATATCTGAGGGGTCCAGACCGGCAGGTTATGCTCGAGACAAAGACTTCACAGTGGCCTGTGATGACAATTGCTACTGAAAATACCAAGCACTCCAAGTCCCGTCTGACCTTGGAAATTTCTTTGATATTGCAGACACAAGCACTCCAAGCACCCCTGTCTTCTCTATAATTGTTCTGCTTAACTGTTTTGAGCTCCACATTGGGCTACTAACTTGAGTTGATAATCTCTTAACCTTGGCAGAGGCCGCTTCTTGCTGCAATGGGCAAAAGGCTCAGAGCAAGAAGAGAATAAGAAAAGTGTTTTGCATTCCCCAGCTAGTCCACGACTAACATGTTGTCTTTTCCCGCCTTCACAGGTACAACGAAAGTAGGATGACAGACATCTTCTCCAAAATCCCTAGTGGAGTTCCTTCAGTAAACGGAGAATAATACCCTCCAAAATCCCCAGTGGAAGGCTTTCAGCAAATGAAGGACGAGATCTCCTAAGCCCCCATGGAGTCTTTTCTACAATGAAAGAGTAGTATTTGATGAGATAATCTTCCCAAGCCTCACCCAGTCTGAAGAGGCCGGATTCGCGGAAGAGAGCAGAAAGGAGACAAAGCAAGCTCACACCAACCCCTGGTGGAGTTTCTTGCACCCAACAAGAGCCCGAATGAACATGAAGAATTCGCACCCAAGCTGAAGGAAAAGGCCTTACAAAGAAAGAATGACAGCGTGAGGAATTCCCACTTATCCCCAGTGGAGCACCCTTCACAAGGGAACCCGCACGCATGTCGGAAAACAAGGCCTGACTGAAGAAAAAACAATGAGGTAGGGATTCCGGCCTAATCCCCAACAATAGTCACTCCAAGCTAGGAGGCCTCTGCCTCATCCAGGAAAGAAAAGCCAACCAGAAGGCACGCTGCAGAAGAAAGAAGCGGCGAAACATGAAGGAGAACAAGCAAAGATGAAGATCTCATCGGGCAAGATGGCCCTTTTGTAATTTTTGATTTCACACTTTTGTAAATTGAATAGAGCAGGTGTGTGAGCTCCCTTGAGGCACCGGACAGCACTGGAAGCAACTCCTCACCAACAGTAGCTCCTCCTCCGCCTTTCCCTTCTCCTTTCTCCATTTGTCCCGCCTTCTATACCAACCCTTGGCCATCAATCCTTAAAAAAAAAACAAAAGAAAAAGCCTTAAGTAAAAGACACAAGAAGAATCAGCAATCTGAAGTCACCTAAAAGCTTTAATGGAACAAACAAGAAGAAAAGAATATTGTCAAATGTCTGGCATCAATGCCGAAACAGGTTGGCGAGCTCAAGTCCAATCTAATCTCTTTCAAACTCAAATCAAACGCTGAAGAGTTGCCCTACAAAAACTTTAAAAGCAAAGGGTAAGGAAACTCTTAAGCCAGGAAGTGACTCCACATCATTTGGACGCTTCCCTTTTAAATGAAAACTTCAAAGGACTAAGCCCGTCGACCATGTCGGCAGAAATGCGAGGCGCAAAAATGAGATTCTTTTTTCTCTTTGCCGTTCATCCACAAGGTAACTCCGGCAAAGAGGGGCAGTTGTAAGTGTGCGCGCGTCGGAAACACGGTACGGGAAAGTTCGGAGTCGCCACCGCCTGATGCGGTGCAGGTGGACACCTGGGTGCCTAATCTTGTCTATTGGGCTAGTCAGCGGCTTGAGATTCTAAGTAGGGTCTCGGTTGTGGTCTGGGGAAGTCCGTAGACACCCCAGTCTACCCCGTCGGATGATGGGTCCCGTGGGTTCCCTTTTTTGAGTCAGCTGGCCTTGGTTTCTCATCCGATTCCTAATTCGATATGCAACTTGGTTAAGTCTGGCGAGACCACCTGAATGGTGTGGGTCCCTTTAATTGATTTTATCTTGCTTATTAAAATGCACTGAGTCTGATGGGGCGGGCCTCGTTGAAGGGCCCACGGTTCCCTTAGTGGACTTGGGTAAGCCCATGTGCCCTTGGTGGGCCTCTGTCTAACCTAGGAAGCCCTGTGGGCTTAGGTGAAATGAATTAATTTTGCTTAGTTTATTCAAGTTGGGGACTCATGTGATTTTCATGCCATAAGTGGGTCGGCATTGGTTTGCAGGCCCCTGGGTGGGCCCCCATGATGGATACCAAAGTGTTTTAATTTATCTTTATTTATCTTTGCAAGAATGCACTGCGTATTGGGCTTGGGGCCCATGATCCAGTTTTGGGCTTGAAAGCCCAGTTCTTTGAAGTCTAGGGTTTGCACCCTAACTTGGTTGATTGGTGGGCTTTGGCGGGCCCGATAGGCCCTAGCCCTTGGTCTCGGCCAAACCACACAATTCAAATAGTCCTTCCGCACAACAAGGTTCGGGTGGGACGCATTGGGTTTGGCCCACCCGGTTCGATCAATTTATTTTGCTTAACTTGTTCATTTTGCATGCTTTAGGGTTTATTGGGCTTGGTGGGCCCCGTTGGAAGGCCCGTTAATGGTTCCGAATTGGACCGGCGGTCCAGGTCCCAAGTTGGGTCTCCGGGTCACCCGGAAACCCTATTGGATCACTTGGTTGGGTTAAAAATATCACAAAATTCGACCAAGATCAGAAAACACAAAAAGGGCATTTCTGCCATGTATCCGGCCTTAGTTGCCGAATACACACACGCCATAGGTGATCCGGCCTGAGTTGCCGGATCACCTTAAATCACCTTAAAATGGCCTTTTTTCAGGATTTGGCCATTGGGGTGACTTCCAGGGGTTCCTAGGGGTCTTCTACAAGTTGTGTGGGCCCCTGGGTGGGCCATTATTGGTTTAGGTTTGGGGGAGGATCCTCATTTGGCCTCCTTTCGGGGGTTCTCAACAAGGGCAAAAGGAGGGGAGACATGGGAAGTCCTCTCCGCTGTGGATCATGTATGTTAGTGAAACAGGGACCAAAGTGTCGCTGCTTTGGGTTTCCATGGCTCCAGAGACAGCAAGCATACTTAATCAAGAAAATCCGAGCAAGCAACAAACCTGAATCCATACTCTCGAGACATGCAAATCACATGCTTCTTTATGCATGTTCCAGACATTGTGGGTGCATGTGCACACGGGAATATGGTAAAAAAGTAAGCATGAATGACCTGGCATGCCTCTAACTTTGAAGGGAATTAGTGCATGCAATATGTGAATAAAAGAAGCTAACCACGTAATCATGCTTGGGTGGCATGCATGCTGGAGGAGGGTGAGGACAGCAGCTGTTGGGAGGGGGTTAGCACGCTTCTAGGGGCCGGAAACAGTGAGAAAGTGGGGAGGGGGATCATGGCAATAGGAAGGCTTACCCATGATACTAGCACCACAAGCACAACATACCAATCACACCTAATGAAGAAGGGAAAGGGGTGCTGCTGCTGCTGCCAGCAGCAGCTCTAAAGGTACTGTGCATGCTCAGTAATTTGTCATAAAGAGCCCTCCTGGGGTGTTAAGAGCAGCAACTACAAGTGGGGGGAGGGGGTCATGCTCATTGGCACAAAACAATGAACAAAACAAAGGCAAGCATGGAGGCATTAATACACAAAACGGTGGCATGTTGTACAAGTGAAAACAGCAGCTATGGAGGAACGAGAATCATGGTGAGTCACACAAAACAGCAAGCAAAGTTATACATTTGCACGATCCTAAAGGTGAAGAAAGACATACTTCAAGTGATGGTGTATTCTAGCATGTATAGGTCAACCACTAAGCTATATGCATACAAAACAAAGACCTACCCTAGCATGTATATCACTCATAACTCACAGCAAGATCATGCTAATTTCACCTTTGCATTTCAATTTAAAGAGATAAAGAAAGGGAAGTGGGGGGTTACATAAAGGGGTACATTAGAAAAGATATTTGGGGAAAATGCTCCCCTATGGAAACCAAAGAGGAGGACAATGACATTATGCCTAAAACAGCAACCTCATGACACTCCGAGCTTCGATCTTACTCTCTCATGAAACCCTAGGAATGCCATCTCTTAACTTGGAGATCTCCGTATGGTGGAAACAAGAGGATAATGCATGCACCATTATTATGAAAGCAGATTTTATGCCATGGAGAAAACCAAGCACGGTGAACCCTTTAGAAAACCTTCATTTTAACATATATGCAATAAAATACTGTAAGAAACCTTACCTTTGAACCTTAAGCTCTCCCCATGGTGTAGAGTCACTTTTTGTAGCAAGACAAGGCCGGAAGCTCCCTCTTCCTGCACCAACAGCAGCAATACCCCTTCTTGTTGGAGTGTGAGACCAAGGACAGAAGGAGGGAGGAGGGTGGAGGTGACTTGGGTGGTGTGGGGAGGTGGTGGAGGGCAAAGGGGGTTGAGGAAGGAAGGATTCAGATGGAAACAGGTGGGGGAAGAAAGCTGAAAACAACAAAAAAGACCCAACCCCCGGCCAGAGGTGGCTGCTGTGCTTTTATAGACAAACTTAATGTATCCGGCATTAAATGTTTAAATGTCGAATACACTACATGTCCTTTGTATCCAGCATTTAATGTCTGATACACTGAACCTCCTTTGTATCCGGCATAAAATGTTGGATACAAACAAAATTATTTCAAAAATTTAATGCCGCCACGAATTTGTCGGGGAATCGGCGCGAATCTTGCCGAGCAAATCTTTGTATCCGACATTTGAGTCCGGATATGAAGAGGAGCAAGTGTATCTGGCATATTTGGTCGGATACAAATCGAAAAATTACGGATTTGCCCCTCGACTTGACCGATTTGACCGATTCGACCGATTTAACACTTTTGGATATCTACGGATTGCCCCCTGCGAATATTTGCTTTAAACCCTGGGATATTTTGCATGTTTGGATATTTACGGATTACCCCTCGAGATATTTTCTTGCGCCACTCACCACGTGTGCGGCTTTTTGCCACGTGTGTAGCTTTCTGGGTTTTGCTGCTCGGAAATTTCGACGGCTCATATCTCCTTCATCTGGACTCCGATTTGAGCAAACTCAATTGCGTTAGGACCGTATCGGAGCCCTCTATCCAATGGCATGGGGGTAAGCACCTGGATCGGGGTTTGAAAAAAGTCAACTTTTTGCTCCCCCTTTAAGTTTGACCTGCCCACAGAACCTTCATATGGACTCCGATTCCAGCAAATTCAATTGCGTTGGAACCGTGTCGAGATTCTTTATCCATTGAGATACATCAAAGTGGCCAATTTTCACTTGATCAAAAAATCAATTTTCCCCCTTAGGGTTTAACTTTCTATTTAGGGTTTGCATTTCTAGCTCTTTCGGAAGCGCAAAAATGAGGTGCTTACAGTAAGCACCTCATTTTTGCGCTCCCAGAAAAGCCAGAAATGCAAAACCCTAGGCGGAAAGTCAAACCCTGAAGGGTGAAAAGTTGACTTTTTGATCAAGTTAAAATTGACCACCTTGCTCAATATCAATGGATAGAGAATCTTGACACAGTTCCAACGCAGCTGAGTTTGCTGGAATCGGAGTCCGGATGAAGGATCCATGGGCCGGTCAAACTTGAAGGGAGCTGAAAGTTGACTTTTTGCTGAACCCCAAACCAGGTGCTTAGCCCTATGTCATTGGATAGAGGGCTCTGATACAGTTCTAACGCAACTGAGTTTGCCCAAATTGGAGTTCGGATGAAGAAGATATGAGCTGTCGAAGTTTCCGAGCAGCAAAACCCAAAAAGCTGCACACTTGGCAAGAGGTTGCACACGTGGCGAGAAGTGCAAGAAAATATCTCGATGGGGTAATCCCTGGATATCCAAACATGTAAAATATCCCAGGGATTAAAGCAAAAATTCACAGGGACCAAATCTGCGAATATCCAAGTGTATCGGATGAATCTGCGAATATCCAAGAACTAAATCTGTAAATATCCGATTTGTATCTGAAATTTAATGTCGGATACACACTTTTCTCTTCATATCCGACATATATTGCCGGATACAAAGATTTGCTCGGCTGGATTAGCGCGGATTTGCCGATAGATACGCGGCGGCATTAAAATTTTAAATTATTGCATTTTGTATCTGACATAAAATGTCGGATACAAGTAAGCTTCAATGTATCCGACCATATATGTCGGATACACTTAGGATATAGAGTATCCGACATATAAGGTCAGATACATTAATGTTGTCTATAAATATAGCAGCCCCCCCCCCCCCTCTTCTTGTCTGGGGTTGGCTCCTTTTTTGCTAGTTTGAAGCTTTCTTCCCCCACCTGTTTTGGTGCGAACCTCCCTCTTCTCAGCTCCCTTAGCCCCCATTGCCTTCCCACTCTCTTCTAAGACCATCCCACCCTTGTTTCCTTCTTCTTCTTCACTTTCTTAATCAAACTAAAGGAGGCTTGTTGCTGTTGGAGTAAGGCCTATGCACCAAGGGACTTTCCAGCTGCTATCCAGCTACAAGGAGGTGTTTCCACACTGCTCCAGAGCTCAAAAACCACCAGGTGAGGTTCCTCACCACTTTGTATTACAAATACATTAAAATGAGAATTTTCTGAAATGTTTTTTAGTTGGTCTTCTCCCCTAACATGAATCTGTTTTAGGATCTGTATTGTATGAGTATTCTTTCATTTCTTGGTAACATGGAGGTCTCCAAAGGTGAGGGAGACCCCATGGGAATATGGGCAGCTTGGTCATTCCATGTTAGGCCACCAAGGTTGCTGTTGGGAGATCCTTGGTGATTCAGTAAAGAGGAGCATGTTCCTCTCCTCCTCATCTCATGTACGCCCTAAGTAACCCCCCATTCCCTTTCTAAAATTGATTTTCTGTTTGTTCCTTCCTTGCTTTGATTTTATCACTTTTTCTGGGTAGTTTTGCTGGCCGTACCCCTATGTTGCTTGCTGTTTTTGTTTTATGGTTGTAGTGGCAGCTTATTCCCTAACCTCCATTGATATGTTTTTTTTTCTAATTTGCTCATTCCTGTGTTCACCATGATTAATGCGTGCCTTCCTTCCCCCTTGAAGTCAGTGTTTTTGTGTACCTGAACATGTTCCCTTAATCTCTTATTCTCTATTGATTTTTAGGAGCATGCAAGCATGATCTGTTGTCCTGGTTGTTTGCTGTTCTTGACACCTTCTAGTGGGTCTTCTCTTATGATGAATTAGTAAGCATGTAGGGTGTTGTGGAGCTTCTATGGGCAGCAGCTGAACCCCATTGTACCTCTCCTTAGTAGGCTCAAATGATATACCGTGTTTGGGGTGTTGGCCCCATGAAGGAGAGGTCCTGTTGCTATGCTCCCCCACCCCCCTTACCACTATTCCCAACCACCTTCTTATTGCTTTGCTTAGAAGTGCCACCATGTAAGGATGCATGCTAATATTAGTATTGATTTCATATCTTCTCTGTATGTCAAGTTGTCTACTTGTTTTGTACCTGGAATTTTCTACGTACATGCCATTACCCAGGGCTGTGATTTCAGCATGATCCCATCACCCCTTTAACTCACTGTTATGGCCAACATAAGCTGCTGCTGGGTACAGCAGCAGCAGCCCTATCCCCTGGTATGTTACCTCCAAGCATGACGAACATGATCCCTGACCACCCTGCCCACCTACTGTTCTCACCCTACCAAAAGCTACAGCTGTAGACTCTAACACACCTTCCCTTTGCATGTGTTTGCTGATTGTTTCTTTCATAAGAGAGTATGATCCATCCCCATCCCATGTGTAGTCACTGTCCTTGGCATCCCACGAAGTTTTTTAGGATGAACTAGGAAGCATCCAAAGTCTTTAGAGCTGCTGCCGGCAGCAGCAGTAGCATCCATTTCCCTTGCCCCAATGAAGTTGAGTAGCCTGCCGTGCCTTAATCTGTGCATCATGAACAAAGGATCCGGTTGCCATGCTCGCCCACCCCACTGTCAATTATTTCCAGTCCCATAAAAGCATGCTAATCTCCTCCAAATGGTTGCTGTCCCAGCAGATCCCCATATGTTTACACCCTTAAACCAGTCCCCAAAATGCCATGCATGAGTGTCATTAATCCCCATGTATCCCTCACTCGCTTAGCATGTTTAAATCGGTTCACGTTGGCTGCTGTATTTTTTTTATTTTTTATTTTTACTATTCTTTGCTGTCCCATGGTCTCATATCTTGGTGTTTGTGTTAGAGTAGCATAGTAAAAGGGTGCCTGGTTGCTGGGTTTTGGCTTGCCATTGATGGATGAAGGCGAAACACCTGCTGTTGTGTTACTGAGAAGAAACAAGGAGGGGCAGCAGCCCCATGTCTCCCCACCTTACCATCTGGTTCATGGTGACAAACCCCAAAAGGAAACTAGAAGGGGGTGCGCCCCAAACCTAAGCCAATGTGGGCCCTCTTAGGGGCCCACATGACTTGTAGGAAGTCCCTAAGAAGCCCACAGAAGCACACCCCATAGCAAAACCCCGAAAAAAGGCCATTCCATAGTGATTCGACAACTCAGGTCAGATCACTTGGGTTTTTTGGTTAGCCGACCTTTATGGTCGCCTACATTAGGCTGTGTGTTTAGCCGACCATAAGGGTCGGCTACGTGGCAAAAATGCCAATTTTGTTTTTTCTTGATTTGGTCACATTTCTTTTGATACTTACACTGAAACCAAGTGAACCATCAGTGGGCCTTCCAACGGGGCCCACCAAGCCCCACAAATCCTAAAGCATGCAAAATAAGCAAGCTAAGCAAAATTAACTGATTACACCGGGCGGGCCAAACCCAATGTGGTCCACCCGAACCAGACTTGTGGAGTGATGTTTGAATTGCATGGTTTGGCCGAGACCCAAGGCTAGGGCCTATCGGGCCCGCCAAAGCCCACCAATCGAACCAAGGAAGGGTGCAAACCCTAAACCTCAAGGAATTAGGGCTTTCAAGCCCAAAGCTGGACTACGGGCCCCAAGCCCAATGTCCATCTCACTTTGGCAAATTTAAAAAAAATAATCTAAAAACACTTTGGCAACCATCATGGGGGCCCACCCAGGGGTCCGCAAATCAAGGCTGACCCACTTTTTGCATAGAAATCACTTAACCTTCAAATCAAAACCCTAAAATAAAATCAATACACTTAACCAAGACCAAAGGGCCTCCCAGGCTTAGATGGAGGCCCACCAAGGAACATGTGGGCTTAACCAAGCCCACCAAGGACACCGTGGGCCTTCCAACAGGGCCCACCCGATCAGGCTCAGATCACTTAAATAAGCAAGATAAAATCAATTAAAGGGACCCACAACACTCAGGTGGTCCTGCCAGACTTAACCAAGTTGCATATCGGATTAGGAATCCGGTGAGAACCAAAGCAAGTTGACTCAAACCAGGGAACCCACGAGACCCGTCATCCAACGGGGTAGACTGGGGTGTCCACGGACTTCCCCATACTACAACCGAGCCCTTTCTCAGAATCTCAAGCGGCAGACCAGCCCAATAGACAAGATTAGGCACCCAGGTGTCCGCCTGCAACCCATCAGGCGGTGGCGACTCCAAATTTTCCCGTGCTGCGATTTTACCCCGCGCACACATTGTATAACATAGGTCACTCCGAATCGACCCACTCCCTAATGGAGTTTCCAAGGTACCTTCTCAAATAAGAAAACAATATGCAATTCCAAAGTCAACTTTTGGGATTAAACAAACGTTCAAGTAAAGCATTCATGAAAATAATCCATACATTCAAATCTGTCCCAAATCATTAAAGCATGTAGAATCCATCCAAACCAAATAGTATTTCAAATCTGAAGTTCTAGAGATTAAACACATTATACGCAAACCCAAAGTCAGCATAGGAACTTCTATTAAGCTTAACCAGAAATCAATTCCCCAGATTGCTAATTTCATTGACTTATATCCATTGCACCTCTACTTAATTTCTATCCTTAAATTTTTATACCATAGGTAATCTTCGACTAGAAACCAATACAGATTGATTGCAACACTTATTTAACTCTAATTGGACGTGATTTGGAGGTAAAAACCATGAAAACCCCTTTAGAATTAAATAGCCGCACTCAATTGAGCAAAACACACCTAGCGCTCACCTCCAGAGGTTGACGCTAGGTCAACCAGGTTAGCGCCCGACTAAAATTGAACCGGTGCTAACTTCATGTAGGTTAGCGCCAGATCCATAGCGCTAAGCGCCAACCCAATTCCCAACTCGGTAAAATTTTCACCCACTATTAGGTGATTTCCGACACTTCTAAACATAAATCCCTCTCCAAACTCAACTCCAAACCCTTTCTATACTTCCTAACAAATCGATTAACACCGATCGAAATTAATCCAAATAACAATCCATCGGAAATCGCTCGATCTTCACCAACAGTTCATAAACAGGACTTACGGCAAATTCAAGTTCTAAACACATCGTATGCTAAAATCTCGATTAAACAGAGTGCTACTCACCTGAATCGCAACTCCTCTAACTCAGAGATTTAAATTCCTCTTCAGGCCTCTCACGACAGACGATCTGGGATTTCCGCTCGCTGACGCTCACCTTCAAACTCAGGTTCTCCTGAGCAACATTTCAGATCTGATTAGATTCGAACCACCCCTTACTTCCTATATCCCTTGCTCACGATTGCTGAAGATAAATTTGCCCTTACCTGATTTCTCTGCCCGAAATGGCTGAACTATTGAACTTTCTGCCGCCACGATCTTCGATAGAAGAATTCCACCACTGGTTTTCCCTTCGGCCACTCCAACTCACGGTTCACACTCACCTTCTTCTCTCTTCTCGATCTGTTTGAGCAACAGCCGCAACTCCTCCTCTGACCAAAATGAGCTAACCTAACTCTCGAAAATTTTTGTTACTTATAGTGGTCATTGGCACCTTCCTTTCATGCTTCGTTGTGTGCTCGCCCACCATTCGTCCTACATCACCAGTTCATTAGCCTTGATCCCCCCTCTGATCACATCTTCACGAACTCAAATTAAAACAATCCATCACTTAATGTCGATTAAATCACTAATATAAATTTATTAAAACTTAACTTAGCCTGCTCGCCTTATTTAATCTTCGCAACCCAGATTTGTGAAATTCCATATTTACCCTTGACTTCAATTACCTGAATTTCCACTACAAAACATATTTAAAAATTATTAGATAATTCTCACCATAACATTAGTCTAAAACCGGGGTTTTACATTCTCTCCCCCCCCCCCCCTACAAATAAATTTCGACCTCGAAATTTACCTCATGATGAAATGAACTTTGGGTACTTCTTTTTCATCTCCTCTTCACTTTCCCAAGTGGCTTCTTCAGTGGAATGGTTCATCCATAATACCTTCACCAAAGGAATCACCTTGGTGCAAAGGATTTGCTCACGACTATCCAAAATCTAAATTGGCTTTTCTTCATTTGTTAAATCTTCACGAATCACCAGAGGCTCGGGATCTATCACATGGCTAGGATTCGAAATGTAATGTCGTAACATGGAAATGTGGAAGACATCGTGTAATCCTGCGAAGTGATCTGGTAGAGCTAGGTGATAAGCCACTGGATTAATCTCTTTCACGATCTCAAACGGACCAATGAATCAAGGAGATAATTTCCCTTTCTTCCCAAATCTCAAGATGCCCTTGGAAGGTGGTATCTTCAAAAACACACGGTCTCCAACCTCGAATTTCAGCTCATGCCGTTGAGTATCTGCATAACTCTTCTGACGGCTCTGCGCAGTCAATAACCGCTGCCTAACTAGTTTCGCCTTTTTAACACTGTCCTGTATAATCTCAGGCCCGAAATACTGTTTCTCACCTACTTCCACCCAACACACTGGGGATCTGCATATCCTGCCATATAATGCCTCATAGGGTGCCATCTAAATACTAGCTTGGTAGCTGTTGTTATAGGCAAATTCCACCAAATGCAAATACTTACCCCAACTGCCACCCCAATCCATGACACAGCATCTCAACATATCCTCCAAGGTCTGTATCGTCCTCTCGGACTGATCATCAATCTGCGGATGAAAACTAGTGCTGAAATTCAACTTGGTACCCATGGCTTCCTGGAAGCTAGCACTGCCAAAAATGAGATGTGAAACAGGAATCCCGGTCAGACACAATCGATGCTGGAACCCTGTACAACCAAACTTTCTCCCGTGTATATAACTCAACCAGTGACGCTAAATTCTGAGTGGTCTGATAAGGCAAGAAATGAGCTGATTTTGTCAATCTATCAACAATCACCCATACGCCATCCTACCTCTTAGCTGTAGGTGGCAATCCCAATACGAAATCCATCGTAATGTGCTCCCATTTCCACTCGAGAACAAGCAAGGGTCACATCAAGCCTAGAGGTCTTCTATGCTCTGCTTTCACTTGCTGGCATGTAAGGCATTTAGCTACAAATTCTACAATGTCCTTCTTCATGCCCGACCACCAATACACCACTTTCAAATTCTTGTACATTTTTGTACTACCCGGGTGAACTGCATACCTGGATCTGTGACTTTCATCTAATATCAACCTTCTAATCTCTGCATCACCTGGAACACAAATCCGACCTCTGAATCTCATCAATCCATCCCTGGTCTCAAAATCCTTGGTAGCCTCATCACCCTTATCCACTAGCTCCTTGATGCATAGCAAATCTAAATCGGTCAACTGACTATCACGAATACGCTGGATCAACTCAGGCTCCACCTGAACTTGTGCCAAAATTAATCTATTACCATGTGTGGTAAACTCCCTCGGCTAGTCTACAACTGTATCCACTAGACTGCACTGACTAGCCATAAGGGTAGCTAGTGTGGCCACCTCCTCCTGAGATGCACCCCTACGACTCAAGGCATCCGCCACCACATTGGCCTTACCATGGTGATAGTGAAGGGTGAAGTCGTAGTCCTTCAGTAGATCCATCCATCTCCTTTGTCTCATATTAAAGTCTCTTTGAGAAAAGATGTATCTTAAACTCTTATGGTCGGAATAAATCTTGAATTGCACTCCCATCAAGTAATGCCTCCATAACTTAAAAGAAAACACGATCGCTACCAACTCTAGATCGTGGGTAGGATAATTCCTTTCATGCGGACGCAGCAACCTCGAAGCATATGCTACTACTCGCCGCTGCTGCATTAAAACACAGCCCAATCCTAATCTAGATGCATCACAGTAAATAGAGAATCCCTCACTCACTGAATGGATAATCAAGACTGGAGTGGTAGACAAACTACATTTCAACTCCTGGAAGCTAGTTTCACATTTGTCATCCCATTCAAACCTCACTGCCTTCTTAGTGAGATTAGATAAAGGTGCTGCAACCTTGGAAAAATTCTTTATGAATATCCTGTAATAGCCAACCATTCCCAGAAAGCTGCGGATCTCTGACATAGTAGTAGGTCGAGGCCACTTTGTAACAGCCTGAACCTTAGCTGGATCCACTGCTATCCCCTCTCCAGAAAATCACATGCCCCAGAAAACTCACTTCTCGCAACCAGAACTCGCACTTGCTGAATCTAGCATATAGTCTGTGCTCTCTCAAAGTCTGCAATACTATCCTAAGGTGCTGAACATGATCCTCTCTACTACGAGAATAGACTAAAATATCGTCAATGAATATGACGACAAAGTTGTCCAAATGAGTATGGAATACCCTATTCATCAGGTTCATGAAGACAGTTGGGGCATTAGTCAGCCCAAATGGCATGACAAGAAACTCATAGTGCCCATACCGTGTGCGGAAAGCTGTCTTCTCAACATCCTCAAGTGCCACCCTCAACTGATGGTGTCCAGATCTTAGATTGATATTGGAAAACCATGATGCTCCTCTTAACTGGTCAAACAGATCATCAATCCAAGGCAACGAATATTTATTCTTAATGGTGACCTGGTTCAGCTGGTGATAGTCTATACACATCTGCATTGACCCGTCCTTCTTCTGAACAAACAGGACTGTTGCACCCCATGGTGACACACTGGGTCTAATAAAGCCCTTCTCCAATAACTCATCTATCTGCTTCTTCATCTCCTGATACTCAAGCCGTGACATCCTGTAAGGAGGTTTGGAAACAAGTGTCGTGCTAGGTAGAAGTCGTATGCTGAAATTGACCTCTCTAGGTTGTGGTAAACCCGGCAAATCCTCAGGAAATACATCCTCGAACTCTGATGCTACTAACACACTAGATATACTAGGTGCCTCAGACACTGCCTCCTCAACCTCAATGAAAGCTACCAAACTGATCCGTGTACTCAACCCCTCACAACGAAAACAGTGCATAGGCTGACCTGGCTGACTCACCATAACGGTACCTCGATGACAATCTATGCTCACATGATTTCTAAACAGCCAGTTGATGCTTAAGATCACATAGAACTCCCCAAATCTCAACTCCACTAAATCTCCTGGCAACTCTAGAAAGCCCAACCTGATCATGCAATCTATAAATACGGTCTACACTCTAGTGGTTTCACCCAACGGTGTGTGCACAACCAGCTCAGACTCAAGTGTGGCAGGAATCAGACCCATACGATGTGCACAACATGGAGTAATAAACGAACGTGAAGCACCCGAGTCAAACAAACAGATAGTAGATCTACCATGTATGAAAAGAATACCTCCAAAAAGCTGCGGGGCATCCAGCTCCTCCTCACGAGCCTCCTCAGTAAATCCCTCCTCTAGCTCATCCTCCTGAGCTGCTATTGCATATGCTCTCGCCTGCTGAGGACGTGGGGGTGGTGCCTGCCGTCTTGGTGGTGCTAGTCTACCCTGAAATCCACCCCTGCCTTGGCCCTGAGGCCTCTGTGCTGCTGGTAGCACTGGTGCGGGTCTAGGAAACTGGAATCTAGGAGCCTCGGCTGATCGAGTATCCATAGGTGGCATAAAGGCTGGCTTCAATAGTTGATAGGTGGTCGGATGCGGGCACACTGCCACTCGGTGACCCTGCTGGCCACATCTAAAACATGCGCTCAGAGGTGCTACACATGGCCCGGGCACGTGGAACCAACCACAGCTGAAACACGCTCCTGACATCCTCCTATCTCTCTGATCTCCTGATCGCCCAGCTCCCCAAGAATTAATCCTCTGTCTTTTGTCCCTATCCGGGACCCTCCGCTACTCTACAAACCCAAACTGTGCTCTCTCTCTACTCTGCTCAGACCCCAAGTTGCGGAGCTCCCTCTCTACTCTAAGAGATCTACTCACCAGATCAACACAATCGGTGCACATCAATACCGATACCATACGCTTAATGTCTGGCCTCAGCCCTCCCTCAAAATGCTGAGTCCGCCTCCGCTCATCATGTACAATGTGGGGAGCAAATTTGGACAGTGCTGCGTATCGAGCCTCGTACTGGGTGACGGTCTGAATCCCCTGAGCAATATCCATGAGCTCCCTCTCTTTCTGCAGCCTCACCTATGCCGTGAAATACTGCTCATAAAATGCCCGCCAGAATCCATCCCAGGTCATCGGAACTCCATCTGTAGCCCGCCTCCTCAAAGACTGCCACCAGTGCTGGGCCTCGCCCTCCAAATTAAAAGTGGCCAATCTCACTTTCCGATCCTCGGAATAGGCCATAGTGTCAAACATCCTCTCCACTCGGGCCACCCAACTCTCGGCCTCCATGAGGTCAGGCTCTCCACAAAAAGGTGGGGTGTTCAGCCTCCTAAACTGGTCTATATCCCTCAATGATAGCTCATCACCATCCCTCCGCTGCTCAACTGTAGCCCCTAGACCCTGTCGGTCCCTCGACTGACTCATACGCTCCTCCCTCTCCATAGCAAGGAGATGAGTGAGTGAGCCAATAGCAGCCCAGATATCTCCAATGGGAGGTGGAACCCCCTGTGGCTGTTCTTGGTGAGGTGCCTCCTCCTTTGGAATATCAGCAATCATCGCTCTCCTGCCTCTACCCGCCATGTCAATCTGCAAAATACAACACCATGTTAGATAGGAACTCTTTTCCTAATCCTTTGGTGCTAACTAGCGTGCACACAGAACCCCCAAGGTTTCCTAATATCTTACTACTTAGGAATTCCTAATTCCAGCATGCTCTGATACCATCTCTGTAACGCCCCGGATCCATCTTGTTCAATAAAGGTATAACACTTCTCACAGGGGTTAGGTATAGGCCCACGTCTCATATGATTGCTGGTTTAATCATATGAGAAATTTCAATCAGAGTGCAACAACTATCAATAAGGAAGCATGGTAACATATTTGATTAAAGGGACATCAAATGTAATCCGCATACCAATTATTACAATTTTCCAAATCCATCCAATCCATGTGATAATCAAAGAATAAACCTACTGGTGTATGGAACGTAGAAATAATCCTCCTCCCTATAGGTGTCTGTAGGATCTACCCCAGTAGTAACCTCACCACGAGTATCTGAAAAAAAAAACAAAAACAACCGGGTGATATACGAATATCTCAACGAGTAGCACATGCATGCAAAACAATTATCTCAAGTTTCTAAAATATTCCACGATAAATAAACGAGCCCAAAATAATCCAGAGAAATATAATCGATAATCCAAAGTCCGCATGATTCCAATATCAGTTTTTAACCAAGAGACCAACAGCAATAACAATAAAACATCGAATGGTCATTGACATGCCTATTGCTTAAATTAGTTAATCCACATGATTCCAATATCAGTTCTTAACCAAGAGACCAACAGCAATAACAATAAAACATCGAATGGTCGTTGACATGCCTATTGCTTAAATTAGTTAGTCCACATACCAAGGAGACATTCACACCTCTATGTACACAGTTCCGGCCTACTCAGAGTTTCGGAACTCTGAAATGACGGCCTACTCAGGGTTTCGTCATCCAATGCCGACCTACTCATCGGGTTTCGGCATTGACAACCAAGCCTACTCAGGGTTTCTGGATGCTCTACACCGGTCGTGGCAACACACGATGCCATGTGATTACACCAATAAACAATAACATTTCAATACTAAGCTTTAGACATGGATCCAAGACAAGCTAGACTAGCAAATAAAATCAAATTCCCAATTTTAAACCAAGATGTAACTCAGCATGCAATCCAGCGTATAAAGCACATAAAGCCAAATGTGATCATTGTATAACATAGGTAACTCCGAATCGACCCACTCCCTAATGGAGTTTCCGAGGTACCTTCTCAAGTAAATTCACTATAATAAAACAATAAGCAATTCCAAAGTCAACTTCCGGGATTAAACAAACGTTCAAGTAAAGCATTCATGAAAATAATCCATACATTCAAATCTGTCCCAAATCATTAAAGCATGCAAAATCCGTCCAAACCAAATAGTATTTCAAATCTGAAGTTCTAGAGATAAAACACATTATACATAAACCCAAAGTCAGCATAGGAACTTTGATTAAGCTTAACCAGAAATCAATTCCACAGATTGCTAATTTCATTGACTTATATCCATTGCACCTCTACTTAATTCCTCTCCTTAAATTTATACCGTAGGTAATCTTCTACTAGAAACCAATACAGATTAATTGCAACACTTATTTAACTCTAATTGGACGTGATTTGGAGGTAAAAACCATGAAAACCCCTTTAGAATTAAATAGCCGCACTCAATTGAGCAAAACACACCTAGCGCTCACCTCCAGAGGTTGGCGCTAGGTCAACCAGGTTAGCGCCCAACTAAAATTGAACCGGCGCTAACCTCATGTAGGTTAGCGCCAGATCTATAGCACTAAGCGCCAACCCAATTCCCAACTCGGTAAAATTTTCACCCACTGTTAGGTGATTTCCAACACTTCTGAACATAAATCACTAGCCAAACTCGACTCCAAACCCCTTCTATACTTCCTAAAAAATAGATTAACACCGATCGAAATTAATCCAAACAAAAATCCACCGGAAATCGCTCGATCCTCACCAACGGGTCATAAACAGGACTTATGGCAGATTCAAGTACAATTCAAGTTCTAAACACATCATATGCTAAACTCTAGATTAAACAGAGTGCTACTCACCTGAATCATAACTCCTCTAACTCAGAGATTTAAATTCCTCTTCAGGCCTCTCACGACAGACGATCTGAGATTTCCGCTCGCTAACGCTCACCTTCAAACTCAGGTTCTCCTGAGCATCGTTTTAGATCTGATTAGATTCGAACCACCACTTACTTCCTATATCCCTTGCTCACGATTGCTCAAGATAAATTTGCCCTTACCTTATTTCTCTGCCCGAAATGGCTGAACTGTGGAACTTGCTGCCGCCACGATCTTCGACAGAAGAATTCCACCACTGGTTTTCCCTTCGGCCACTCCAACTCACGGTTCACACTCACCTTCTTCTCTCTTCTCGATTTGTTTGAGCAACAGCCGCAACTCCTCCTCTGACCAAAATGAGCTAACCTAACTCTCGAAAATTTTTGTTACTTATAGTGGTCATCGGCACCCTCCTTTCATGATTCGTTATGTGCACGCCCACCATTCTCCCTACATCACCAGTTCATTAGCCTTGATCCCCCCTCTCATCACATCTTCACCAACTCAAATTAAAACAATCCATCACTTAATGTCGATTAAATCACTAATATAAATTTATTAAAACTTAACTTAGCCTGCTCACCTTATTTAATCTTCGCAACACAGATTTGCGAAATTCCATATTTACCCTTGACTTCGATTACCTAAATTTCCACTACGAAACATATTTAAAAATTATTAGATAATTCTCACCATAACATTAGTCTAAAACCAGGGTTTTACAGTAGTCCCTTTAAATCTTGCACAAAAATAAATTCACGTTTAGTCGATATGCATGGTTAATCGGTGATTGATGAGTTGTATTCGTTATTTATGATGTTTTATTTGTTGGAAATTGTTCTAATATGTTTATAAAGTGTTTTAGAATGATTTGGAATGGATTTGATGCATTGGATATTGAGTTGTTGAATTTTTATTGAGTTTCGTAAGCTTGCGGATTTTTAACATATCAGGCCGCCTGAACAGTCGCTCGAGCGCCCTATGTATTTATTCAAAACCCGAGAGCAATTTTTCCCAGATTGAACTATCGCCTAAACAGCCGCTCGAGCGACCAACCCTGAAATGACCTATTGAATAAGACCATTCGAGTGCCCCATCGCCGCTCGAGCGCCTTGTCTGTCAGATTTTTGGAAATTTGTCTTTCAACCTAGCTTTTCACTACGGAATTGTTTTTAACCAATTTTTACCCATGTACCATCAAGTTTAGGGTATTTGGGGATTGTTTACACTGGTGGATGTTTAAAATTAAATTTTATAAAGATTTTGGGTTGATGTTTCTAAAGAGGCACTTTTATTTGATACCATTGTTCCAAACAATTCTATTCTTAACAATACTTGATTTCAAGAGTTCCTACACCTGTATTTGGACTATTTGGACATGGTTTGAGTACCGAATGATTTTACATATGCCCTGATTAATTTGCCCATTGAAACCGTGATCTTGTGATATGTATTTGACTCCACTTGTGTGAGTTTATGGGTCACAGTTGTGACAAGGCAGGTGCCTGGTTTATTATTCCGCAGATCGGATTTGGTTATTTGTATATCATCGGTCCGTGTACTCAGTGGGATACTTCCTCGATCCATGTACTCGGTGGGAAGCTAGTTATTGTTGTTATATCCTCGGTCTGTGTACTCGGCGGGATACTTCCTCTATCCGTGTACTCGGTGGGAAGCTGGTTATTGTTGTTATATCCTCGGTTCGTGTACTCGGCGGGATACTTCCTCGATCCCTGTACTCGGTGGGAAGCTGGTTATTGTCGTTATATTCTCTGTCCGTGTACTCGGCGAGATACTTCCTCGATCCGTGTATTCGGTGGGAAGCTGGTTATTGTTGTTATATCCTCAGTCTGTGTACTCGGCGGGATACTTCCTCGATCTGTGTACTCGATGGGAAACTGGTTATTGATGTTTACTTCCTCGATCTGTGTACTCGGTGGGAAGCTAGTTGGATACTTCATTGTGGTTGTATTTCTATTCCATCATGTTTGGAATTACATTTCATTGTATCTGAAATTTATCATGATTAGTCGGATTAAGCGTTGCATAGTTTATTGTGGTTAATTATTTGCATGACTACTTACTGAGATGTTGTTTCTCACATTATCCTTTTATCGGTTTTGTTTTCAGATATTCCTGGTGAGGACGATGCAGGGATAGGCACTTCTGGGGATTATACTGAGTTCCAGAAAGAAGATTTGTTCATTCCTGTATAGGTTTAGGGATCTTTATTATTAAGTTTGATTTGGTATTGGAGGGATTGTTTAGATTACTTTTATTTAGATGACATTGGTGATGTACATTTTATTTTACCTCTTTCCAGACATAGTTGAGGAATTGATATTGGAGGTTTCGCTTTATATTCTGCGCTTCTTGAAAGTAAAATAAATAAAATATATATGTTATTTTCGCACTCTGAGATTATTAATTGAAATTGTTTAAGTCTGGATTAGTTGTTTTGGGCCATTATCCTAACGTTCTAAGGTCGGGTTTATGCTCTTAAATGAACCTGGATCCGGGGCGTTACAGATTTTACTAACATTAATCCTTAAAAAATGATTATGTTGATTGATTTGCTAACATTAATCCTTACCAAAAAAAAGGATTTGTCAACATTAATATAAGATTATCCAATATTAGTTAGCATATCTTACCAAAAAGATTACATTGGTATTGATTTGTTAAAAAACAAGTCCTTAACATAATAAGATTTTGTTAAAAAACAAGATTATGTTTGTGAAACCCTGTTCCAATATCCCTAGCATACCCTAATCAGTGAGCTTGATGTGTAGGTTAAGTTGGAGAAGCTCAAGCCTAAAGTCAGCCAAAGTGTCTAAGCCCCGGGCTGTCAGCAACCTGTGAAGGTGAGCATCTGTCAGTTGGTTAAATAAGATTTCTTATGGTAAGACAAATGCTAAGTGTTGGTGTTATATGCAAATAGGAGGAGGAATGGCAAAAATGTAATAATTTGTGTCTTGTGGAAAGTCACTTAAGAGAGCATAGCCAAAGGGAATGCCCATACGACCAAACCCTTGCCCAAAACCCTTTCCTCTCTTCTCTTGCTCTCCCATTCTCATCTTCTTCATATCCTTCCCATTCTCATCGCCCCACTTTCATCCCCATTCATTTCTAAATTCATTGGAAGAGGTTACTTGCAAGAAAGGAAAGAAGAGAACCCAAAAGGAGCATTTTCGTGTGGGTATGTTTGGTGGAATTTTGTGAGGAATCAACCAAGAAGCAAGCAAGGTGCTGTTCATGGCTTGCAATAGGAGCTATACAACTTGCTTAAGTGTTTCCAAGAGGTAAGCAACACCACCCCAACCTTGTTTTCCCATTTTCGGCCAAAAATCGCATGTTAGACGAATGTTAGGGTTGAGATGTGAAAACGAATCCTAGGCCCAATGGGAGGTATTTCTTTGAGGGGTTTTGTTGGTAGTAGATTTCTACACATGCTAGGATTGGTTTCGAGCCCAAAAACACCCAGAATAAGTGAGATTTGAGAAAAACCAAAATCCCCAAAAGTTTGGATTTCGCGAACTATCAAAAAGCCCAGCCGCCTAAGCAGTTGCTCGAGCGCAGCATCGGTCGGTGGTTTTAGGTAGTTTAGACAGTGATTTAAGGCATGACCGCTTTAGCAACGCTCGAGCGACTGTTCTAATGAGTGTCTTAATAGAAGAACCTGAGAGCAAATAATTGGCCGCTCAAAGCAGGCTCGAGCGCCCTTACCAGAAATTCCAAATTTTGAGTTTTCAACCCAGATTGAACTACCCTTTGTTTTTATTCAAATCCAACCTATGTATAAGTGAGAGTTAGGTGTCTAGAAAGTGTTCCAACTGGAAGTATCACAAAATTCAAAATAACAAGGATTTTGGGTACGTTTTGCCCAAGAAGGTCTTAGAAAGAGTTTTTGTCCCAGATTACTATAGAAATAGGATAACTTGATTCTACCACCTCAAACACTTTCCAAATAACCCTTAGAAGTAGAAATCAAGAACCAAAACCAAAATATACAAGTATCGAAAGAGTTGAGGCATAGGTTGCCCAAATTGAGTTATGAAAGGTAGAGACATTTTGAAAAACCAAACCTTTACCTTTGACCATCAAGGCGAGTACACCACCCATGACCAGATGGGCTTCGGCCTGGTATCTTACACATGGTATGTAGGGCATTGGGCCTATGTTACATTTGCACCACTTCAAGGGCTTCGGCCTATTGCTTGCAATATGAGACAAAAAGGGCAGTGGCCCATGGTTATTGATTATAAGTGAAAGGGTAGTGGCCCATTGTATTGATATTGAAAAGAGGGCAGTGGCTCCAATGACATTGAGTTATATTAAGCAGAAGGCAGTGGCCCAAGATTGACTCGGGTAAGGCCATAGGCTATGTAAAACCCCGATATTTTATAAGGATTTTTTTATTTAAATTAATT
The DNA here is from genome assembly GCA_947561395.2 of Buxus sempervirens. Classification (NCBI taxonomy): domain Eukaryota; kingdom Viridiplantae; phylum Streptophyta; class Magnoliopsida; order Buxales; family Buxaceae; genus Buxus; species Buxus sempervirens. Next base: position 12,625,985 of record OX387188.1, read on the forward strand.
ATGTGTACGTATCAACTTAAGGAGGTGCTAATGTAGGGTCTTGGTGGAGTGGCTAAAATTAAAGAGTAGGTAGTTGCCTAGGTGGGATGTTGCGGTGGATGAGCACGCAACAGATCATGAGGTTGGGTGATTTTTAGGGCATCGGAAACTTATAAATAGAAGGAGAGTTCTCCAAATCGCGAAAAACCCTAAAGCGGAGTTACAGAAGTGCTGCTCGGGGGTGTCTGGAGGCAGTCGGTGAAATAAGCGGCTGGGTTGCTGTGAAGAGCTCATCTAGATTAGCGGCAGATCAAGGGATCCACGAACAAATGGTAACTTGGAACTACTGCCGTTGGGGATCAGCGGAGACTTTAGAGTTGTTGAGCTAGGGGATTTGCAGATCAAGTGAGTAGCATCATTTTAAAACTGAGGTTTTGTGTTTCGTCGTGAGTTTATTTGGATGCATGAATGATTTCTAAGTTTCTGGAAGAAACATGTGTGATATCAGTTTCTGGAAAACCTTCGTCCGAGCATGAGTTTATTATGACTGAATGAATGTTAAATAAAAATATGTTTAGATTAAATTCAAAACTAGTTTGAAAGTGTTCTGGGAAGATTAGGAGACTAAATAAGTAGTTACAGACCGAAAAAGATCGGCCAGAGTTGGAGATCTGAAAATAACAGAGAGTTGAAAAACGCAGTGAGCATCCGCCCACTTGGCGCTCACTTGCGCTCAATTCGAGTAGTGGGCGCAAGCTAAATATATACTATGCGCCGAGCTTGCGCCCACTTGGCGCCGAGCTCACGTGCACTTAAAGACTATGCGCGAATCTCGCGCTCATTTCCCGCTCATTTCCTGCTCACTTTCCGCCCATTTCGCGCCCACTTGATATCGAGTAGGCGCATACCCAAAATTTCAACCCCAGACCTATCCGCCAACCTCGCTATCTCGCGCCCACTCGAGTTAAGTAAGCGCACCTACCCGAATTGTTGAATTTGTTGAAAATAGCCCCCTTAATTACATGAAAGACATTTAAGTAAATGTCCTGTGTATTTATTGCTGTCTTTACATGTAAATAAGGTTTTACCCCCCATTTGGAATCAATAAAAATACTTCCAAGGTCTAATTCCCAGCCAATAAAAAGTCAACTTTCCAGTTCATGCCTAAATCTCGGTTTTTATCAAAAAGCCCGGTTTGGGTTTAATACCCAGATGAGTGATTCAGGAGCCCATAAAATTCTAGGAGATGTGTTTACCCTTCAATAGACTACAATCAAAATTTGAGCGCAAAACGCCTTGTAGATTTGTCTAGAAAAATTATATACCAAAAGTCAACGTTTTTAACTAGACTTAGAATATTTTGAGGTCCGAAACTTTTTGTCTCAGAATTGATTGCTTTTTGGTATGGTGACCTTATAGGAGATCCTAAGACTATTCCACTCATCCAAAATGTGTTTTGAGGTCTTTACAACATTCATTTTGATTGATTTGGATTATGAAAGCGAAATTGAGAATCTAGGAGATGTTTTGCTGAATTATGCTTAATCGAAGTTTGGATGCTAAAATCATTTCTGTATAATGTGCTTTATTCTGAAAAGTCAGTTTTGAAACCATATTGTTTTGCTGAAATACATCTACACTATTATGCTAGTTCACCTTTGAATGCAGGTGCACTTCAAGAATGATTTACTTGAATATTGTTTTATATCAGTGGCCGGTTTAGAATCATATCTTATTCTGTTCTGGTAAATTATTTGAGAATTTCTTTCAGGACTCCATGAGCGAGCAAGCTGGTCCTGAGTGACCTATGGTATGCACTTGAACATGTTGATCTATATATATATATCAGTTTTACATGATGGAAAATACATTGGGTTGATTTGCTAGTTTTATACTTACTACTGGTTTAGCTTGTCCTAGATCCAGAGTCTAAGCTTAGTAATATGATGTTATTGCTTCGTTGGTGTAATTGCATGGCCTTGAGTGTTGCCACTGCCGGTGTAGAGCAGCCAAAAACCCTGAGTAGGCCTGGTTGTCAATGCAGAAACCCGGGGAGTAGGCCTGCATTGGATGACGAAACCCTGAGTAGGCCTTCATTTCAGAGTGTCCGAAACCCTGAGTAGGTCGGAACTGTGTACATGGAGGGGTGGATGTCGCCTTGGCATGTCAATTAACCAATGTGAACAACTACATGACATTGACCAATGTTGGTATTTGATTTTGTTTGACGTGATATGTTTTATTCGCTGGTTTGTTGGTATTTATGGTTCATGGAATATTGTTTACCGATTATTGGGTATTGTACCTCCCGCCGGTGTAGAGTAGCCAGAAACCCTGAGTAGGTCTGGTTGTCAATGCAGAAACCCGGGGAGTAGGCCTGCATTGGATGACGCAGTCATTTCAATATCCGAAACCCTGAGTAGGCCGGATATACATTTGGAGGCGTGGGCATGGTTATGAGAAGACTTTGTGTTATATGACATTGGTATATCTGGAATTATATCTTGAGATACAAAATTATGGTTAATTGCTATGTTGTTGCCAGTTAATCATTATTTTATCGATATCTTCGGGATTGGAAACAGATTGTTATTGCTTGATTTACCTGATGGTTTTCCGCACTGATATGAATTGGATTATTGAAGTTTAGTCGGATTATTCGGAATATGTGTGTTATCATCATTGTATATGGTTGATAACCATGGCATGTTTTAGAACTAAAATAAATGTATTTGTGCATGCATGTGCTGCTCACTGGGATATTCGTATCGCACCCCATTGCTTTCGTTTTGTTTTCAGATACTATTGGAAAGCTCGATACTTGCGGGTAGGTACTTGGACATGTGAGTTTTATTTTAGTTTGGGAATATTTTAGCGCACTCTGTTATATAGCTATCGTTGTATTCATGTTTTCCTTCACTCTGATATTGCGATCCTGTGTTTTAAATTAACCTCCGGGGATGAGTTACGGTGTTACTTCGTGACTCGGATCCGGGGCGTTACAGGCTACCCTTGAGCATTTTCCATGCTAGTGGCATGAGGCATTGATATGGATGAGCGATTCATCCCCACCAAGACTTACTGGTGGGTTGTTGAGTGATTCATCTCAGTTGGGGTAGTGGATCGTTGTTCCTCCCAACTTGGAAATAGAGAACTAGCATCCTCCACTCAAGCTTAGATATAATTGATGTGTTATCATTCCGTTCTTTGTTGTTATACTTGTTATGAAATTGTTAAATGAACACATCCGCATAATGAACTCTTAAGGTATGGATCCATAGTCTTAAATGGGAAGGTTTGTATATATATGCCATGGCCAGTGTTCTTGTTACTGTTGCTGCTCTACATTGTGATGTCATCTCGGCACCAGCATCATCGGTGGCCGATGCCCACTTGCTACGGGGAATCGGTAGTGAATGCCTGTACGTCAAGGGGAATCGGCATATGGATGCCTACATCAAAGGGAATCGGCGTAGATGCCTAGCCACCACGTGGAATTGGTGAAGCTAGATAAGGCCATGTGTAGTATATATAAACATTCTAGATAACAAGTGATAATATTGAGTGTATGATTGCTATTAAATGGATTATCTGTACACAGAAGCACATGCATGCACTATTGAATGACACCAAGATGTCATGGTGTAACGCCCCGGATCCGTGTTGTTCATTAAAGATATAACACGTCTCACGGAAGTTAGGCAAGGATCGTTAATCAATTTATGATCGCTGGATAATCATACATCTATAACCTAACAGAGTGCACATTTCCATTTATGCAAAATTGTAACATTTAAACTGAACTGAAATCATATGGTTCATCCCCAATTACTTTAATACATCTCAATTAATTCAAGTTCCCAAATTCGGAACAGATAACCTACAAGTCTAAGGAAGGTAATAGTAGTCTTCCTCCCTATATGCCTCAGCAGGATCTACCCCAGTAATCGCCTCACCACGAGTATTTGAAAAAAATAGAACAACAACATAGTGAGATACGAATATCTCAGCGAGTAGCACATGCATGCAGAAATAGTTGAATCACATTTTAAAACTATGCATCGACAACACTACAATACGCTTAAACAACCAACATCAATTTCCCAAGTTCAAATCAAACAAATCACATCTCAGTTAAGTACAATAACACATCGATTGGTCAATGTCATGACTATCGTTTGGTTGATAAATTAAACATGCCAAGTAGACACTCCACACCTCCATGTACACAGTTCCGGCCTACTCAGGGTTTCGGATACTCTGAAATGACGGCCTACTCAGGGTTTCGTCATCCAATGCAGGCCTACTCCCCGGGTTTCTGCATTGACAACCAGGCCTACTCAGGGTTTCTGGCTGCTCTACACCGGTCGTGGCAACACACAAGGCCATGCAATTCCAACAACCAACAATAACATCACATTACTAAGCTTAAACATCTGGATCCAGGACAAGCTAGACCAAAACAGTAAACATCGTATAATCTCGATTTCAATATCAAAACAAAACCATTCATTCCACATCATGTAAGAACTCATCACAATTCATCACCTGTCCCTCTGGACCAAGCAGTACCTCAAGTACATTCAGTATTTTCTCATTTCCATAACACAAGTCATATGAAAGTAAAACTCAATCCATTCATACCAAAGAAAACCTTTCAATACGTATAAAGTTTCCAACAAGTGAAACCAGAAATACAAGAACTTCTCAATCAAAACAGTGTATAGAATAAGGAAAAGTAACTGGTAACTCTTACTAGTTTGGTGTCCGGCACAATACTCATAAGCAACCTAAACTCAACTTAAAACTCATAAGATGTTCACAAATTTTTCCTCTATTAATTTCATAGGCAAAATGGTTTCCCAGGTTCCTAACCAAGTGAATAGTGAAGTGGTTTAACCCCTAAGTAATGCAAATACTCTTGCTCAAATCAGAAATTCCATTTCGGTAAGCAAAATAGGTCTGCCGCTCACCTATTGAGGTGGGCGCGAGGTGAGCGCCGGTCGGCGGTGAAGAAAAGGGGCAAAATCGACCTGCCGCTCACCCGACGCTAGGTGAGCGCGAGATGAGCGCGAGATGGGCGTGAGGTGGGCGCGGGATTCGCGCGAGATGGGCGCCTCGTTTTCTACTTCGCGCGAGATGAGCGCGAGGTGGGCGCGGGATTGGCGGTAGGTCGTTATTAACGGGGCGCCTACCTCCGAGGTGAACGCCGGTGAGCGCGAGGTGAGCGGATACCCCTGTGGTTTTCATTTCTCTGTTATTTTGAGATCTACATGACTGGCCGGTTTGTGAAGGTCTGTAACTACTCCAGTACACTCCTAATACTCCCAGAAGACTTCCCAACCATATTTGGAATTAATCTAAACACTTTCATTTTCAATTATAAAACTAAATCCGAAGACTCTGTTCATGTAACTTCCTGAAAACCAGAAACCAGAAAAACTCATATTATCAGTTGATATGTAAATCATGCATCAGAATAATCTCGAGAGAAACAGAAAACACAAATCCCAGTTGTAAATCAGTGCTACTCACCTGAGTGTGCTTATTCTCGAATGGTAAAACCTCGGCCGATCACTTCTCCGGCCACGCACGCGAATGAAAAGTCTACCGAAACTAATCTTCTCGAGCAGAGAGAAATAACCCAATGAATTTCAGCTCCGAACTCCTTCTTCTAGCACTTGCGATTTATGGTTCTTCACGAACAGAAGCCCTAGTCGCCACTCCAGCCGAATCGCGAGTTCGCCTGATCTCCAGACTTAACGAAAATGTTTCCGTAAGTATACGCGTATTTCGTTTAAAACTAAAAACCCTACTTTCCCTTATTTGCTCATTTAACACTTACCTTGCGAGATGTATACGCCGGTGGATCAACCCTTTTAACCCCTTGATCCTATGCATGCTCGCCCACCGAAGATACTACATGTTCAGCATCTATTCGCGTTAATAATCACATAACTACACCTTAATAATACCAATGATAATACTAAGATTTTTCGAAAAAATGGCTATATAACGCCTGTACATATGAGTATGGGCTAAGCCCTCAAACCACAAAATAACCTGATAAACACAGTTTATACATCAGAATAAATAACTAAATAAATAAATAAATACTCACAAAATTCAGGGTCTTACACATGGATTTTGTAATATTATAACTACCCGCATGTCATGGTTTACCAAGAGATATTTGCATAAACTGTGTTTTCATCGAATCATGCATGTGTTGCTTACAGAAACGTTCGCCTCACAGTTGCTTTCTATCTTATTTTTTAGATCCATCGACGCCCGGTGTGAAGGACCGGGCTGGGGATAGAGGCAAAGAGAAAGCTATAGGATATAGAGAGATAGATTTCTATAGGCCTTAGGCTGTTCTTTTATTTTGTAATGCATGTATAGTTTTGGACTGTAGTCTTTACTTTGAGAGGAGTGACTAGTCACCCAATTTTTTGTAACCAACTCTTGTGTCTTATTCCATTTCAATTATATATATGATCACACTTTTAGATATGAACATGTGTAAACTGTTGCACTTGCACTTATATAGAAAATGTTTTTAAAATCCTTTGTGTTTTGTAAGTATAATTACCTACTTGCCACAGTCTGGGACGAGTTGTGCCTTGGAGGGGCAGACCTAATTCCGGGTCGTGACAAATTTTTGGTATCAGAGCATAAAGAAGGTCCACAACCTAGAATAGAAGCCTTAGGTTGGTTTGGAGAGCGAGTGCACGCTAGCTAGAACCCTTCGGTTATCTCTAGGGATTCGTTCCTTATTTTTTGTAACGCCCCGAACCCGGGTCAGTGCAAACCGGCACCCGACCTGAACCCAGTTCGCTACTGTAACAACCCGAATTTAATTCAACAACCAAATCCGAGGTGTTACTGGCCCATATCAAATACATCATCAATAATATACCAGACCAAAGAATTTAAAATCCATTCAACTTATTCATACTATCAGAGTTGCGGAAACAAGTATGTGCGGAAGTGTAGTTTAAAATCCTCAAATAAACATATAGTTTGATCATCAATCATTAATATCAAAGTCTGGTAAAATAAACTGGTTACTATCTCTCTCTCATCTCTCTAATACATCAAATCCAAATGAATAATAATAATCTAATTAAAAGTGCTAAGTCTATATCATTCATCCACCTCACACAAGATCTAGATAATAATAATCCTCCGGTGTGTACTCAGCTATCTCTCCCTGGAAATCACTAAGATCCCCCTCTCGCGTATCAGCTGAAAAATGAAATAAAAGTAGGGTGAGATATGAATATCCCAGTAGGTAACACATGCATGATTAAATAGTTCATATAAGTAAAGTAACAGTTCATGCCCGGTTAAGCAATAATGACTAATCAGGCTCGTATAATCATTCATATTGTAGACACCTGATTTTTGCACCCCTAAAATGGCAAAAAATGAAAAGTCAAACTTTTAGTCAAACCCTGAGGGGGTCAAAAAATTGACTTTTTTATTCAAGATAATTTGGCCATCAAACTTTATATCATTGAAAAGAGCATTTCGACACGGTTCTAACGCAACTGAATTTGCTGGAATCGGAGTCCAAATGAAAAAGATATGAGCTGGTCAAACTTTTGGGGAGCGAAAAGTTGACTTTTTGCTCAACCCCAATTCAACTGCCAAATTTGATCCCAATGGATAGGTGATTTAGAGCCGGTTCCAACGACACTAAGTTTGCTGAAATCGGACACCGGATGAAGAAGTTATGAGCAGTTGAAGTTTCAGAAAAACTGCCCATGTGGCAAAAAAGGCAGCAAAAATGGAATAAACCAATAAAATAAATAAGATAAATGTGTTTAATAATATTTTAATAAAGAGAATCTCGCTTTTTTAATAAAATAATCGAAAAATCGAATAAGAATCTTGCAAAAAACCAAATTGAATAAAGGTTTGAAATCCAAACATTTTAAAAACGTGCTGGACCGTATTTGAATTACGGGCAGGGCATGCCCGTATTTGAAATACGGGTAAGATTCCAAAAGAAAACACGCGTCGCTGTACGGCGGGACACGCGTCCCGTACGGCTGATTCGCGAGATTTGCAAATGTGCGTTTTTCACCCGTATTTGAATAACGGGCAAGGCACGCCCGTACTTGAAGTACGGGCAAGGCATGCCCATATTTCAAATACGGGCACGGAAATTTTGCCTATAAATAGAGAGGCCATCCCCCTCATTTCAACAAGCCCTCTCCTCTGGCCATAACCCCTGCCCTCTTGAAACTATCCACGGCCGAACCCTGCCATCATGCCACCACTCCACCACCCCAAATATTTTTAATGCCCAAATTGCCCCCTATGTCCCAAAACCATGCTCAAACACCCATAACCTTGCCTAAACTTTGACCTTTCATCTTCTTAGATTAAAGAATCTAACCAAGCCCTTTACAAACCCAACTTGAGGATCTTGAGAGGACGCGGAAGCGCTGCCAAACTCACCGGAGAAATCATACCTAGCAAAAAAGAACCACATTGTAAGTATATTGGATTTTATAATGCTCTCATTTTCATTTCCTTTTCCAAGATCTCCTTTAAATACTCTTGATGTTACTGACTCAACTGTTGTTTTGAGCCCCATGAGGAGATGATACCAAAGAATTGGTCATTACAAGAAGGGAAGAAAAGAAGTGTCTAAAGAATGCTTTAATTAATTAAACAAATAACTTTTCTTTTTAAGTTTTTGACATGGAAGGATTGAACCCTTCTTGAAGTTAAATCAGTGCCCTGTAATTTCCCACTTTCCCTATCCAAAAGATGATCATGGATCACCCAAAAGATGCCGGCCTTCATGTTAAAAGAAGAAGAAAGAAGAAGAAGGCCTTTTAGGCCAAAAGAGGAAAGGAAAGGACTTTGAAGAATTCGGAGTTCCAGCTGAAGTTACCAGAACACCTGAGAAGGCCACGGGACTGATACCCAGCAGAATCGGCAGCAAAAATGCAAAACAAGCTGCACCCGTAAACTCAGAGCGGTCCAGGCGGGACCGTGTTTACTTCACGGGCAGGTGGGCCTGGATTTTATCCACGGGCAAAGGCTGCCCGTATAACATATACGGGCAGATGTAAAAATAATGTAAAAAACTCAATTTCCAGCCCGGTTGGGCATGAGCCGACCTGAACCGGCTTGAACCAACTTTTTGGACATTTTGGGCTGTTCTTAGCCCAGTTGAGGACTTTGGGCCTAGATAGGCCCACCAAGACCCCCCTTTGGGCCAACTTGAAGGCCCACATTTAGACCGGCTCATACCAGGCCCGTTTTCAACAAACGGGCTCCAGGCTAATGGGTCCATTCCAAGCCCATCAAGCCCAAACTAAAATTGTAAATACATAAAACTTAATAAAATAACCAAACGGGTTACCCAATAACCCAATTGGGCCTATGGCCCAACCATGGCAACCCACGGGTCTTCCAACGGGACCCGGGTCCGACCCACTTCACTTAAATAAAAAGATAAAATCAAACCAAAGGGGACCCACACCTCCAGAGGGCCCCGCCAGACCTAATAAGGCAGCATGCTGGTCTAGGAAGGGTGAGATTGACTCAAAAACCAGGGAGACCCGAGGGACCCGACAGACCGACGGGGCGGACCAGGGTGTCTTAAGGCTTCCCCGAACGTAACCGAGGACTTAGCTAGATCTCTAATAAGCCGTATACCAGACTTAGACCCGATTAGGGCAATACCGTGTCTGCCTGCACTCTCAGGCAGTGGCGACTCCGAATGTCCCGAGGCACGCACTGAAGGTGCGCCCGGTGTGCGATCCAGGATTTTTAGGTGCGCACACATATCATTCATGAATACAAAACAGTTTGATAGACAGTTCTAGAAATGAATTTCAGCAAGTTTTAATATAAGAATCCAACATCAAGATCGATAACATAATTCACACTTTGCTAAGATGCACTAAGCAGTCACATCCGATCAATATCTCAATCACATGCCTCCAGCATGTATTCAATAATAATATCAAGTGTTGTTATTTCAGTGTCATTGTAGGACTCACAAAGATAGATAAACCTTTTGAGATGATTCTCAACCAATTGCTATACCACCGTGCGACTTAGGAGCAATGCTACTAATGATACTTAAGTCCCATGCAGCGCAGCTTAGACAAGAGCCGTAGTCACTGACTTATTGCACACGTACCCATCAGAGTTGGCATGTACCACCAGCATGCAGCACCAAAATCAATACATGGAGATGGTCGCTTATCCACATGTACAGGGAATCACCAGCGGCTCACTGAGGTGTCCCTCCAGACATAGGACCTTCCCAGACAAACTAACTTGCAAAGGAAGCGCGTCGCATATAGGAGTAACTCAACCCAAATGACATATCCCTCAGCTATCTATCTACAACTATGGATCCATAACCAGCTATGCCCACTAGACTCCAAAATTCCCTAAAATATAATATTTCTATAACGGTTGGTGCCTAGCGGCATATAAAGGTTAAATCTGTTAATTACTTCAATATTCGGTCATCTGAGTTCTGAATTCTCTATATACAGTTTTCTGGTTTATAGTATCATTTAGAAGATGTTCTAGTAATTAAATACAAGTTAGGTTTTCCAAAAACTAGGTTTCTCCATTTCTTTCAAAGTTTGGCAACTAATGTCCTAAATACCTTCCTAATTTATTTTTCTGTAAAACAGGGAATTAGATAATTTATTTTGGTCTTAAAACATCTTATTTAATCATTAAAATTGTCTAAAAATAGTTTGGAATTGAATCAGGGTGTGAAATTATGAAAATCTGCAGAATCTGAACAGATCGCTCAGGATCGCCCCGGCGGTCTATGGTCGGCGGTAGTTCAAATCAGAACGCCGACGATACGTCTTCAAGCGGTCTACGGCGGTCTACGATTTATAACGAGCGCCTAAGATCGCCGAGAACAGTCGAGGTCGGCGATCGTTCAAAATCGAACAGAATCAGTTCCAAAACATGATTTTTCTCGTCTAAACTCATTCTAACATATTTATAACATGATTATCAAAATATATACATCATTTCATATCATAAAAACATGCTTTTGTCGATTAATCACATGTAAATATAAAAACGAAGGTAAACGGTGTCACCTACCTCTTTCGTGCGTGGTTTCTTCTTCTCCAAACAAAAGTTCTCACAGACGCAAGGTACTCCCTGGACGATGAAGAACACAAAAACCTAGGCTTTTCTTCTTCCTCTTCTTCTTCTTCTCCTTCGGTCGCTCGTTCGCTCAAGGTTGTCGCTTGCGGCTGTTGAATACAAGCGAAATACGAACGTGTAATGTTTTAGGTTATTAAACTAATAATTATACTCACTGATCCCATGTATCTCACGTACACCAAATTCCATACACACGCCCAATCAGAATACATACCTCGATATCTCATGATCGGACGGTCAGATCTGCGTCCAATTCTAGATCTCCACTAATTAGATCATCCCCTACAATAATAAATTATAACTCTCACTAATATCATTTATTAATTTAATTTATTATTTAAGGAAAATTCGGGGTTTTACATCCTCCCCTCCTAAAAGAAAATTTTCGTCCTCGAAATTTACCTTGTGGTTCTGGAAATAGGTTGGGATACTTTCTCTGCATTTCCGATTCCAATTCCCAAGTAGCTTCCTTCGTTGTGTGATTCTACCAAAGTACTTTCACAAGTGGAATCACCTTAGTACGAAGAACCTGCTCCTTCCTGTCCAAAATCTCAACTAGATGCTCCTCATAAGTCAAGTCCCCTCGCACTACTATCGGCTCATGCTGAATGATATGGGTAGGGTCATGCACGTACTTCCTCAACATAGAAACATGGAATACGTCATGAACTCCTTCCAGCTGTGTAGGCAAAGCCAATCTGTATGCTACTGGTCCCACTGTACCCTTAATCTCAAACGGACCTATATATCTTGGAGCCAACTTGCCTTTCTTTCCAAATCTCTTAATCCCACAAGATGGTGATATCTTCAGAAATACCAAATCACCAACTTCAAAATGCAAGTCTCTTCTTCTGGTATCTGCATAGCTCTTCTGACAACTCTGGGCTGTAAGCATATTCTGCCTAATCTGATTCACCTTCTCAATGCTATCTTGTACAATCTACGGCCCAATAAGTTGTCTTTCTCCAACTTCCACCCAGCACACTGGGGATCTACACGGTCTGTCATAAAGTGCCTCAAATGGTGCCATCTAAATACTCGCCTGATAGCTGTTATTATAGGCGAACTCCACCAATGGTAGGTGCTGATTCCAGCTGCCTCCCCAATCTATAACACAACATCTCATCATGTCTTCCAACGTCTAAATGGTACGCTCAGACTGTCCATCTATCTGAGGATGATAGCTAATGCTGAAATTAAGCTTAGTTCCTAAAGCTGCCTGAAATGCAAGCCAAATGCGTGCCGTGAATCGTGCATCTCTGTCAGACACTATAGAAACTGGTACTCCATGAAGTCTCACTATCTCCTTGACATATAACTCAACTAAAGACTTCAACGGCTGCGTAGTGCTCATAGGCAAGAAATGTGCTGACTTAGTCTATCCACGACAACCCAAATAGCATCTTCTTTCTTTGTTGTCAATGGTAACCCAGATACAAAATCCATAGTCACATGCTCCCACTTCCATTCTGGAATAGGAAGTGACTGAGGTAAACCAGGTGGTTTCTGATGTTCAGCCTTCACTTGCTGGCATATCAAACACTTTGCCACATACTCTGCAATCTCTCTCTTCATTCTTGACCACCAATAGATTTTTTTCAAATTCTTCTACATCTTCGTACTTCCTGGGTGAACTGCATACCTCGATCTATGACTCTTTGTCAATATTTTCTCCTTAATCTCCTCATCAGCTGGAACACAAATATGGCCTCTATATCTCAATAGCCCATCTCTATCTGAAAAATCTACAGCTGCCTTAGATCCTCTACTCATCATCTCCCTAGCCTGAATCAACTGTGGGTCAATCAATTGTTTCTCCCGAATCAACTGAACCAAATCTGGCTCAATCTGGACACAAGCAACTCGGATCACTCCATCCTGTGGCATGCTAAACTCTCCCTGCCAATCTCTGACTGAATCAACCAATCTACACTGGCTCATCATGAAAGCTGCTAAAGTAGCTACCTGATCATCAACTGCACTTTTTCTACTCAAAGCATCCGCCACTACGTTTGCTTTACCAGGGTGGTATTGCAAAGTGAACTTGAAATCCTTTAACAGATCCATCCACCTTCGCTGCCTCATATTCAAGTCTCTCTGTGAAAACAGATATCTCAAGCTCTTATGATCAAAAAAGATCTCAAACTCTACCCCATAAAGGTAATGCCTCCATAGCTTCAATGCAAAGACTATGGCTGCTAGCTCTAGATCGTGGGTAGGGTAGTTCTTCTCAAGCGGCCTCAACAATCTCGAAGCATACGCTATAACTCTGCCCTACTGCATCAATACACATCCCAAGCCTATCCTAGAAGCATCACAATATACTGCAAATGCCTCATCCATGGATGGCACAATCAAAACTGGTGCAGTAGTCAATCTCTGCTTCAATTCCTGGAAACTCTGCTTACATTTCTCATCCCATTGGAACTTCACTGCCTTCTTGGTAAGATTAGACAAAGGTGCAGCTATACGTGAAAATCCTGCGATGAATCTCCTGTAGTAACCTGCCATACCAAGGAAACTCTTGACCTCTGTCACTGTCGTAAGTCTAGGCCATTCTGCCACTGCCTTAACCTTCTCCTGAGATAACATGATCTAAGAAAGAAATCTGCCTTAGCCAAAACTGACACTTGCCGAATTTCCCATACAATCCGTGGTCTCTCAAAGTATGCAACACTGCCTTCAAATGCCCTATATGTGCTTCTCGGGTCTTAGAGTATACTAGGATGTCATCAATGAACACCACTACAAAGCTATCCAAGTACGAATGAAAAATCCTGTTCATGAGGTCCATGAAAACAGCTGGGGCATTGGTCAACGCAAAAGGCATAACCAAGAACTCATAATGCCCATAGCGTGTACGAAAAGCTGTCTTCTCTATGTCCTCCTCTGCCACTCTCAACTGATGATATCCTGACCTCAAGTCTATCTTGGAGAACCAAGATGCTCCTCCTAACTGGTCAAACAGGTCATCAATCCTAGGCAACGGATACTTGTTCTTTACTGTCACTAGATTCAGTTGCCTATAATCAATGCACATCCTCATACTACCATCCTTCTTCTGCACAAATAGAACTGGCGCACCCCATGGCGACATACTTGGTCTGATGAAACCTTTTTCCTGAAGCTCATCTAACTGCTTCTTAAGTTCCTCCTGTTCTGGTTCTGCAAGCCTATAGGGTGGCTTTGAAACTGGAGCCGTACCAGGCCTCAACTGAATCCTGAACTGTACTCCTCTAGTAGGTGGTAATCTAGGTAAATCCTCTAGAAACACATCCGCAAACTCCTGTACTACAGGTACATCAGAGATTACAAGGGTGTCACTCCTAAGCTCCCTTGCTATCACAGACGCTACCTGACCAATCTGTGACTTCAACCCCTCACATTTGAAACAATGAGTGGTTTGATCCGGTCCTCTAACTATCACTGTCCCCGCATAGCAATCCAATGTCACATGGTGTCTACATAGCCAGTCCATCCCCAATATCACATCAAAACCTCCAATGTCTAAGGCAATCAAATCGCCAGACAACTCCAATCTACCCAATCTAATCATGCAGTCTCTATACATATACTCAACTCTAGTAGACTCTCCCAAAGGTGTGTGCACAGACAATGCAATATCCAATTCAGTGGGTGACAAACCAATCCGTCGTGCACAAGCAGGTGATATAAATGAATGGGAAGCACCAGAATCAAACAGAACACATGCTGATCTACCACAGATGAAAAGAATACCTCCAATAAGCTCAGGTGCCTCGTGATCAACCTCGATATCCTCCATACGATCGGGCTCACGCTCCTTATGTGCATCCACTGCATATACTCTTGCTGGCTACGGCTGCTAAGCAGGTACTGCTTGCCTCTGGCCTCCTCTCTGAACTGGTCCTCTGCCCTAGGGCTTCTGCCCAACCGGTGCTCTCTGAGCTGGTTGCTGAAACTGTGGCCTCTGTGGAAAAGCAGGCGCGGTCTCTGGCTGTGGTAATGCTGGTCGTGGCACTGCTAACGGCTGATAACTAGGAGAGAACCGACAATCCGTGATTCTGTGACCTGCCTTTCCGCATCTGTAACAGGTGCCCAGTGCTGCGACACACGGTCCAGGTACATGGTATCTACCACAACTGGCACATATCTTCGGAGCTGGCCTATACTGTCTTCCTGCAGGCTCCGCCCTAGTCCAGTCTCTGGGTCTCTTGTTTCCACCAAGGAAACCTCTCTGATCTGCCGGCCTCATGGGTGGTCTAGCTCTGCTCTGGCTCACTTTAGCCTCTAAGTCACTCTCAGCTCTGGTGGCTCTACATACCACATCCTTCAGTTCGGTGCACAAGAGTACTATCAGCATACTCTTAATCTCAGGCTTCAGACCCCGCTCAAAGTGTGAAGTCAGCCTCCTCTCATCCTGTGTCATGTGGGGTGCAAATCGGGACAAGGCTGCAAATCTAGCCTCATACTGAGCCATTGTCTGGCTTCCCTGAGTAATCTCCATGAATTCCCGCTCCTTTTTGAGCCAGACTTCCTCAGAAAAGTACTGGTCATAGAAGACCTCTCGGAATTTGTCCCATGTCATGTACGTAGCCTGTGGATCCTGCCTCTCCCTCAAACAAGAATGCTGCCAAGCACACTCTCCGATCCATCGGGCATCCCATAGCCTCAAAAATCCACTCAACTTGCATCAGCCATCTCTCAGCTTCCATAGGACCTGGACGTCCACTGAAGATAGGTGGATCCAATTTTCTGAACTGCTCAAGATCCTTGGCCGTATGTATGGCCCTCTCATGTACAAGCTCATCTCCGTGACCATTGCCACCATTTCCACCATTGCCATGCTGGCTCAGTCTCTCCTCCCTTTCCTTGGCAAGAAGCTCTGCCAAGCTGCTAACAACAGTCCATATGTCACCCCCAGGAGGTGGTGGAGGTAACGGAACATCCTGATGCTCCTCCTCAATAGGATCAGCACTAGCACGTCTTCCTATACCAGCCATCTGCAAAATACAAATTCACTTGTTAGAATCCAATAATTCTAGGGGTTCTATCTAGCGTACTCACAATCCCATTCCTCTAAAGCTGGCTAATCTAAGGTTAGGACCATTGCTCTGATACCATCTCTGTAACGCCCTGAACCCGGGTCAGTGCAAACCGGCACCCGACCTGAACCCGGTTCGCTACTGTAACAACCCGAATTTAATTCAACAACCAAATCCGAGGTGTTACTGGCCCATATCAAATATATCATCAATAATATACCAGACCAAAGAATTTAAAGTCCATTCAACTTATTCATACTATCAGAGTTGCGGAAACAAGTATGTGCGGAAGTGTAGTTTAAAATCCTCAAATAAACATATAGTTTGATCATCAATCATTAATATCAAAGTCTGGTAAAATAAACTGGTTACTATCTCTCTCTCATCTCTCTAATATATCAAATCCAAATGAATAATAATAATCTAATTAAAAGTGCTAAGTCTATATCATTCATCCACCTCACACAAGATCCGGATAATAATAATCCTCCGGTGTGTACTCAGCTATCTCTCCCTGGAAATCACTAAGATCCCCCTCTCGCGTATCAGTTGAAAAATGAAATAAAAGTAGGGTGAGATACGAATATCCCAGTAGGTAACACATGCATGATTAAATAGTTCATATAAGTAAAGTAACAGTTCATGCACGGTTAAGCAATAACGACTAATCAGGCTCGTATAATCATTCATATCATTCATGAATACAAAACAGTTTGATAAACAGTTCTAGAAATTAATTTCAGCAAGTTTTAATATAAGAATCCAACATCAAGATCGATAACATAATTCACACTTTGCTAAGATGCACTAAGCAGTCACATCCGATCAATATCTCAATCACATGCCTCCAGCAAGTATTCAATAATAATATCAAGTGTTGTGATTTCAGTGTCATTGTAGGACTCACAAAGATAGATAAACCTTTTGAGATGATTCTCAACCAATTGCTAAACCACCGTGCGACTTAGGAGCAATGCTACTAATGATACTTAAGTCCCATGCAGCGCAGCTTAGACAAGAGCCGTAGTCACTGACTTATTGCACACGTACCCATCAGAGTTGGCATGTACCACCAGCATGCAGCACCAAAATCAATACATGGAGATGGTCGCTTATCCACATGTACAGGGAATCACCAGCGGCTCACCGGGGTGTCTCGCCAGACATAGGACCTTCCTAGACAAACTAACTTGCAAAGGAAGCATGTCGCATATAGGAGTAACTCAACCCAAATGACATATCCCTCAGCTATCTAGCTACAACTATGGATCCATAACCAGCTATGCCCACTAGACTCCAAAATTCCCTAAAATATAATATTTCTATAACGGTTGGTGCCTAGCGACATATAAAGGTTAAATCTATTAATTACTTTAATATTCGGTCATATGAGTTCTGAATTCTCTATGTACAGTTTTCTGGTTTATAGTATCATTTAGAAGATGTTCTAGTAATTAAATACAAGTTAGGTTTTCCAAAAACTAGGTTTCTCCATTTCTTTCAAAGTTTGGCAACTAATGTCCTAAATACCTTCCTAATTTATTTTTCTGTAAAACAGGGAATTAGATAATTTATTTTGGTCTTAAAACATCTTATTTAATCATTAAAATTGTCTAAAAATAGTTTGAAATTGAATCAGGGTGTGAAATTATGAAAATCTGCAAAATCTGAACAGATCGCTCAGGATCGCCCCGGCGGTCTGTGGTTGGTGATTGTTCAAATCAGAATGCCGACGATACGTCTTCAAGCGGTCTACGGCGGTCTACGATTTATAACGAGCGCCTAAGATCACTGATGATCGTCGAGAACAGTCGAGGTCGGTGGTCATTCAAAATCGAACAGAATCAGTTCCAAAACATGATTTTTCTCGTCTAAACTCATTCTAACATATTTATAACATGATTATCAAAATATATACATCATTTCATATCATAAAAACATGCTTTTGTCGATTAATCACATGTAAATACAAAAACGAAGGTAAACGGTGTCACCTACCTCTTTCGTGCGTGGTTTCACTCCTTCTCCAAACAAAAGTTCTCACAGACGCAAGGTACTCCCTGGACGATGAAGAACACAAAAACCTAGGCTTTTCTTCTTCCTCTTCTTCTTCTTCTCCTTCAGTCGCTCGTTCGCTCAAGGTTGTCGCTTGCGGCTGTTGAATACAAGCAAAATACGAACGTGTAATGTTTTAGGTTATTAAACTAATACTTATACTCACTGATCCCATGTATCTCACGTACACCAAATTCCATACACACGCCCAATCAGAATACATACCTCGATATCTCATGATCGGACAGTCAGATCTGCGTCCAATTCTAGATCTCCACTAATTAGATCATCCCCTACAATAATATATTATTTCTATCAATTATAACTCTCACTAATATCATTTATTAATTTAATTTATTATTTAAGGAAAATTCGGGGTTTTACATTTTTGATTGAATAACTATTACTATTGCTGTATGTAATTGTGTGTGATGAGCCAGATGTATCTGGTTGTGCTAAGGTATTATGAAGCATCGGCAAATGCTAAGTACATATCAAAGTAGCTAACCTTATATAGATGGGATAGCTTATTAGCTAAATTTGCATGAATTGAACCTGTATATACCTATATATTATTATGAAGAGATTAGTGAAGGGATTTTCGTGACGACCCCGACCTTCGTATAGCTACAGATATACTGAAGGGAGTGGTAGTGATGAAGTATTTCTTCATATTTCTTCTCCCTCCTGTAACCAAAAGAATGCATGTAAATTCTTGTTAAAAATTGGTTGTTGTGATCGGTTGTGTTTGTTTAAAAGTGATTGGTTGAACTTGTCTAAAGTGATTACACTTGTTAAATTTCAGTATTATGGCACCTAGACCCAGAGGCAGAGGCCGTAGAGCAGCTACCACCTATATACCAGAGTATGATCCTGCGGATATTCCGACGGAGGATCCAATGATAGACCCAGTGGTTGATCCAATAGAGGATCCCATGGCAGCTCCGGCTGGAGTTTCGGCTGCTGCAGATGTAGTCCCACTTGATGTCCCAGTTGCTAGGGGACAGATAGACCAGATATGGAGAGTGTTGGGTGAGGTATCCACCCTGATCCAGTAGCAGGCTGCTGAGAACCATAATGGGCAGAATCCGCCAGGTCATGAGATAGGCGACCAGATAGCAGACTCGGTGAGACATTTTAGGAGGATGTCTCCTCCTCCCTTTTATGGGCATCCTGATCCCATGGAGGTGGAGAGGTGGTTGGTGAGGATCGAGAAGATCTTCGCAACCACAGGATGTAGAGATGAGGACAAGGTAGGCTTGGCCACCTATGTGTTAGAGGGTGAGGCTGACTTCTGGTGGAGGTCAGTGATAGCTGAGATGGGTATAGATGGAGCCCTACTCACGTGGGAAGAGTTCAAGGATCGGTTCTATGATCGATATTTTCCTAAGGAAGTCCGGATTCAGAAGGAGGCAGAGTTCCTCCATATATCTGTAGACACCCCAAATTGCACCGCCAAATGAGAAAATAATAAAAACATGTAATTAGAGCTTAAAACAGGTGAAAAAGGCCTAAAAATAGAATGAACAGGCTTTGCCCGTATTGAATTCACAGGCCGATCTCGCCCGCAAAATATCTACGGGCAGGCGCACCCGTAGTACCGATACGGTCACCATTGGACCGTAAAGTATTTACGGGCATTAAAGACAGTGCAAGTTTTGTCCTCCTCTCGATTTCCGAGCTTTATTTGAAGTCCAATATATCTTTAAACGAGCGAATTATGTCTTTTATTCGCTGAGGCCACCTTGGTTGGCTATGGATGGGCATTATCTCCAACTTTCTCTCTATCCTGAGGATCAGGCTATATCCTTCTGGACCAACCATACCCCTGGGTTTGCCTATAAATAGAGGCTCATTCCTCTAGCTAAGGGCCACGAAATTTTGAAGTCTAAGGAACTCCAAGGAACTCCAAGAGAAGAATCCCTGCTGCCTGCCTGCTCAATCCAGGTAAGTCCCCTATCCCTTTTTATTTTCTGTCTTCAATTCTAGAAGTAATAGGATCATCTCTATTACTGTAGAATAAGGCCATATCTGTTTTTGTATTCCTAAACCTGTCTCTAAGTACCTCAAGGGTCTCTCTAGCCGTAAAACGTGAAGAGAGAACTAGGGGAAAGGGGAACAGGTGGATCCCTAGAATAGAACCCCATATATGTTTTTTTTGTCTTTTTCATAGAATAAGGCCTGTGATTGTGTTTGTGTAACCAAACCTATCTCTAAGTACCTCAAGAGTCTCTCTAGCCGTAAAACGTGAAGAGAGAACTAGGGGAAAGAGGAACAGGTGGATCCGTAGGGTAAACCCCCATGTGCTCAAATCTGTGAGATATGGCTGCTTTTGATATCCTGATCATGTTTTAATGCTTTTTATGATATATCTGAATGAATAACATGAATCTATGATGTTTATAGCATGAGATCCCCACTTTTTGATAAAATTTGAATTTTCACATGTTTGCACCTACAGCACTGTTTTCGTGATTTTTGTGGTTTTAGGCTAGGATTTTGGATTTATCATGATCAATATGGAAGATCTGGATCCAGAAGCCTGAAAATAAATTCTAGGGTTTCATGATGTGGTTTTTAAATTGTTTTTCATTATTGAGAGAAGACCCTACGGTCTCAGTTCTCCCCTTTTGGTGTTTTTTTTATCAATGTGGATATTTTTTGTTTTGATTTTCAGATTTAATGTGAAATTTGGGCTTTATCTATGTCCTGGACTATTCAAGTTCAATTTTGAAATAATTCATAAAAATCATATTTTTCTAGATTTCTAGAATTTTGACTTGAAGCCAGATTTTTGGATTTTTCACTTTAAATTGATTTTAATTGATTTTATCTCAATTTTGTTTTGATCATGAAACCCTAGGAATGGTATGATCATATTTGAAGATTCTGGATCAATCAGACTATTCATATGAAAAAACCATATATTTTTACCTTTTTTTGTGAATTTTGTGATTTTTATAGCAAGCTTTTTCCTTTAATTTAACATGAACAAATACCTGGCAACCACCTTGTGTGGATGAATAGGGGTGCCTAACACCTTCCCCTGTTCATAACTTAATCCCCTTACCCATCTCTGGTTGTTTTTTTTAGGAGGGTTATTTTTACCCTAAAATTGCCTTTTATGCTTATTTAATAATTTGGTGTCCATTCACACCTAAATTGAATGGTGGCGACTCTTTGTTTTATATAATCCCGCGTGATGATTGAGGAAATCATTAGATTTGATTTTTTTCCCATGTCTCACAACTGGCGACTCTGCTGGGGACTTGTGGATTTGAGCCTTTTGGTGTTGGTTCATGTTTTTGATTTTTTTGATTTGCTTGCTATTTTGTGTTCTTAAGCATGTTGAGTATATTTTAAATCTGAATTATTGCTTAAGAATTCATGGGGGTAGAAACATGCTTAATTTTGATTTATAGGATTGTTTCTACAAACATGCATAGGGGAGGTTCGTTTTGCTGAACCATGCTTATTTTTTGCTATATTTTTATAATAGCATGTTTTAATTTTCAGCATGATCTCCATGATGATTTTGGATGTATAACATGATCATATGTTTGCATGATAGATGATTTTTTGCATGAGCATGTTTTGGGTACTATAGGATTGCTTTATTTACTTGTTTATTTTAAATATGCTTTCCTATTATGCCTTGGTTTGTTTATGCATGGCTACGAAAAGAGTGGCAAGGGTTTGGGACGTTGTGAATGCACCCTATTTTTACAATGCACTGTGCACCTTTTATTTTTTTTACACGGCCTACCCTTAACCTATAGGAAGTTGAACCCGAATGTGTGTAGCTTGGCGCAACGAGGTCGATACTTCGGAAAGCGAAAGTGAAAACATTCACCTTAGAACTTTGAGCTAATGATGTAATGATAACGTGGATCTGGGATTCTGGTCATCACTAGGCTTGAGTGCTAAGTTGCCATTAAGCCAAAACCCAAAA
The DNA here is from genome assembly GCA_947561395.2 of Buxus sempervirens. Classification (NCBI taxonomy): domain Eukaryota; kingdom Viridiplantae; phylum Streptophyta; class Magnoliopsida; order Buxales; family Buxaceae; genus Buxus; species Buxus sempervirens. The sequence continues at coordinate 12,648,170 of OX387188.1, forward strand.
CCCCTACGCTTGAAGGTGGAGTTACACGTTTTTTAGCTAAAGTACACAATTCCGTGGGAATATGGGTTTGTATGATTGTGGGAAGGCCGTGTGCATGGCTTACAAACCAGGGCATAATGCGGATGCCATATTGAAGGTAAACAAGGTAACAAGGTAATCCTATTGTTTTGCATTATTTTCATGTCATAGGGGTGTCATGGTGCCCATTGGTTCGGGATAAAATTGGTCCCAAAATATTCATATTTTCTAAAATTGGTGAAACCCATAGGAAGAGTTTCTAACTCTGTTTAGAATCAATCCGACCCAATGTTCATACAAGAGGCAACAAAAGGGTACCAAATTCTTGAGTATGGTGTCAATTCGAAGGGTACATGTGCCCTCCTAAACATGTGTTTTAGCAAAAAGGTCAAAGTCCACTTTGGGACAGTTTAGAAGCTCTGCATTGGGTGAACCATATGTTTGGATGAACAATGGAAGTGATCAAACCATGTAAAAACTGGAAAAACATAACAGAGTTCCGTAAAACCGCATTTGGTACACGGGCTAGGCTTGCCCGTATTGGTCATACGGGCTAGGCTCGCCCGTGGATTGCATACGGTCACGGCAGGCTCGTAATTTGAATACGGGCAGGGCTGGACCGTACTGTGTATACGGTTTTCTCGGAATATTCAACTTTAATCAGTTTTTTCCACTAAAATATTCTTTTAACCTTTAAATAATGATAAAGGGAAACAAGTTTGAATAAAATGCTTCAAAAAAAAAAAAACAAACAAAATAATGTGAGAGAAAGGTTCCTTGGGCTTCTGAAAGCCTTTGAATTTCCGACTTTTTCAAAACTCTTGGGCCTCTGAAAGCCTTTGAATTTCAGATTTTTCAAAAAAATCCTGGGCCTCTGAAAGCCTTTGAATTTCAGATTTTTCAAAAAATCTTGGGCCTCTGAAAGCCTTTGAATTTCAGACTTTTTCTCAAAAATCCCTGGGCCTCTGAAAGCCTTTGAATTTCAGACTTTTTCTCAAAAATCCTTGGGCCTCTGAAAGCCTTTGAATTTCAGACTTTTTCTCAAAAATCCCCGGGCCTCTGAAAGCCTTTGAATTTCAGACTTTTTCTCAAAAAACTCCGGGCCTCTGAAAGCCTTTGAATTTCAGATCTCCGGGTCTCTGAAAGCCTTTGAATTTCAGATCTTTTGGGCCTCTGAAAGCCTTTGAATTTCAGAACTTTTGGGCCTCTGAAAGCCTTTGAATTTCAGACCTTTTTCTTTGGGCCTCTGAAAGCCTTTGAATTTCAGAACTTTTGGGCCTCTGAAAGCCTTTGAATTTCAGACCTTTTTCTTTTGGGCCTCTGAAATCCTTTGAATTTCAGAACTTTTGGGCCTCTGAAAGCCTTTGAATTTCAGACCTTTTTCTTTTGGGCCTCTGAAAGCCTTTGAATTTCAGAACTTTTGGGCCTCTGAAAGCCTTTGAATTTCAGACCTTTTTCTTTTGGGCCTCTGAAAGCCTTTGAATTTCAGAACTTTTGGGCCTCTGAAAGCCTTTGAATTTCAGACCTTTTCCTTTTGGGCCTCTGAAAGCCTTTGAATTTCAGACTTTCATCAAAACATCCCTGGGCCTCTGAAAGCCTTTGAATTTCAGACTTTCATCAAAAATCCCGGGCCTCTGAAAGCCTCTGAATTTCAGACCTTTTCCAAAAATATCCCTGGGCCTCTGAAAGCCTTTGAATTTCAGACCTTTTTCAAACAAAAAAAAAACCCCCGGGCCTCTGAAAGCCTTTGAATTTCAGACCTTTCTCTCTTTTGTGGGACCTGTTGGAAGCCCTAGAATATTCCAACAATTCAATTCAAAAAAGAAAAAAAAATCCAAACTCGTGTTCACCCAGCTTGCACATAGGCATTCTTAGGCATGTGAATGAGATTAATTGAGCATTGATATCTTTTCCTTTATCTTGTATCCAGGTATAAATACACTTGCAATCATAGCTCCTGTAACCAGATCAAGAGCTCGAGCCATGAATCCCGTAGAAGATGAAGTTGATGCTCCTCACCCAGATGTTGTTCTACTCCAAGAACAAGTGGCAGGACTAGCCCGAATGCTAGAGAACATACTGTCAGTACAGGCCCAACAAGTGCAGGCCCAACAAATGCAGGCCCAGAACCAGGCATCCACATCCAACCCTGCACCTCCACCCCAAGTCAACGTTCCACCTCCAGTGCAACCAACTCCTGAACCCGTCTATGAACCCACCCCTGAACCAATACTGACTAGGGATGAGACAGCTGAATCAAACAAGGCTAAGGAAAAGGAAAAGATAAGGGAAGAGGTTGAAAGAAAGTTCATGCATAAGCTAGAAATGATCCAAGATGAACTTAGGGAAGTCAAAGGGGTAAACAACTTTGGAGGCACCAATTTTGAAGACCTGTGCCTATACCCCAATGTTAACCTGCCGGCCAAGTTTAAGTGCCCAGACTTGGACAAGTATGATGGCACTGGGTGCCCTATGAGCCACCTAAAGTTATACTGTGGTGCCCTATGCCAGTTTGGGCAGGATGAAGGTGTTCTAATCCAACTTTTCCAAAGGAGCCTGACTGGAACCGCATTAAGATGGTTTGCTACTCTAGACCATGGAAAGATCAAAAGATGGAAGGACCTAGCTGATGCATTCCTAACTCAATACCGGTTCAATTCAGAGATCATGCCAGATAGGTACGACGTCATGAGAATGAGCAAAGGAAGGGAAGAGACTGTAAGGCAATATGCCAAGAGGTGGAGGGAGACGGCCTCCCAGGTCAGGCCACCCATGCTAGAACAGGAAATGATTTCTACCTTCATAAGCACTTTGGGTCAACCATTCTACAGTCACTTGGTGGGTCAGACCACCACTAATTTTGCAGCTTTGGTTCAGGTGGCTGACCGAATTGAGGATGGAATAAGGTCAGGTAAGATAATTGACCACTCTGCCATGGTTAGCTAGCAGGACCCCAACCTAAAGAAAGGAAGCGGGACAAAAAAGAATGGGAACAAGAAGGAGGGTGAGGTAAACATGGTACAGCCACCATCTGGCCCTAACAAGCCCATACAAATCAACGTACCTGCTCATTTTCCTACTCCATCTCCATCCACCCAGGCCCCTATGAGGGTCAATGTTCCATCAGCACCTTCAGACCAAAAAAGGGTTTTTACCAAAGAGGAAAAGGATGCCTATTTTGCAGCAAGGAGAAATAGGGTTTTCACCCCTATTCCAATGACTCCCTCTCAATTGCTGCCCACTTTATTGCAAGGAGGGTATATCACCTTAAGAGAACCTAATCCGAATGCATCTAAGGGGAGAAATTTTGACCCCTCCACCACTTGCGATTACCATATGGGTGCACCTGGGCACCCTACAGACAAGTGCTGGCCTTTGAAACATGCTATTCAGGACTTATTGGACCAGAATACCCTGTCTTTCAATACAGGGGCGCCCAATCCTCCAAGAATAGATATTGGACAAAACCCACTGCCCCAGCATCACGGGGCAGGCCCATCTAATGTCATAGGAGTCATCTCTTCTGACAAAATAACCTTTGACCCATCTCAATTAATTGCTCCCATAGGGACAACGGTCAAAGTATATTTTGACAGAAAAAGCGAAGGCAAAGAAATAAATATGATTTCAAAGGGGAATGATAGTGCTGCAAAGAACATTAGCTCATCTTTGGACCGGGTCTCATCCCTCATGGCCCAGATGAACATCACCAAGCCACCTTTGGTCATTAATTGCCATCCATCCACTTTTACTCCGCCCATTCAGTCTAAGCCACCGTTAGTCATAAATTGTGACCCCCTTAGTGCGTCAGTCACTTCTGCAAATCCCTAACCAAAACAACTTCCTCCATTGGTTGTTAATGTTCCTATTACTCAGACTTCCATCGCCAAGTCCAAACTTCCCCCATTGGTGGTGAATGTCCCTAAGCCTTCCTACATTGAATCGGCTGTACCATGGAACTACAGTGAAGCATTTACCACTACATGCCCTGCAGTTGAAAGCAAGGAAGAAGTAAACCTTATGATGAGGTCAGGAAAGTGTGTAGGGGTGGAAGAAAAACAGAAAGAAACAGAGAAGGATAAAGAAGAAGAAAAAAACAAAGGTAAGGCCAAAGTAGGGGAAGAGGCCCCTCAGGTAACTAACAGTGAGGCTGCTGACCTCATGAAGGTAATAAAAAAGAGTGAGTTCAATGTCATCGAGCAATTGAACAAAGTCCCTGCCCAGATCTCAATACTGGGCCTATTGTCAAATTCAGAAAAACATAGGGACTCCTTGTTAAGGATACTCCAGGGGGCCCATGTGCCTAAAAACATTGAACCAGACCAACTAGGCCGGATGGTTGGTCAAATTTTATCCCATAACGTCATAACCTTTTCTGAGACCGAAATCAGTCCAGCAGGGTACCATCATGTGGATCCTTTGCACATTGCTGTACTCAGTAAGGGTTGCATGATAGCCCGGGTTCTGATTGATAATGGGTCGGCTCTCAATGTCTGCCCATTGATAACCTTTGTTAAGCTCAATCTGGAGCGAAACAAAATAAAACAAAACGGAAGAATTATAAGAGCATTTGACAGCTCTAAAACACACTCCCTAGGGGAGGTTGAACTGCCGGTCACAATTGGACCGTATATTTTCAACATCACATTTGAAGTGATGGATATACCTGCGGCTTTCAACCTACTCCTAGGAAGGCCGTGGATTCATACGGCTAGGGCCATACCATCTACCCTCCACCAGAGAGTCAAATACATTAGAGGGCAAAAGGTGATTACCGTCCTGGCGGAAAATTTGGTTCCCCCCATGTGGTCCCCTGATGTACCCTGTATTAGCATGGAAATGACCGCAGATAAATTAACATATCACTCTTTTCAATTTGAAGCTGTGAATTATATACCTGGGGGGTATCAGGAAAAAGAAGGAAAATTGACCTGTGCTGAAAAAATGGTCAAGAATGTGCTAGAAAAGTACCATTTTCACCCTGGAAAAGGTCTGGGGGTTAACCTGCAAGGAAGGATAGAACCAGTACAGGTTAAGAAGATGGTTCACAGAGCAGGATTGGGGTCCAAGCCAAGGAAATGGAAAAGTCAGGGGCAGATAGAAGCTATGAAATTCCCACACATCAGGGAAACTTTTCCTAAGCTGTCTCACCTGATTCAGCTGTCTCCTCCTGAGGATCAATCTAAGCCTCCATACTACAATGTCAACCCATTCCAGAAACCCAAACCCTCCACAATACAACCATGTGTTCCACCTCCTCAGGCATCTGGTGGGCCTGGGCCACAGACAGAACAAAAGCAGGATTTTTCTGAGGACATAGGGGCATTCTTTGCCATGACAGAAGGCAACCAAGAAAAAGTAGCAGAGGAGCTACCTTTTATTGATTGGGTTGCAGTAGAAGTTCCATCTGGAACTGGCCCTACCGAAGAAGCAGGCAATGCAACTCACCCAGTACTGGTGATCTCAGATGCAGATCCTGAACTTGAGGAGCAGGCTTGTATCCCTGCCCCAGATTCTTTCATTCTGAATAATTAGGAGGAAACTCCCCTTACTTTTGAAGCCGCGTTTGTTTGGCAAACAGACATGGCTTCCAAAAAAAAACTCCATTAGTGGAATGCCCTTTTCCTGAAGGTTTTAATGAGCCTTCGTCTTCAGGGAAAGATTTTGTAGAAGGCTCTCAAATAACACAAAAAGATTTTTCCGTTTTTTCTAGAAAAGATAAAGTTTTCAAAAAGGTCCAAACCATTTATGAACCATATAAGCAAACGGAATTGGATCAGGATGAGTATGACTTCGACCTTGAGCTCGACTTTGACCTAATGGGGGTTGAAGAAGAGACCGAGGACGAAGAAGACGACGTTCCCAAGGAAATCACATATCAATTAGAGCGTCATGAAAAGGGGGTCCAACCCAATATCGAAGAGACCATATCAATCAACCTAGGGACCGAAGATGACCCAAAAATAGTGAAGATTGGGGTATGTCTATCTGAGGTACAGCGGGATGAAATGATACGATTTTTGGCTGATTATGAAGATGTGTTTGCATGGTCGTACCGGGATATGCCAGGGTTAGACACAGATATGGTGGTGCACAGGCTACCCATTCTACCAGACTCTAAGCCAGTTAAGCAGAAACTGAGAAGGTTAAAACCTGAATGGACATTGAAGGTTAAAGATGAAGTGGTTAAGCAATTCCAAGCCGGATTCTTAGCAGTTTCCACATACCCCGAATGGCTTGCAAATACAGTGCCAGTACCAAAGAAAGATGGAAAGGTCAGAATGTGCGTAGATTATAGAGATTTGAATAAGGCAAGTCCAAAGGATGATTTTCCACTTCCACACATAGACATCTTGGTGGATAACACCGCTGTACATAGTCTATTCTCATTCATGGATGGGTTTTCTGGGTATAATCAGATTAAGATGGCTAAGGAAGACCAAGAGAAGACAGCCTTTATCACCCCTTGGGGTACCTTCCACTACACTGTCATGCCATTTGGACTTAAGAACGCTGGGGCAACCTACCAGAGGGCCATGACAGCCTTATTCCATGATATGATCCATAAGGAGATGGAGGTTTATGTGGATGATATGATAGCCAAATCATGTGAAGAAGAAGACCACTTGATCAACTTGAAGAAGGTATTTGACCGGCTTAGGAAATACAGTCTAAGGCTTAACCCTGCTAAATGTGTCTTTGGGGCTACATCAGGAAAATTATTGGGTTTTATAGTAAGCAGAAGGGGAATTGAGATTGACCCGGCTAAAGCTAAAGCCATCATTGAAATGCCATCACCTAGAACCGAGAGGGAAGTTCGGGGTTTTCTTGGGAGGATTCAGTACATAAGCCGGTTCATAGCACAGCTCACCGCTATCTGTGAACCAATTTTCAAACTTCTAAGAAAGAATAACCCGACAGTCTGGAATGATGAGTGCCAAGAAGCCTTTGACACAATAAAGGAATACTTATTAAACCCACCTGTGCTAGTACCACCAACTCCAGGAAGGCCACTAATCCTATACTTGTCTGTTTTGGAGACATCAATGGGGTGTGTCTTAGGACAGCATGACGATACAGGCAGAAAGGAGAGGGCGATTTACTACCTGAGTAAGAAATTTACAGAATATGAAGCAAAGTATTCCCCTTTGGAAAAGACTTGTTGTGCTTTAGTATGGGCAACTCAGAGACTAAGGCACTATTTCCTTAGTCATTCCACCTTATTGATATCCCGCATGGACCCTTTGAAGTATCTATTTGAGAAACCAGCTTTAACTGGCAGAACAGCAAAGTGGCAGTTGTTGCTCTCTGAATTTGACCTCACCTATATCACACAAAAGGCCATTAAGGGTCAAGCCATTGCAGATCACTTGGCTGCACACCCTTTACCAGAATACCAACCCTTAAAGAACAACTTCCCTGATGAGGCAATCCTGTTTGCTGAAGAGGAAGAAGGTGAAAGCTCATGGCAAATGTTTTTTGATGGGGCCGCCAATATGAATGGAAATGGAATAGGGGCTGTATTGATCAAGCCAGATGGGGCACATATCCCGATCGCAGTTAAGTTAAGGTTCCAATGCACGAACAATATAGCAGAGTATGAAGCATGCATAATTGGGTTACAAGCAGCCTTAGACCATGAAGTAGAGGAACTTGACGTATATGGGGATTCGAGTCTTATCATCTTCCAAACAACTGGTGAATGGAAAACCAAGGATCACAAATTGATCCCCTATCACCAGTATTTGGAAGAAATAAGCACCAAGTTTACTCGAATTTCCTTCAATTATATGCCAAGGGCCAAAAACCAGTTTGCAGATGCTCTGGCAACATTGGCTTCAATGGTCAGTATGCCAGAAGGGGTTGATATTAGACCATTGGAAATTGAAGTCAGGGATGAACCAGCCTACTGCCTTGTTCTAGAAGAAACCCCAGAAGAAGAAGTACCATGGTTTCAAGACATTAAGAACTTCCTAAATGATCGGAGCTTACCAGAAAATGTCACCTCTACAGAAAAAAGAACAATACAGAGGTTGGCAGGACAGTTCTTACTAAGTGGTGGTCAGTTGTACAAAAGATCACACAATGATATACTACTTAGATGTGTTGCAAAAACTGAGTCAGAAAGGATAGTTGAAACCGTACATGGAGGAGTGTGTGGACCCCATATGAATGGGCATATGCTTGCCAAGAAGATTCTGCGATTGGGATATTACTGGTCGACTATGGAGCATGATTGCTATATGCACGTTAAAAGGTGTCATTTATGCCAAGTGTACGCAGATAACAAGAATGCACCCCCAAGTGAATTACACAGTATGACATCTCCGTGGCCTTTTTCTATGTGGGGTATAGATGTCATTGGAATGATCTCTCCAAAGGCATCAAATGGACACAGGTTTATACTTGTAGCAATCGATTATTTTACCAAGTGGGTAGAAGCGGCTTCTTATGCAAACATTACGAGTAGCCATGTTCTTAAGTTTTTGAAGCACAACATCATTTGCCGCTATGGTTTGCCAAGTGCCATAGTAACAGACAATGCTTCAAACCTTAAGAACAAAGACATGAGGAAGATGTGTGAACAATTTCAGATTACCCACCACAAGTCAGCGCCTTACAGACCAAAGATGAATGGGGCAGTGGAAGCAGCGAATAAGAATATAAAGAAGATTATTCAAACGATGGTGGTGAGTTTTAAAGATTGGCATGAAATGCTGCCACTTGCTCTACATGCTTACAGAACCTCAATTCGGACTTCTACAGGGGCAACCCCATACTCCTTAGTCTATGGAATGGAAGCAGTTTTACCAGTGGAAGTGGAAATACCTTCACTAAGAGTGCTAATGGAAGCAGAATTAGAAGAAGCTGAATGGATACAGTCTAGACATGATCAACTCAATTTAATTGAAGAAAAGCGTTTGAAGGCACTTAGTCATGGCCAATTATATCGGAAGAGGATGGCTAGGGCTTACAATAAAAAGGTGAAGCCCAGAACTTTCCAAGAAGGAAATTTGGTATTAAAAAAGATTTTACCCTTTTTGGAAGATCCTCATGGAAAGTTCAAACCAAATTGGGAAGGACCTTATGTGGTCAAGAAAGTCCTATCAGGGGGTGCTCTCATCTTAACAGAAATGGATGGGAAGGATTTTCCTGAGCCAATCAACTCTGATGCAGTAAAGAGATATTTTCCATGAATGAATATTACTAGGAAATGATCTGAGGCCATTGTTCTTTATATCCCAAAATTTGAATCCTTAGTCAAACCAATTTGAGCCTGTTCGTCTTTTTTTGTTAAACCCAAACTGGACTTACAGCCTTATACTGGGGCAAGGCCAATAAGGGCAAGGCCAATAGGGGCAAAAAGAAAATTTTGAAAAAAAAAAAAAAAAAAAAAAAAGAAAAAGAAAAAATAGGGGCAAATAAATGCCAAATACAAAAGAAGAGGAATGGGATTGAATTCACCATGACTGTAAGTCCAGTTGACCCATTTTCACACTTAGAAAATTTTGAGCCTTTAATACCTTTCTTTCATAAACCGAACCTAGCCTTTGTTTCGTCCTATTATTAAGACCTCGGTGATTTTAGTATATTCATTCAACTTTCAGAGTAAGATTGGTGATGACGGAATGCAGAGGCCAACCCTAGTGAAAACCGTAATTGGCACTAGGGGCAAGAAGGGCAAAAAGAAAAAAAAAAAAAAGAAAAAAAGAAAAAAAAAAAAAAAAGAAAAGAATCAAGGGTTGAGTTGATCATGGGGTCTAAGTTTCAAATCAGCATGAGCACTGGAAACTGAGCAGATTAGCAAGGCCAATCATGAAGGAAAAATCATTAGGGGATGATTCTAAAGGTCACGGGGTAGACAAATTTGGTCTCTCCCTATTGCTTGGACTACCCTTTTCATTATTCAACCTGATTTTAATTCCTTTAATTATATGTGATTAAGTGTTTTGGATCAGCTTTCAAAAAAAAAAAAAACTATACTTTGGCCAATGATGAGAAATCAAATACTTTTTCATAAAACTTCTGTTTTTATAAGCATTTGAGAATTCTGAGGCCAATAATATAAAACCTATTTTTGAATTAAATCTAATATCTTTCCACTAATGGAGTTTGCTTTTGTAAAAAAGTATGGAAAAAATGAAAGAAAGAAAAAAAATGATGAAAGAATCTAATCCCTACTACCTAACTGCTCCTCAAGCTCCCTAATCCTAGCTGCCTGAGTTGCAATGATTCCAGAAGCACCCTCTGCATCAGGATCACTCAAAAAGGAGATGACCTCATCCGAAAAAGAAAGCTTGATCTTCAACGCCCTAAGGTCAGCCAAGGAATCCTGATACTTCTTCCGCATCACACGGACTTCAAAGCGACGAGCCTGCCTTTGTTCTTCAAGTTTCTTCTCCATGGCAATGCGGCCAGACTTCTGCTCTTCAAGCTTACTCTCCAGAACAAGGACTTTTATCCTAAGTTCTTGAGCCTCCCGTACCCATATTTGTTGAAGCCGCTTATGGGTTGCCCTTTCTGACTCCAGAATGTCCTCATAAGTAGGAGGAAGAACTGCAGGAGGATCCTCTGGTACTGGGGCATGACTCTGCACCTGTTCCTTGATCCAGAAGTGATAGTCCTTCACATGGGACTCAGAAAAGACTGGACCCCGCAGAAAGCAAACATAGGACCACTCTTTCATTAATTGAGCATTTAGCCCCATGGTGGCTGAAGTAAGTGGCCCTATAAAGCTCTCATAACTTGTGGGAATCATAATTCCTTGGGTCGCTCCAAATTGCCGAAGAACCCTCAAAGGAAGATAGAGAACAGCAGATTTCAAGCCTGCTAGGGCCAGAAAGTTTTTATCTCTAAAGCTGATCACTGTCTCTAGAGTGGGCTGATAAGTGCCAGGCCATCTCACTTGATCATCCTGGAGAGTACCCAAGAAAGTGAACCAGCCTTGCTTGCCACCTTGGATGTTAGGACATCCCCTATTGCTCATCAAAACAGGAACTTTCAATCTTGGAAAGAAGCGGCGAGTTATTTCTTCAACCTGGCTAAGATGGTCAAGCAACCAAAGCTGCAGAAAAAGGGAGTATTTCAATTTATTTCCAAAAAGAAAAAAAAGAAAAAGAAAAAAAAAGAAAAAAGAAAAAAAGAAGAAGAAGGAAGAAAAAGAGAGAGAAAAAGAAAAAAAGAGAAGAAAGGAAAAAGAGAAGAAGAAGAAAAAAAAAAGAGAAAAAAAGAAAGGAAAGGAAGAATAGAAAGAAAAAAAAAATAGAAGAAAAAAAAATACATGCATATTTTACTTGTAGGATAGGGGCGCAGGCAAGGAAGCGTTTCTTCTTCCTGAAATAACAATCAGTAAGAGCCTGATATATCTCTGCTAGGATCATAGGGGCCAACCTCTCGCGTTCCCTAACCTGACAGATAACTGAGATAAGAGCCAAGTCAACCTGGTCATCACCCCGTGGAAAAAGCAGCTGATTGACCACTACCAAGGTCAATGCATTAAACCTAGAGTCCTTGTCATTACTCCTCAGAAGTTTTTCAGTCAAAAAGGTCTTGGACAAGGTCAATAGTGCATCAGAATTTCCTAAGTCCTTCTTCCCTATACCCAAGAAAGTGGAAGCCTCTTTTTTATAACTAAGCTTTAGGGGTGGGTTCACAACTTTTTCAGAAAATCTAAGGCCAAGGATGGTTTCAATCTCTTCTATGGTAGGAGTCATCTCTTTATCATCAAAACGGAAGAGATTTAGCTCAGGTACCCAATGGCCTATCAAAGCTTCAATGATTTCCCACTTAAAGGGAATTTTAGGGAGGTGTAGGATGTGCCCTAAGTGAATGGAATCCCAACGAATCTCCTCATCAAGGGTCATGGAGTTAACCCATCTATCATAAAAGGAATCCACAATATTGTACCTGGTAAGATTAGGAGGTTTTGATCTAACAGGTTGTCTTGCAGGAGGAGATTCAACGGCAGGAGAAAGCGGCGTAGGGGAAGCCATGGAAGCGCCAAAGAAGCCAAGGAAAGCGAGAAAAGACGTGCTCAGGGAGTTTTTCAATTAATAAAAGTGTCACAATGATGTTCCCTAGGAGTTTATATAGAAAAAATCGTAAGACAGTAAATTCCGTAATTATATTACGGGCAAGGCTCGCCCGTATAGGAATTACGGACACGCCTGACCGTGAAAATTTCACGGGCAAAGCACGCCCGTAATAACTTTACGGGCACAGCCTGCTCGTAGTATAAGTACGGTTCCTTCGAAAAAATGCAAAAAATTGGGAATTTTTAATTTCTTTGGTTTTCCTAAGCTTCACCTGTCCCTGTTTTAACATTCATCAGATAATAAATACTGTAAATAAAGAAGAAAGAACACAAATGGAAATAAAACAAACTTCTTTTATATATATGAATGTTTACATCACTTTTGCCAAAAAATACAAAGGTACATGGAAGAATCCTAATCTAATGGCCATGCAGGTCCGCCCCTACGGCCACGGCCTCGTGCTCTGCCTCGACCACGGCCTGTAGATCGCCTGCGCTCAAAGACATGCCGCACAACATTGCGGGCCGTGCTACGCGTCATCCTGCTCAAAACAGACTGAATATCATGCCACATATATAAAGGCACAAGGCCAGCAGTGGGATGATCAGGAGGGACATACCCTGAAGTATCTACATATCCCGTAGAATCGGGATCAGACTCTGTACGGGAAGAATCCGCAGAAGGATCAACAGCAGCATGTGTCACCTCCGCATCCTCCATATCAGGACTAACAGGACCAGCAGGAGCAGATGTCCCAGCTACATCAACCTCCGGCTCCACAGGCTCAGTAGCAGTCATCTCCACCTCGGGCTCTATAGGATCAGCTGTAGCCTCCTCCATCACGGCAGTCTCCACGGTAGGCTCTACCACAGCGGCGTCCATAGCCGAATCCATATCAACACCAGCAGATGTAGCAGGAGCAGTCTCAGCTACTGGGGCAGACTCTGGCACGTCCTCAGCAGCAGGTACAATATCAGCCTCGACCTCAGGCTTTGCTGCAGGAACCTCTACTGGACTGGGAGACGTCACAAACTCCACCCGTGCCACAGAAAACACCTCATCCCGGAAATGCATAGGCACGGGTGAAGCAGGTGAAGAAGGGCCAGCTGTGTACTCCTGAAACTAAGAAAAAAATTCAGTCAGAACAAGATAGGCTAATACAAAAGCAGGAATGGAAATAAAAGAAGAAATTAACCTGAGTATCAGACGGACCCGCCTGGTCCTGTGCATCAGATGGACCCTCCTGGCCCTGGGCTCTGGCTAGCTGCCCCCGGAGATCGGAAATAGTGATATAGAGGGCGTCCCGCTCAGCGATCGCTGCATCACGCTGGCGCTCTAAATCAGCATAGCGAGACCTGATCTCTGCCAACTGAGCCTCCTGAAATAGCAAAGAAAGAAGTCAGAAAAAAATGCGAATGAAATGGAAATAGAAGATCAGAGAAGGAAGAAGGCATACCGTGGTGTCGTAGGACCTAATCACGACCCCTCCTATCTCCGTGACTCCGCCACGGACAGGCATGGGTGACATGAGGCACCCAACAGAAGCTCGCCTGAACCAGGCATCATAGTCACCCTCCTCTAATAATGTATCTGCCTCAGTCCAATCTAAGAACTGGGCAGGATCAATAGGCATAGGAGGATAAGAAGGAGTAGTGTCTGGCGGGATGGCAGGAATCCGCGGCTCTCCCACATGCTGAAAGAAGAAGCGCTCGCCACAATACCAGATGCTGCCCAGCTGACCAATAAAGAACTGGTATCTCTGTCGTCTCTGGTCAGGGACAAATGCATCATCTCTGGCTGCCTGCAGGGCCAACACCTCATGAATGTCCTCCATCCTGGGGACAAATAGCTGAAAAACAAAACAAGACATCAGATATGCGATCCAGGAAGAAAAGAAAAGAAGAAGTAGAGGAATTAAAAGAAGATTACCTCAGACCGGTATAACCTGTCTAAGTGGGCCCGGGCGGACCTGGGATGACTCTTTTCAGAGTCGTGCTCTACATGACACCATCTAAGTGCCATGGGATACGTCTCCTCAGGCATCGTAGAGGTAGGGCGGAAATAGGGAATATAAACCCTAGCAAAAAACTGCAAGAAAGAAGAAAATAGTCAGAAGAATAGAAAAGGAGAGATAAAGAAAAAGTTTCACCTGCAAGAAGGGCCAGAAGAACCTGCACCCAACTCCAGCCCCTCTGGAGGTAGAGAGGCCGCTCACTGATCGGCGCAGGCCAGCCAGAATAGTACCAAATATGAGCGGGCCCCAGGCATACCTCCTCGCCCGCTGCAAATCTCCCAGAAGACTCAAGAAGTGAGGACTAACTGAGGTCGTGTCCTCTGGGAAGAAGCATGATCCCATCATATATAGAAAGAGGAATCGGAAGGCAAATGGGAAAACATGGTCACCGGCAGCAAGCTAGCCAAACTGCCTCCTCCGGAAAGTCTCTCTCAACCATGTCAGAGACAATCTGGCTCTCCCCCGATCCCAGGCCTCTGGAGGCAGCACAATATATCCAAGATAACCAGCGATCTCATCAGCCTCTGGCATCGTCATCTCAGGAATAACATCACCGATCATCCTAATCCCGGTGATGAGCGTGAAATCAGAAGGCCGGATCCCAATCTCAATATCTGGGAAGTGGAAGCTCAAGGTCTCTGGGAAAAACCTCTCCAATAATGCTGCAATGAGGGCTCGATCCAAGCGAACGTCCGGGATGGTGATAAACATGCCGAAACCGTACAATCCTAGCTCCCGACTATAGGCCGAACTGCAAGCTCTCAAAAATTTAGTAAAGCTGGCCCAGCTCCCTCTATAGTGGGACATCGGATACTCCAAAGGGATATCCGCCCTAACGCACGCTGAGGGATGAGTCCTCAAACCATGCAGAAGATCGGTGTCCCTAATCTGGGCAGCCACCTCCTCAGGGATCTCAACCCTGGTCCTGGCCTCATCTCTGCCACGGCCCCCTCTGCGGCCTCCTCTATGGCCCTCATCATGGCCTCCATCTCTGCCTCCAGCTCTGCGTCTGCTACGGCTCCTATCTCTGCCAGAAGCCTCAACAGCCGGCTAAAAGAAAATAATTGAAGAATCAGGAAGATGTATTTTGGGAAAGGATAGGAAATTGCAGAAAGGTTAGAGTATACCTCTGGGGTCGCCTCACGCGAATCCCCAGAAGGGAAATCTGGGATATCAGAATCAGAATCCCTCTCGGCCCTCGAAGAAGTAGCCACATCAGCAGGATCTCGCCTAACCCTAGAAGAGGAAGGCTCATCTGCTGGATCTCTGGAAGCTGATCTAAGGCGGGCCATCTACGGTTCAAACCAGGGAGTTGGTTAATTATTCTTGTTAAAATTTTTAATTGATTAATCTTTATCCTAACCAAGCTTAATTGATTTGCAGGAAAAAAGAAAGGAAATGTTGAAGAAATTTCAAATTAGGATTTCCTTAAAGGGGTTTATGTTTTGAAAAATTTTATTGCTGTCTTGGCTCTAACCAGGAAATTATGAAGATATAGGAAGTGCAGATTTATTATAAGGATAAAATGAAGGAATTTCCTAAATACCCAAGAGTCCTTGGTTTGTCTTTAATTGATATTAAAGAATGCTTGAATTCTCTAATTGCTAATTAAATGTTATTTCAGGAAACCAGCAAAAGGATCTCGAATATTGCAAGTAAAGGACATCAGTGTGTCAGAAAGTATAAAAAATCAGGAAGAAGTAGGAGTCATGCAACAATCAGAGAATCAGTCAGTGTTGAACAAGGCAGCAAAAGTAAAAGGAATCAAGGATCTAATTGAAGATTCATTAACTGGCAGTCAAATCAAAACAATATAAGCCATGGATAGATACAGAAACTTTGGGATTCAGTATTTGTAAGTGCTCACATGGCAAACAGGAATCAGGAATTCAATAAAAGCATGGCAGGTGATTAAGAATATATCACCTCAAGAACCTAAAAACCAGTTGGCAAAGAATTGAGTCCAATTTGCCAAGGACAAAAGGGAATCAGAATTTCCATTGGAAGCATACAAGATCAAAGCAGGAAATCACATGGAAAATAGGCATAACAAGAATCAGAGAAATACTGTCAATTGGTATCAGCAAAACAAACAAATGCTGGAAAATTTTGGAGGTCCTCAATATAGATAGAAAAATCCCCAAAATCCAGCTTGATTCGGATTGTCACTTACATGTGGAAACAGAGACAAAGTGAGCATGTGGTTTAAATCAAGAAAAATTACTAACACATGAGAAACTTAGAGAAATTTCGGCCACACCAATAGGCAGATTCAATTCTAGTCAAACATGAGAACCAATACAAAGCAGAAAAATCATGGAGTATCCAAAGCAATAAACAGTTGATCATATTTGAATTCTCAGAGAAATTGCAAGAGATAGTCATGGTTATAATCTGATAAGGAATACAAGAAAAAGGAAAAGACTTTTGGCATACCTGTTTATGCCGAAAGGAGAAATCAGCAAAGGAAAAAAATGGAAACTTCAAGCTCACCCACAATGGATGATCGAAACAGCAATGAGGAGGCTCGACAGTAGCTTGAAAATGAAGAAGACTCACCGGAGAAATTGGTCGTCGTTGGGTTCAATAGAGGAAACAGTAGCCGTCTGAAATGAGGAAGTCCAACGAATGGTCAAGGTCACCACCGGAAATAGCAAACGTCACCGGAAATAGGAGAGTCGCCGGAGAACAGTGATCGTCGGAGGATTGTTGAAGAAGAAGAAAGACGTCCGGAGAAGAGAATACGGGCAGAAGAGGTTTAGGGCAAAATGCGAGCAGAGAAGGAAAAGTCGCGTTCGCGAGATTAAGAAGGAGTTCAAAATCCGTAAAATCAGTACGGGCATCAGACGCCCGTGAAAGTACTACGGTCCCGGTCGCCCGTGAACCCTCTACGGGCAGAGTCTGTCCGTAAGCACCATACGGGCGAAGCCAAAAATTGCATATTTTTATCATTTTCTCACATTTTTAAGAGATTAATGTACATATTAGTTGTAAGTTGCAAGGATTGCCATCTTACCCACTTTTGTTTAAAAATTTTGTCTCAAATCTCACTTCATAGCCCACAAGTGCTCAGTGAGAAGAGAGAGGAAGATTTGGCCCTTAAGCTGAGGGATTTCTTAGCAAATCTTCCACAATCAATTCTTTTTTTAAAAATCATCCATCTAATCCTTGCAAAGGGCAATTGATTATACAAAAATCTCAGAAGGTGCAATTGGTGGGTCTTTTTGCTCTCTGCTTGTAATTGGTTCCAATTACCAGCAAAGAGGGGGCAGCTGTAGACACCCCAAATTGCACTGCCAAATGAGAAAATAATAAAAACATGTAATTAGAGCTTAAAACAGGTGAAAAAGGCCTAAAAATAGAATGAACAGGCTTTGCCCGTATTGAATTCACAGGCCGATCTCGCCCGCAAAATATCTACGGGCAGGCGCGCCCGTAGTACCGATACGGTCACCATTGGACCGTAAAGTATTTACGGGCATTAAAGACAGTGCAAGTTTTGTCCTCCTCTCGATTTCCGAGCTTTATTTGAAGTCCAATATATCTTTAAACGAGCGAATTATGTCTTTTATTCGCTGAGGCCACCTTGGTTGGCTATGGATGGGCATTATCTCCAACTTTCTCTCTATCCTGAAGATCAGGCTATATCCTTCTGGACCAACCATACCCCTGGGTTTGCCTATAAATAGAGGCTCATTCCTCTAGCTAAGGGCCACGAAATTTTGAAGTCCAAGGAACTCCAAGAGAAGAATCCCTGCTGCCTGCCTGCTCAATCCAGGTAAGTCCCCTATCCCTTTTTATTTTCTGTCTTCAATTCTAGAAGTAATAGGATCATCTCTATTGCTGTAGAATAAGGCCATATCTGTTTTTGTATTCCTAAACCTGTCTCTAAGTACCTCAAGGGTCTCTCTAGCCGTAAAACGTGAAGAGAGAACTAGGGGAAAGGGGAACAGGTGGATCCCTAGAATAGAACCCCATATATGTTTTTTTTGTCTTTTTCATAGAATAAGGCCTGTGATTGTGTTTGTGTAACCAAACCTATCTCTAAGTACCTCAAGAGTCTCTCTAGCCGTAAAACGTGAAGAGAGAACTAGGGGAAAGAGGAACAGGTGGATCCGTAGGGTAAACCCCCATGTGCTCAAATCTGTGAGATATGGCTGCTTTTGATATCCTGATCATGTTTTAATGCTTTTTATGATATATCTGAATGAATAACATGAATCTATGATGTTTATAGCATGAGATCCCCACTTTTTGATAAAATTTGAATTTTCACATGTTTGCACCTACAGCACTGTTTTCGTGATTTTTGTGGTTTTAGGCTAGGATTTTGGATTTATCATGATCAATATGGAAGATCTGGATCCAGAAGCCTGAAAATAAATTCTAGGGTTTCATGATGTGGTTTTTAAATTGTTTTTCATTATTGAGAGAAGACCATACGGTCTCAGTTCTCCCCTTTTGGTGTTTTTTTATCAATGTGGATATTTTTTGTTTTGATTTTCAGATTTAATGTGAAATTTGGGCTTTATCTATGTCCTGGACTATTCAAGTTCAATTTTGAAATAATTCATAAAAATCATATTTTTCTAGATTTCTAGAATTTTGACTTGAAGCCAGATTTTTGGATTTTTCACTTTAAATTGATTTTAATTGATTTTATCTCAATTTTGTTTTGATCATGAAACCCTAGGAATGGTATGATCATATTTGAAGATTCTGGATCAATCAGACTATTCATATGAAAAAACCATATATTTTTACCTTTTTTGTGAATTTTGTGATTTTTATAGCAAGCTTTTTCCTTTAATTTAACATGAACAAATACCTGGCAACCACCTTGTGTGGATGAATAGGGGTGCCTAACACCTTCCCCTGTTCATAACTTAATCCCCTTACCCATCTCTGGTTGTTTTTTTTAGGAGGGTTATTTTTACCCTAAAATTGCCTTTTATGCTTATTTAATAATTTGGTGTCCATTCACACCTAAATTGAATGGTGGCGACTCTTTGTTTTATATAATCCCGCGTGATGATTGAGGAAATCATTAGATTTGATTTTTTCCCATGTCTCACAATATCCCAGGGGAGCCAGACTGTGGCTTAGTATGTGGCGAGATTTACCGAGTTATCGAGGTTCACCCCACATATCGTCGATACAGAGGGTAAGAAGACCCGTCATTTTGAGAGAGGTCTCAGACGAGATATCAAGGACCGAGTAGAGGTCTTCTTGAGTGGTAGCTTCTCCGAGTCAGTGAGGAGGGCTACTGTAGTTGAGAGGGCGCAGTCTAGAGGGATTGAGGTGGCGAAAGCACAGAGGGTGCCGCATAGGCCAACACAAAGTTAGAGAAGGTATTCTGGCCGAGATAGTAGGCAAAGATATGTGCCTGGTGATCAGAGGAGACCCAGTGGAGGGGTTCAGGCTGGTGGAGAGTCTAGCCAGAGAGTTATTAGTGCTAGTTGCCAGAGATGTGGCAGATTCCACATGCCAGGGCCGTGTTTCGCGCCCGTAGGAGCATGTTATCGGTGTGGGCAGCATGGTCATCAAATCCGTGAGTGTCCACATCCTTCCACATACTAGTCACTCCAGAGTAGACCTTATCAATTGACTGAGGCACCGTCGACTATAGCCCCACCTAGGCATCAGAGGCCACACCCATGCCGAGGACGTCGTGGAGACCCAAGGCAGTAGGATAGGCCTACAAGTAGAGGTAGACCACAGCAGGCGGAGCAAAGATCTCAAATTGCTCCACTACAGCTGTAGCCTCTATAGTCTAGAGCCTTCGCGGATGTCCCACCTATGCAATCTAGACCAAATGCACCTGCAGTCGTCGGAGGTACCATCTTTATTTCTGGTAGAACTGCTATGAGTTTATTTGATTCGGGAGCTACCCATTCTTTTATTACGCCTGATTGTGCATGCCATATTGGGCTAGTCCCTTCTTGTTTAGAGACTGCATTATCTATTTACACATCGTTGGGTGAGACAAGTACTATGGAGACAGTCTATAGAGATTGTATGATTAGACTAGGCAAGATGGAGTTGCCTGGAGACTTGATTAGTCTGAACTTTAGTGGATATGACGTGATTTTGGGTATGGACTGGTTGTCAAGACACCATGCGATTATTGACTGTCATAACAGGTCAATCACTATCAGTAAACCAGATAGTCCAATCCACTATTT
Source organism: Buxus sempervirens (assembly GCA_947561395.2). Classification (NCBI taxonomy): domain Eukaryota; kingdom Viridiplantae; phylum Streptophyta; class Magnoliopsida; order Buxales; family Buxaceae; genus Buxus; species Buxus sempervirens. Next base: position 12,668,422 of record OX387188.1, read on the forward strand.
CATGAGCCAAGGGTTGAACACCCTTATTAGCTTGGTTGCTGCGATTGAAGTGGAACCATCCAAGAGCAAGGAATTGAGTATTGAGGAAGTGCCAGTAGTCCGTGAGTTTGCGGATATATTCCTAGACGATTTACCTGGATTACCACCCCAGAGGGAGTTGGAATTCAAGATCCAGTTTATGCCTAGTACACATCCAGTTTCTAAGCAACCGTACAGGATGTCTAGACAAGAGTATGATGAACTAAAGGTTCAAATTGATGATCTGTTAGCCAAGGGATTTATTAGGCACAGTGCATCGCCTTGGGGTGCACCGGTGTTATTTGTAAAGAAGAAGGATGGCAGTATGAGATTGTGTATAGATTATAAACAGCTAAATCAAGTCACTGTCAAGAACAAGTACCCATTGCCAAGGATAGATGATCTTTTTGATCAGTTGAAGGGAGCCTCCTGGTTTTCCAAAATAGACCTGAGATCAAGTTATCATCAGTTGAGAGTAGCTCCAGAGGATGTAGAGAAAATGGCGTTTCGTACGAGGTACGGCCATTTTGAGTTCTTGGTGATGCCATTTGGGTTGACAAATGCCCCAGCAGTCTTTATGGATTTGATGAACCGAATCTTTCATGAGCATTTAGACCACTTTGTGGTAGTTTTTATAGATGACATTTTGGTCTATTCAAGGACAAGGAAAGAACATGAAGGTCGTTCTACATACTTTACGCAGCCATCAGTTATATGCCAAGTTTAGCAAGTGCTAGTTCTGGTTGAAGCAGATTTCTTTTCTTGGGCACATTATATATGGAGATGGCATATCAGTGGATCCATCTAAGGTGAAGGTAGTGTCAGACTATCTTAGACCTACTAATGTTTCAGAGATTCGCAGTTTCTTTGGAATGGTTGGATATTATCGTACATTCATTGAGGGGTTTTCTAGGATTGCCACCCCATTATCCAATTTGACTAAGAAGTCTGTGACTTTCTATTGGGATTAGAAGTGTGAGGATAGTTTCCAAGAGCTGAAGAGCAAATTGACATTAGCCCTAGTTTTGGTTATACCGTCTGTGAATGAGGGATAGTGTAAAGTGATGCGTCTAGCATCGGATTGGACTGTGTATTGATGCATAGTGGCAGAGTAGTGGCATATGCCTATAGGCTTTTGAGACCACATGAGTGTAATTATCCTACGCATGATCTTGAGCTTGCAGCCATTGTGTTTGCCTTGAAAATCTGGCGACACTATCGTTTTGGAGCAAAATTCGTGATATACTCAGATCACAAGAGCTTAAGATACATCTTCTCCCAAAGAGATTTGAACATGAGGCAAAGAATGTGGCTAGACCTTTTGAAGGATTATATATTTGATATTCAATACCATCCAGGGAAAGCTAATGTAGTAGCGGATGCACTAAATCGCAGTGGAGTTTCAAATGAATCCATTGCCACCCTAGCGTCATTTATGGCTAGCCAGTGCAGTCTGGTAGCTATAGTTAGAGATTGGCCTGGAGAGTTTCGACTTATTAGTCAAGGGGTGAGTAAAGCTCGCATGCAAATAGAGCCGGATCTAGTGTGCAGAATCAGAGAGGGACAGTTGTCAGATCCTGAATTGCAGAAAACGAGAGAATTGATAAGCAGAGGTTCAGAGAAGGCCAAAGACTTTAATGTCAGTGGAGATATCTTGAGATTCAGAGGTAGAATCTATGTACCCAATGATGATGATATCAAGAGGGTATTCCTGGAAGAAGGGCATAGATCATGATATGTAGTACACCCCAGAAGCACCAAGATGTACAGAAAGCTTAGAGGGATTTATTGGTGGTCTAGAACGAAAAGCAAGATTATTGAATATGTATCAAAGTATTTAGTGTGTAAGCAAGTGAAGGCTGAGCACAAGAGGCCACCTGGGCTATTGCACTCGCTTCCTATTCCCGAATGGAAGTGGGAGCATATAACGATGGATTTTGTATCAGGTTTGCCTAAGACAATGATGCAGCAGGATTCCATTTGGGTCATTGTAGACAAATTGACTAAGTCTACACATTTCCTACCTGTTCGAAAAGACCAACCCCTACAAGCACTTGTCGAGCTGTACATTCGTGAGATCGTCCAGTTGCATGGTATACCTGTATCTATTGTATCTTACCGCGATCCATGGTTCACTTCTAAGTTTTGGGGTAGTTTGCATGAGGCTTTGGGAACGCAGTTGAAGTTTAGTACCAGCTTCCATCCACAGACAGATGGACAATCTGAACGTATGATACAGACCTTAGAAGATATGTTGAGGTACTGTGTATTGGACTTTGGAAGTCATTAGAGTAAACATTTAGACTTGGTAGAGTTTGCCTACAACAACAGTTACCAAGCTAGCATCAAGATGGCTCCATTTGAGGCTTTATACGGAAGGACTTGTAGATCCCCCTTATGTTGGGAAGAAGTAGGTGAAAGGCAATATTTGGGTCCGCAGATTATACAAGACAGTGTAGAAAAGGTGAATTTGATCAAAAAGCGGCTGAAAACAGCCCAAAGTAGACAAAAGAGCTATGCCGATGTAAGAAGGCGAGAATTGAAATTAGAGGTAGGAGATATGGTGTTTTTGAAGGTACCTCCCAACTGTGGCATATTGAAGTTCAATAAGCAAGGGAAACTGTCTCCCAGGTTCATTGGACCATTCCGTATTGTTAAGACTGTTGGGCCTGTAGCTTATAGATTGGAGTTATCGCCCCAGCTAGCCCGTGTACTAGATGTATTCCACGTATCTATGCTTCATCGCTATGTATCGGATCCTAGCCATATCATTGATCTAGAGCCGTTGGAAGTTCATAAAGATGTGACGTTTGAAGAGTGTCCTATCCAAATCCTTGATAGAAGAGAACAAATTCTCCACACCAAGACTGTGCCATTGGTGAAAGTCTTGTAGCAACATCACAATGTAGAAAAAGCTACATGGGACAACGAAGCCGAAATGAGAAAGAAGTACCCTATACTCTTCGTGAATCACAAGGTAAATTTCGAGGATAAAATTTTCTTTTAGGAGGGTAGAATGTGAAACCCCGTTCCAATATCCCTAGAATACCTTAGTCAGTGAGCTTGATGTGTAGGTGAAGCTGGAGAAGCTCAAGCCTAAAGTTAGCCAAAGTGGCTAAGCCCCAGGCTGTCAGTAGCCTGTAAAGGTGTGCATCTGTCAGTTGGTTAAAAAAGATTTCTTATGGTAAGACAAATGCTAAGTGTTGGTGTTATGTGTAAATACGAGGAGGAATGGAAAAAATGTGATAATTTGTGTCTTGTGGAAATTCACTTAAGAGAGCATAGCCAAAGGGAATGCCCATACGACCAAACCCTTGCCCAAAACCCTTTCCTCTCTTCTCTTGCTCTCCCATTCTCATCTTCTTCATATCCTTCACATTCTTATCACCCCATTTTTGTACCCATTCATTTCTAAACTCATTGGAAGAGGTTACTTGCAAGAAAGGAAAGAAGAGAACCCAAAAGGATCATTTACGTGTGGGTATTTTTGTTGGAATTTTGTGAGGAATCAACCAAGAAGCAAGCAAGGTGCTGTTCGTGGCTTGCAATAGGAGCTATACAACTTGCTTAAGTGTTTGCAAGAGGTAAGCAACACCACCCCAACCTTGTTTTCCCATTTTCGGCCAAAAATCACATGTTAGATGAATGTTAGGGTTGAGATGTGAAAACGAGTCCTAGGCCCAATGGGAAGGATTTCTTTGAGGGGTTTTGTTGGTAGTAGATTTCTACACATGCTAGAAGTGATTTCGAGCCCAAAAACACCCAGAACAAGTGAGATTTGAGAAAAACCAAAATCCCCAAAAGTTCGGATTTCACGAATTGTCAAAAAGCCCAGCAGCCTGAGCAGTCACTCGAGTGCGGCATTGGGCGATGGTTTTAGGTAGTTTAGATAGTGATTTAAGGCATGGCCGCTCAAGCAATGCTCGAGCGATTGTTCTAGCGAGTGTCTTAACAGAAGAAACCGAAAGCAAATAATTGGCCGCTCGAAGCAGGTCGAGCGACCCATCGAGCACCCTAACCAGAAATTTCAAATTTTGAGTTTTCAACCTAGATTGAACTACCCTTTGTTTTTATTCAAATCCAACCTATGTATAAGTGAGAATTAGGTGTCTAGGAAGTGTTCCAACTGGAAGTATCGCAAAATTCCAAATAACAAGGATTTTTGGTACGTTTTGCCCAAGAAGGTCTTAGAAAGAGTTTTTGTCCCAGATTACTATAGAAATAGGATAACTTGATTCTACCACCTCAAACATTTTCCAAATAACCCTTAGAAGTAGAAATCAAGAACCAAAACCAAGATATACAAGTATCGAAAGAGTTGAGGCATAAGTCAAATTGAGTCATGAAAGGTGGAGACTTTTTGAAAAACCAAACCTTTGCCTTTGACCATCAAGGCGAGTACACTACCCATGACCAGATAAGCTTCGTCCTGGTATCTTACACATAGTATGTAGGGCATTGGGCCTGTGTTACATTTGCACTACTTCAAGGGCTTCGGCCTATTGCTTGCAATATGAGACAAAAAGGGCAGTGGCCCATGGTTATTGATTATAAATGAAAGGACAGTGGCCCGTTGTATTGATATTGAAAAGAGGGCAGTGGCCCCAATGACGTTGAGTTATATTGAGCAGAAGGCAGTGGCCCAAGATTGACTTGGGTAAGGCCAAGGGCTACCCTTGAGCATTTTCTATGCTAGTGGCTTGAGGTATTGATATGGATGATTGACCAGTAAGTCTTGGTGGGTTGTTGAGCGGTTCATCTCAGTTGGGGTAGTGGATCGTTGTTCCTCCCAACTTGGAGATAGAGAACTAGCATCCTTCACTCAAGCTTGGATATAATTGATGTGTTATCATTCCGTTCTTTGTTGTTATACTTGTTATGAAATTGTTAAATGAACACATCCGCATAATGAACTTTTAAGGTATGGATCCATAGTCTTAAATGGGAAGGTTTATATATATATGCCGTGGCCAGTGTTCTTGTTACTGTTACTGCTCTACATTGTGATATCATCCCGGCACCAACATCATCGGTGGCCGATGCCTACTTGCTACGGGGAATCGGCAGTGGATGCCTGTACGTCAAGGGGAATCGACGTATGGATGCCTACGTCAAGGGGAATAGGCATAGATGCCTAGCCACCACATGAAATCGGTGAAGCTAGATGAGGCCATATGTAGTATATATAAACATCCTAGATAACAAGTGATAATATTGAGTATATGATTGCTATTAAATGGATTATCTGTACAATGAAGCACATGCATGCACTATTAAATGACACCAAGATGTCGTGGATTTTGTAGTATTAGAACTACCTGCATGTCATGGTTTACCAAGAGATATTTGCATAAACTGTGTTTTTACCGAATCATGTATGTGTTGCTTACTGAGACATTTGCCTCACGGTTGCTTTCTATCTTATTTTTCAGATCCATTGACATCCGATGTGAAGGACCAAGCTAGGGATAGAGGCAAGGAGAAAGCTATAAGGTATAGAGAGGAGAATTTCTATAGGCCTTAGGCTATTCTTTTATTTTGTAATGCATGTATAGTTTTGGACTGTAGTCTTTACTTTGAGAGGAGTGACTAGTCACTCAATATTTTGTAACCAGCTGTTGTGTCTTATTCCATTTCAATTATATATATGATCACACTTTTGGATATGTACATGTATAAACTGTTGCACTTGCACTTATATAGAAAAAGTTTTTAAAATCCTTCCTGTTTTGTAAGTATAATGACTCACTTGCCACGGTCTGGGACGGGTTGTGCCTTGGAGGGGCAGACCTGGTTCCGGGTCGTGACTACGTTGGTATTGATTATCTTAAAATAAGTCCTTACCCTAAAACAAGATTACGTTGGTTTAAAAAGATTTTGTTACAAAACAAGTCCTTACCATAAAACAAGATTATCTTAAAAAAGCAAGTCCACCCATAAAAATATTTAGTTGGTAACTTGGTATTAATTTGTTAACATTAATCATAACAAAATTGATTTTGGTAATCCTTATTAAAAAAAGATTTGCTAACATTAATGATACATTATTCGTATTTATAGGCTTGATATTTGATTTGTTAGAATTTTTTTTTGTTTTTTTTTTAATTTTACATTTGAACCGGCCATACCGGACTAGACCGGCAGATCCCAAGATAGACCAGACAGTCTATCTTAGTACCGACCAATCCAAGTCCAACTAGGCATTTTTTTTTCATATCCTTTGGATCGCCTTAGAGACGGCTGGTCTGATCTAGTTTGTACTGGTACCAGTCTATAAAACCATGAGCTAGAAACCGCTTCCAAGCAAGTCTTCACAGTGATCCACTCATCCGTGTAGTTTAATTGATATGTTGGCACATGTAACATTTACAGTTGGTGTGTTTTGAAAAAAAAAACCGCCCTTTTACATAAATTTCAAAACAAAAAGCTAAAACAAATGATGCTTCACTGGGAGGCTTTTTTTTTTTTTTTTTGGGTAATACTTGACTGGGAGGCTGGCAGCATCCCAATCAAACCATACCCATTAACGAGATAAAAAAAAACTTCATACATTTATTCTTATTTTTGTATTACAATTAACCCGAGTGGGTCGTGATTTTTACACATTATCAGTCCCAAATAAATAGCTGAAGTCAATTTTCACGAAGACATCATGGGCTTCACCATGAACTTTACCCAAAAAAAAGAATCATGAGCGTTACCAAGACCTGCAAATTCTTCTCCTCTTACCCCTTTAGGTTTTCTGGATCGAGCTGCTACTGTTTATGGTGACTGCACCTCCATCATCTACAACAACAGCACCTACACGTGGTCTCAAACGCACCGTAGATGCCTCCAGCTCGCCTCATCCCTCGCTTTTCTCGGCATCAAACGAGGCCACGTCGTCTCCGTCATCGCCCCAAATCTCCCTTCAATGTATGAGCTTCACTTCGCCGTTCCGATGTGCGGTGCCGTCCTTAACACCGTCAACACCCGCCTCGACGCCCGCACAGTCTCCATACTCCTCCGTCACAGCGAATCAAAGCTTGTCTTCGTCGATCACCTCTCCCGATCTCTCATCTACGAAGCCATCTCCTTGTTCCCTCCCAACACCCACATTCCTCGTCTCGTTCTCATCACGGACGAGGAAGGAGCAGAAACAGAACCCAGATGGGCCACATCAAGCTCTTCACCTGCTGTTGAATTCGTTAACACATATGAAGGTCTGGTAAGCAACGGTGATCCTGAGTTCAAGTGGCTCCGGCCGATCAGCGACTGGGATCCGATCGTTCTTAATTACACCTCCGGTACGACGTCGGCGCCGAAGGGAGTCGTTCACTGTCACCGTGGGATATTCTTGGTCACTGTAGACTCTCTCGTTGGTTGGTCCGTGCCGACACAGCCCGTTTACTTGTGGACCCTACCAATGTTCCACGGCAACGGCTGGTCCTTCACTTGGGGAATGGCCGCCGTCGGAGGGACCAACATCTGCCTCCGTAAGTTCGACGCTCGGAGTATCTACGGCTTGATTCGCAGACACGATGTCACATACATGTGTGGTGCACCGGTGGTGCTCAACATGCTATCAAACGCGCCGGATGTCGAACCACTTTCGAAACAGGTTCAGATATTAACAGGTGGCGCGCCACCACCTGCGGCGGTTCTTCTCCGGATCGAGTCCGTAGGTTTTATAGTTACTCACGGATATGGGTTGACGGAGACAGGAGGGGTCGTCGTTTCCTGCGCGTGGAAGCCACAGTGGAATCGGTTACCAGCAACGGAGAGAGCGAGGTTGAAGGCGAGACAGGGTGTGAGGACTCTGGGGATGACGGAGGTGGAAGTGATTGATCCTGACTCGGGAGCTAGTGTAAGGCGAGACGGGTTGGAACTCGGTGAGATTGTTCTGCGAGGTGGGTGTATCATGCTGGGTTACTTGAAAGATCAGGTCGGGACCTCCAAGTGTATCAGCGAAGAAGGCTGGTTCTACACCGGAGACGTTGGTGTGATGCATCCAGATGGGTATTTAGAGATCAAAGACAGATCGAAGGACGTGATCATAAGCGGTGGAGAGAACATAAGCAGTGTGGAGGTGGAATCGGTGCTCTACACGAATCCGGAGGTGAACGAGGCGGCGGTTGTGTCTCGACCGGACGAGTTCTGGGGGGAGACACCGTGTGCGTTCGTGACCCTGAGGTCCGAGTCGAAGAAGCCAACGGAGAAGGTGATAATCGAGTTTTGCCGTGCTCGGATGCCGCACTACATGGTGCCGAAGACGGTGGTGTTCATGGCAGAGCTTCCGAAGACCTCAACAGGGAAGGTTCAGAAGTTCGTGCTTAGAGATATGGCTAAGGCCTTGGCCTTGGGTTCTTCTCGACTCAGTCGGATGTAAGGCTTCGGGATTGACTACTCCACGTTGGATGGGTTAGTTGGCTGAGTTACTCCCGGTTGTACGAGTTAGTTCGCCGAGTTATCTTGTAGTGAGCAGGGGAAGCTGCAAAAGAATTATACTTATTGGGCGATTCTCACCCTATAGCAAATTGCAACATACATTGTAGTGGGGCCCACAATTTACTTTTGGAGGGCTCCACACAATCATTTTTTTTTTTTTTTGGTAGTCGGGCTCCACACAATCATGTGGGTTGGTGTTTACACCAAGTGCTCTAAAAGATGTGAAGGCCCTATTGGGGGTCGTTTGCTGGTTTTTGGATTATTGATTAGGGCCCACGATTTACTTTTGGAGGGCTCCACATTTTCACCAGGTGTTCTAGAAGATGTGAAGGCCTTATTGGGGGTCGTTTGCTGGTTTTTGGATTATAGATTATAATTTGGATATTGAAAAACTAAGATGGTGTTTGGTAACGTATTCTATTCCTTTTTTTTTAATGAAACTTCGCAGTGTTGTATAAGGGCAAGTGTGGAAAGTTGAATATGATGCTTGGTGAAACTCCCAAGGGGCGCCCCGCATTATATATAGTATAGATAAACTTCAACTTTCAAACTCTACTTCTATTATCTGAGAAATTAAAGGTATATTAGATTTATTTGAGGTTCAAGGAGAATATGAATGGAAAGTCAAATATAAAACACTACCAAAACGTTAAAATAACACAATTGCCTTTTTATAATCTTGATGCTGTGTCATACATTTGGAGTAAAATAAAGAAAAATTTTAGGTGGTAGCACTACTGTACCATTACCATAAAGAAGCTTCAGGTCAATATCTTCAATTTCACTCATGAGGATGTTGATTCAGGTGAGTAATTCTTCAAGGCCTTAAATACCATGAATAAAACCACAAGTCTGCAAGTCGTATTCCTTGGTATCGTAGCTCAAGACCTCAAGGAGAAGATAATTCAAGTTTTCCATAATTTTAAAGGCAAACTTCAAATCTGGTAATTAGGTCGCCCCTTAACCAGACCAAGTTCACCTTTAAAGATTGGAAGGCAATGGTGTTATCCTATGCAGGCAGATTGCAATTAATCAAAAAGTAAACTAGGTTTATGATGCAGCAGTGAAATGATGAATAAAGTTTTGGTTTTCAATGACCAAAACATTGTCATTAGTTCTATTTATAAAAGACTTTACAGTAATAACAGAATTGATATGTTACAGATTGTATGCCTATAAACACTGATCTAAGTTCAAATAAATTCAAGTAGAAGTCAAACAATAGTTAGTGAGAATCATGTGGAGATTGATTCTTTTGGTTGGGAGGAACAACCAACAACTTCAGGTCTCGAAGATGACAAAAACAAACCAACAGCTTGTTTCAAAGATGACAAAAACGAACATAAGTGAGACTTTTGGTAAATATATCTGCTGGCTGATCACGTGTGCTTATGTATTTGATAACAATGTCTCCATTTTGCACTCTTTCAAGATGAAATGAAAATCGACTTCTATGTGCTTTGTTCTTGCATGGAAGATGGGATTGGAAGCTAATGAAATTGCACTGACATTGTCACACCATAGGATAGGAGGTGAAGATAAACTGATCTAAAGTTCACAAAATAGCATACGTAACCAATAAAGTTCAGTAGTAGTGATGGACAATGCCCTATACTCAGCTTCTGAACTTGAATGAGATACTACGGTTTGATTTTTAGTAGACCAGGAAATTAAGCTAGAACCAAAGAAAATTCCATACCTAAATGTTGATCTTCTGTCATTTGGGTTACCAGCCCAATCAAAATCACAATATGCTTGAAGATAGAGATCAGATTATGTGTACCACAACCCATAATCAATAGTGCCCTTTTAAGTATCTAAGAACCCTTTTTGCAACCGACCAGTGAGCAGTTGAGGGGCTATGCATATGTTGACATGATTGATTTACTACATATGACATATCCGTGTGAGTCCTTGTGCAATATTGCAAAGCACCCATGATACTTCGGTATTTAGTTGCTTCTTTATTTAGAAGTAAATCATCATCCGTAGATGGAAGTTTGGTGCCAAGGCAACAAGGAGAGGCAATAGGCTTAGCACCTACCAGACGTGCTCTTTCTAGAATGTCACCAATATACTTTGACTGTCACGAGTGAAGTCTAGAAGAATCACTAGTGGTCCAAATACCCGAAAAAAATTGAGTGGGCTGAGCCCTTTCAAAAGAAACTCTTGTTTGCACTTTTCAATGACATAAGTTATATCTTTTGAATTGGAACCTGTGATGAGGATGTCATCAACATAAACAAGTCTAAAAATGTGAGTATCACCATTTTGCATAATAAATAAAGAGGTATCAACATTAGAAGATTGAAATCCAATCTCAAGTAGTGAGTCTCGGAGTCTGGTGTACCAAGCATGTGGTGCTTGTTTTAGCCCATATAAAGCTTTGTGAAGCTTGCAGACAGGATTAGGATATTGTGGATCAATAAAACCTTATGGTTGCTCCATTTATACCTCCTCAACTAAAAAACCATTAAGAAAGGCATTAGACATATCTTGTAACGCCCCGGTTCCGGGTCAATTATTCTAGACCCGAAGAGTTATAGAATGTGACCAAAGCAACTAAAAATCTAGATCAATTTAAAATTTTTACTAATTTCATTATCAGAGTTATATGCGGAAACATGACATAATAATCAATAACAATTAATGTTTAACATTTACAAATTTTTCTTAAACTCATAAACTAATTTACAACTACATTTTACTACCCCTTTCCTTACTAGCCCAAGTTCATTGTCCTCACCAAATGTACCTGAAAAATGGGGAAAACTGGAGTGAGATGAAATATCAGCAAGTAGCAATATGCATGCATTAAAATAGTCCATAATTTTTATAAAAATAAGTCATGAGGTGTGCGAATAAACTAGATCAACAATAATAGAAACGATAATAAATAAACCATGGCAAACAGCATACCACACCTGTGACATCACAGGACTAATAAAATCGTAAACAGAGTTTTCTATAGATGTAAGACCCTGATTTTTGTGAGTTATTTATTTATTATTTAGTTATTTATTCTGATGTATAAACTGTGTTTATCAGGTTATTTTGTGGTTTGAGGGCTTAGCCCATACTCGTATGTACAGGCATTATATAGCCATTTTTCTGAAAAAATTATATTATGATTAGTATTAAAATATATATATATAGATATAGCCTGGGCACTTGTTAACTTAAGTGGTCGGACACATGTAGGATGTTTTCAGTGGGCTAGCGTGCATGGGATCAAGGAAATGGGAGAAGGATCGAGCGGCGTATGTATCAAGGTAAATATACTAAAAATGGTAAGTAGGGTTTTGGGGTTTATGAGAATACGCTTATCATACTTACGGAAACATTATTTGTTAGTCTGATACTTGGAGCTCGGGAAAATCGGCTGGAGTGGCGACTAGGGTTCTGTGCTTGTGAAGAACAAGTATCGCAAGGGGTAAGAGAAGGGCTTCGGAGTTGAAGTTTAGTGGGTTCTTTCTCCCTGTTCGAGACGAATTGGTTAGGTAGTTTCTGGGTTCGCGTGCGTTGCCGAAGTGGTGATCGGCCGAGGTTTTGGGTATTCCGGAATAAGCGATTTCAGGTGAGTAGCACTGATTTACAACTGGGTTTTGTATTTGATGTTTTCGTGAGCTTATTCTGATGCATGGTTTATATATTAAGTGATAGTATGAGTTTTCTGGTTTTTCTGGTTTTCGGGAAATGACATGAACAGAGTCTCCGGACTGAATTTTATCTCTAAAAATAAAAGTGTTTAGATTAATTCCAAATATGGTTGGGAAGTCTTCTGGGAGTATTAGGAGTGTATTGGAGCAATTACAGACCTAAACAAACCGGCCAGTCTTGTAGATCTTGGAATAACAGAGAAACAAAAATCACAGGGGGTATCCGCCCACCTCGCGCTCACCGGCGCTCACCCCAGAGGTAGGCGCCCCGTTAAACACGACCCACCGCCGAGCTCGCACCCGGCTGGCGCTCAACTCGCGCTCAGCAGAAAACTATGCGCTCATCTCGCGCCCACCTCACGCCCATCTCGCGCTCGGCTCACGCTCACCTAGCGTCGAGTGAGCGGTAAGTCGTTTTTACCCCATTTCTTCACCGCCGACCGGCGCTCACCTCGCGCCCACCTCAGGAAGTGAGCGGCAGACCTATTTTGCTTACTGAATTGGAGATTTGATTTAACTAAGGGTATTTGGGTTACTTGAGGATTAAACCACTTCACTATTCACTTGTTTGGGAATCCTGGGAATCTATTTTGCCTAGGAAACTATTGGAGGAAAATTTAGTGAACTTCTTAAAAGCTTTCAAGTTGAGTTTAGGTTATTTATGAATGTTATGCCGGATACCAAACCACCAAGAGTTACTAGTTACATTTCCTCTGTTTTATACACTGTTTTGATTGAGGAGTTATTCTATTTTGGGTTTCACTGGTTTGGAAACTTTAAATGTATTGTAAAGATTTCCTTGGTATGACTGAATTGAGTTTTACTTTCAAATGACATGTGTTACGGAAATGAGAAAATACTGAAAGTACTTTAGGTACTGCTTGGTCCAGAGGGACAGGTGATGAATTGTGATGAGTTTTACATGATGTGGAATGAATGGTTTTATTTTGATATTGGAATTGAGATTATACGATGTTTTACTGTTTTGGTCTAGCTTGTCCTGGATCCAGATGTTTAAGCTTAGTAATGTGATGTTATTGTTGGTTGTTGGAATTGCATGGCCTTGTGTGTTGCCACGACCGGTGTAGAGCAGCCAGAAACCCTGAGTAGGCCTGGTTGTCAATGCAGAAACCCGGGGAGTAGGCCTGCATTGGATGACGAAACCCTGAGTAGGCCGTCATTTCAGAGAGCCGAAACCCTGAGTAGGCCGGAACTGTGTACATGGAGGTGTGGAGTGTCTACTTGGCATGTTTAATTTATCAACTAAACGATAGTCCTGACATTGACCAATCGATGTGTTACCGTACTTAACTGAGATGTGATTTGTTTGATTAGAACCAGTCTTGAATTTCGATTTGAGAATTGATGTTGATTGTTTAACCATATTCAGCGTTTGTCGATGCATAGTTTAAATTGTGATCAACTATTTCTGCATGCATGTGCTACTCGTTGAGATATTCGTATCTCACTCCGTTGTTTGTCTTGTTTGTTTTTCAGATACTCGTGGTGAGGCGATTTCTGGGGTAGATCCTGCTGAGGCTTATAGGGAAGAGGATTACTATTACCTTCCTTAGACTAGTAGGTTATCTGTTCTGAATTTGAGAACTTGAATGAATTGAGATGTATTAAAGTTTAATTGGGGTTGAACCGTACGATTCTAGTTCAGTTTAAATGTCACAATTTTGCATAAATGGTAATGTGCACTTTGTCAGGTTATAGCTATATGATTATCCAGCGATCATAAATTGATTAGTGATCCTTGCCTAACCTCCGTGAGACGTGTTATATCTTTATTGAACAACACGGATCCGGGGCGTTACAATAGACATGTGCCAATATGCTACCTAACTGATTTACAAGTGAACTAGCCGATCCCAAACAGGTTATTCGACACCCAACGGAAGTACTCAATCGATACCAGAGTGAGTTAGCATGTACGGCCCAACCAATCCAGGAGTGGGTAATGTAACAACCGACTAATCCAGGAGTAGTACCATCCTCTCGATGATAGAATGCCTATGACACAGAATAAGAAACTTCAGAAAACAATTCTATTTGCTAGCTACTCTATGGATCCATGTATGAGCTAAGCCTACTAGACACAACTCACAAACAAAAACTCTAAATAACTTAATGACATATCATTCAATACTATAATAAAAAAAAACATACACCATGAGATAGCCGCAATAGCAGAGACACAATCGTGCTAGTAACCCACCCGCAATAGCGGAATAAACAGTATGACAATAGCCAAATCCCATCCGCAATGGCGGAATAAATTAATAGAGGCAATAGCCTAATCCCATCCACAATGGCAAAATAACAGTAAAACTAAACCGTAGAAGAATGGGGAATAAATCAAGACGTTAAATACACCCCAAGGTCAAGTTCTTTTAGGGAAACACCCCCAAAACAGCGAATAAATCCTTTAATCAAATGTTACAATTATTTTTGTGCATGAGTCATTTTTATCTAAGTTTTTGACATGTTTTATTTCAAATTCCTAAGCACTAAAAATGTTTCTGATTCTTTTCTAAAGCTCCCCTATTTCTATGATCTAATAATATCCAAAATTTTCCCTCATTTAGAGCCTAAGGTGTCAAAACTTAGTGAATTTGTTATTTAGTTCATCCAGAAGATAACTTAGGTCTGTATTGAAAGTAAAGAATAGGTTGAGTTATCCAAAATCATATCTAAATAGGTTGTGTCCTCCTTCTACTCAAAACATCTCCAAAATTTCCTCTTTACAATCATCATTCCAAATTACTATCTTTTAATCCAAATTTAATTCCGTCACTTCCTACATCTCAAACTATACTAATTACAGGTGTTACAACTTTAAAATTCCAAGGAAAATCATTAAAAATTAATTTGGGCACAAAATCCCAAAATTTGAAAAATTCTGTCTGAGGTCCCTCGGTTGGGGTGCTCGAGCGACCTGTTGGGCATTTGTTACTAGGTAATTTCCTTCTTAATCACTTGCAATGGTGCTCGAGCAGCCAACCAGGCATTGAATTTCAAGTTCTATTTCATAATACACAGGCAAGACGCCTATGTGCGCGCGTGGGAAACGCGGCACGGGGTAGTTCGGAGTCGCCACCGCCTGATGGGGTGCAGGCGGACACCTGGGTGCCTAATCTTGTCTATTAAGGCTTTTTGGTCTGCGGCTGAGATTCTAAGTTTGGCTCTCGGTTGCGGTCTGGGGAAGTCCGTAGACACCCCAGTCCACCTCGTCGGTTGACGGGTCCCGTGGGTTCCCTGATTTGAGTCAGCATTCTCGCTTGGTTTTCACCCGATTCCTAATCCAGCATGCTTTTTTGTTAAGTCTTGGCGGACCGCCTGAGTGGTTTGGATCCCTTTAGTTGATTTTATCTTTGCTTATCTTTAAGAGGTCTGAGTCTGGTTGGGTGGACCCCGTTGGAAGGCCCACGGTGTCCTTGGTGGGCTTGGGTAAGCCCGTGTCCCCTTGGTGGGCCTCTGTCTAACCTAGGAGGCCCTTTGGGCTTGGGTTAGTGCATTGATTTTATATTGGGGTTCAAGTTTGATTACTTAGTCACTTTCATGCAAGAGGTGGGCCGGATCGGTTTGTGGGCCTCTTAGGTGGGCCCACATGGTGGCCAAACAATTTTATGTTATCTTTTTAATTTTGCCAAAGTGGGCTGGTCACTGGGCTTGGGGCCCGTGATCCAGACTTTGGGCTTGAAAGCCCAGTACTTCGAAGTTTAGGGCTTGCACCCTAACTTGGTTCGATTAGCGGGCTTTGGCAGGCCCGACAGGCCCTAGCCCTTGGTCTCGGCCAAACCATGCAATTCATATGTTCATTACACATTACAAGGCACGGGTGGGCCGCATTGGGTTTGGCCCACCTGGTTCAATTAGTTGATTTTACTCAAGTTATTTAATTGCATGCTTTTGGGGTTCATTGGGCTTGGTGGGCCCCGTTGGAAGGCCCACTAGGGTGCCAAGTAGGACATTGGTCCAAGTCCCAAATTGGGTTTCCGGGTGGCCCGGAAACCCTGTTGACTCAACTGATTTGGTTCGAATTACTCCAAAATTTGGCAGAGGATCAAAATACACAAAAAATCATGCTTCTGTGTGTATCCGGCAACTTAGGCCGGATACACAGGGTCTACAGGTGATCCGACCTAGGCAGCCGGATACACAGGGGCCATAGGTTATCCGGCCTTAGCTGCCTGATATACCTAGGCCACAGGTGATCCAGCCTGAGTTGCCGGATCACCCTGAAATGGCTTCTTTCTTGGTTTCTGCCTTTCGGGATTGATTCCAGGGGGTTCCTAGGGGGTTTCTGAGATGCCGTTGGCCTCTGGGTGGGCCCACGTAGGTTCAGGTTGTGAGAGAAGCCACATTTGGCTTCTCCTTCCCGGATTTTTCAACACAGCAAATGGGGGGCGGGGGGGGGGGGGGGGGGGGGGGGGGGCGGGGGCTTGCTGCCCTCCTTGCCACCTTGGGTCCAGTTAGCCATTTGAAATGGGGGCCTAAGTATCCCAATCCGGTTTTCAGACTCTCACCACCGCATGCATCACTTCCCATAATAATAACATATCAAGACGATCCAGAAAAACATACTCCACATGCTAGACTGCATACACATGCAAAATTTAGTAAGAAATCCAAGCAAAGAAGAGATATCCGGCTAGGTTCGCCTAGGCTTATGGCTCATCACGAAATCTCCATCGAAGGGAAGGAGGAGGGGGATTTATGGGGGTACAGCAGATCATATGCTAAGGAGGAACATGCTCCTCCAAAAAAAATGCCTAGAACCAAGTCCAAAACAGCAACTACAAGGCATTAAGAAGTGTGTGAAACCGGATTTCTATGCTTCTCAAGCGATCCTACGTGGGTTTCTTACGTGTGGTGACCCTCATGCCATGAAAATGAAGATAAATGCATGCTTAGCATGGTAGGAACATGATCCCATGCAAAAAAGAAACTACACAAAAATATTTGCAGAAAAATACAGATTTAATATATGTTGAATCTAACATGGAGAGGAGTCTTACCTTAGGTTTTAAAACCTTTTTTGGGATGTGTTGACACCTCCTTGCAGCAAGGAACTGGGCTGGAGCTCCTCCTTTGGCCACCACAACAACTTCAGTCCTTCTTGTTGGAGTGTAGAGGGAGATGAAGAGGAACAAGGGGGGTGGGAATGGCTTGGATGATGTGGAGGGGTGGTGGGCTAATGGGGTTGAAAGGAGCAAATTTCGGAGGGGGGGCAGGTGGGAGGAGGGAGCTGAAGGACATCCAAAAATCACCAACCCCGGAAATGAGCTGCTGGTTTGCTATTTATAGAAAAAATAATGTATCCGGCAACTCAGGCCGGATACACTATGCCCTGCCTTTATCCGGCCTTGAAGGCCGGATACACTGGCTTTCCTTTGTATCCGGTCTTCAAGTCCGGATACAAAACATAATCATTTGAAAATTAAATGCCGCCGCGAATTTGTCGGGCGATTCGCGCGAATCTCGCGCGAAAATCTTCTTGTATCCGGTCTTCAAGTCCGGTCATGAAGGGAAGCTAGTGTATCCGGTATATTTGACCAGATACAAATCGAAAAATTACGGATTTGCCCTTCGACTTGACCGATTCGACCGATTTGACACTCTTGGATATCTACAGATCGTCCAGTACGAATTTTTGATAATTAAGATTTAGTCCCTGAGATATTTTGCTGCGTTTGTCGCCACGTGTGCAGTTCTTGCGCCACGTGTGCAACTTCAGGCTTTGCTGTTAGGAAACTTCGACAGATCATATCTCACTCGTCTGAACTCCGATTTGAGCAAACTCAATTGCGTTAGGCTCGTATCGGAGCCCTATATTTAATGACATAGGGCTAGGCATTTGGCACGGGGTTCGAGGAAAAGTCAAATTTTGGCCTTTCCTTAAGTTTGACTACCCTTAGAACCCTCATTCGGACTCCGATTCCTGCAAACCCAGTTGCATTGGAACCGTGTCGAGATTCTCTATCCAATGGTATAGAGCAAGGTACTTGGCACGGAATTCGAGGAAAAGTCAACTCTCGGCTCTTCCTTAAGTTTGACCGCCCGCAGAACCTTCATCCGGACTCCGATTCCTGCAAACTCAGTTGCGTTGGATTCATGTCGGGATTCTCTATTCATTGAGATAAAGCAAGGTGGCCAAATTTTATCTGATTAAAAGGTCAATTTTTCACCTCTCAGGGTTTGACTTTTTAGCCGGGTTTTGCATTTCTGGCTTTTTGGGAGCGCAAAAATGAGGTGCTTACAGCTGCCCCTCTTTGCCGAAGTTACCTTGTGGATGAACGGCAAAGAGAAAAAGAATCTCGTTTTTGCGCCTAGCATTTCTGTGGATATGGTTGACGAGCTTAGTCCTTTGAAATTTTCACTTTGAGAGGGAAGCGGCCAAATCATGTGGCGTCACTCCCTGGCTTCAGAGTTTCCTCACCCTTTGCTTTTCGGGTTTTTGTAGGGCAACTCTTCGGTAATTGATTTAAGTTTTGAAAGAGATTAGATTGGACTTGAGTTCGCCAACCTGTTTCGGCGTTGATGCTAGACACTTGACAATATTCTTTCTTCTTGTTTGTTCCATTAAAGCTTTTAGGTGACTTCTGACCTCTGACTCTATTTGGTGTCTTTTACTTGTGGCTTTTAATAGTTTTTTTTTTTTTAGGGATTTGATGGCCAAGGGTTGGCTTAAGGATGCAGACCGAATGGAGAAAGGAGGAAGGAATAGTGGAGGAGGTGCTTCCCGCGCTGTCCAGTGCCTTAAGGGAGCCCACACCTGCTCTATTCTGTTTACAAAAGTGTGAAATCAAAAGGTACAAAAGGGGCCATCTTGCCCGATGATATCTTTGTTTATGCTCATCCTTCTTTATGTCTTGTCATTCCTTCTTCTGCAATGCGCCTTCTGGTTAGCTTTACGAGGCCGAGGTCTCCTGCTGGGGATTAGCCAAGATTCCTTCCTCATTTCCCATTCTCTCAGGTTGGGCCTTTCTGACAAGCGTGGGAATTCCCTTGGAAATGGTGCTCCACTGGGGATAAATGGGGTTCCTCGCGCTGTCATTATTTCTTTGTAAAGCCTTTTCCCTCTGCTCCGGTGTGAGTTCTTCATGCCCGTCTGCGCTCTTGTTGAGCGCGAGAGACTCCACCAGGGATTGATGCGAGCTTGTTTATCTTCTATCCGCTCTTCTTTGCAAAGTTGGCCTCGTCAGACTGGGCGAGGCTTGAGCAGTTTTCCTCATCAATTATCACTTCCTTATTGCTTGAGAGGACTCTACTGGGGATGTAAGGGTGTTGTTCCTTATTTTCTGAAGGTCTTCCACTGGGGATTTTGGAGGGCATTATTCTCCGTTGACTGAAGGAACTTCACTGGGGATTTGGGGGAGATGTCCTGTTATCCCATTCTCGCCGTACCTGTGAAGTTGGGAAAGGAACAAAAGGTCAGTCTTGGACTTGCTGGGGATAAACGCAAAGCATTCTTATTTTCTTCCTGCTTTGAGCATTTTGCCCATTGCAGCTAGAAGCGGCCTCTGCCAAGGTTAAGAGATTATCAACTCAGGTTAGTAGCCCAATGTGGAGCTTCAAATAGTTAAGCAGAACAATCATAGAGAAAACAGGTGTGTTAGTGTGTGCCTGTGTTTACAATATCAAAGAAATTTTCCAAGGCCAGACGGGACTCGGAGTGCTTGGTATTTTCTGTATCATTGTCATCACAGGCCACTGTGAAGTCTTTAACTCAGGCGCAACCTGCCGATCTGAACCTCTCAGATCTGTGCAATTTTCTCAGTTTAATGTCTGCTACTGTCACTGCTCTCTTCTGTGTCTTGCTCTGCTCAATCCAGATGTGACCAGTTTCCTCTTTTTTTTTTTTGGGACTAAACACACAACGCCCTTTTTCGGGTTTTCACTGTGTCCAGCCTTTCTCGAAACTCTGAATTCCGTCATTGCTGACGAATGCTGACTTAACTGTTTGCCCTGATCATTCCTTTCGGGATCCGAGAGGTCTTAGAGATGGGACGAAACGTAGGCTCGGTCTTGGTTATGAAAGAAAGGATAAGCGGCTCAAAAAAGCTTATTCATTTAGGTTTGCAAAGCGTGCTACTTTTATTGTTGGTGGGACTTACATCCTGGCTTATTTGTATCTCTGTTTTTGTTGGGTAAACATTTCCCCATTTTTTGTGTTTCTCTCTTTTTCCTTTCTTTTTTTATTGCATTTTCTCTTCTTTTTGAGGTTTTTTCTGGGCAAGAGTGTCCTGTTTGTTTTTGCTTTGCCAGGAATGCCCCGTTTTATGTGTAGAACACTTGCAATGGGTTGAAAGAC
Organism: Buxus sempervirens; assembly: GCA_947561395.2. NCBI lineage: Eukaryota > Viridiplantae > Streptophyta > Magnoliopsida > Buxales > Buxaceae > Buxus > Buxus sempervirens. The sequence goes on from OX387188.1 coordinate 12,688,846, forward strand.
TTTCAAGGCTCAAAATTGTTTAACTAGGGGAGAATTTAAGGTATTTGGAAGGATTTACAGTCTAAAGGAGAGTCAAGGATGACCTCTCTTCATTTCCCAATCAGAATGACCTTAGGCGTAGTACAGTTTAACTGCGTCTGCATTTATCTGCTCTGGAAAAATTGCCCCGTCCATTTCTTGCAGGATAAGTGCTCCTCGGGACAGAACCTTGTGGACTACGAACGGCCCTTCGTAGTTTGGCTTGAATTTCCCTCTGTTGTCCTTTTGATGAGGAAAGATTCTCTTTAGTACCAGGTCTCCCACTTTGAACTGTCGTGGCTTCACTTTCTTGTTGTAGGCTCGCGCCACTCTCTGTTGATAGAGCTGGCCATGGCACAAAGCCTTGATCCTCTTTTCATCCAATAACTGTAACTGGTCAAATCTAGATTCTTCCCATTCAATGTCACTGATTTCAGCTTCCTTCAGAATTCTGAGTGATGGAATCTGTGCTTCTACGGGGAGGACTGCTTCCATTCCATATACCAGGGAGAAAGGGGTTGCCCCGGTTGATGTCCTAACCGACGTCCGATAGGCGTGCAGTGCATAGGGCAGCTTCTCATGCCAGTCTCTGTAGGTAACTACCATTTTATAGAGTATCTTCTTCAGATTCTTGTTGGCAGCCTCTACTGCCCCATTCATCTTGGGGCGGTATGCCGTGGAGTTTAGATGCCTGATCTTCAGATCTTTACACATCTTTTCCATGCCCTTATTATTCAGATTCTTTGCATTATCAGTGATGATCGCTTCTGGAACTCTGTAGCGACAGACTATATTGTTTCTGATGAACTTGAGCACATGAGACTTCTTTACATTTATGAAGGACACGGCTTCCACCCACTTGGTAAAGTAATCAATTGCTACCAAGATGAATCGATGCCCATTGGAAGCCGTTGGGTGGACCTGTCCTATCATGTTGATTCCCCAGATAGCGAACGGCCACCGTGATGTCATGGAGTACAGTGTGTTTGGCGGCGCGTGCATGTTGTCGGCATAAATCTGGCACAACTGACATTTTCTGACATGAGCGTAGCAATCTGCTTCCATGGTCATCCAATAATAACCCATTCTTAGGATCTTCCTTGCTAGCATATGCCCATTCATGTGTGCGCCGCACAGCCCTCCATGGACTTCTCCGATCAACTTCTGTGCCTCAGTTCCTTCGACGCATAGCAGTAGGGAGTCATTGTATGACTTCTTGTACAGTCTACCCCCACTGTAGAAGTATTGCCCTACCAACCTCTGAATGGTTCGCTTCTCTGCAGCTGAGGCACCCTCTGGCAGGATTCTGCTCCTTATGTATCTCTCGATGTCTGCGTACCAAGGCTCTTCTCCGGGTGTGCTTTTCTCGATACTGAAGCAGTAGATAGGGTAGCGCCGAATTTCTGTCTCCAATGGTTGTACCTAGGCGTCATCCGTGATGGCGGCCATTGATGCCAGCGTAGCTAGTGCATCTGCAAACCGGTTCCCGTCTCGTGGCATGTAGTCAAATGTCACGCTTTCAAATTCCTCTTCTAATTCCTTGACCAGTTCTTGGTAGGGCACCAACTTCACGTCTCTGGTCTTCCAGTCTCCCATCACTTGATAGATGATAAGACTTGAATCACCAAATACTTTTAGCTCTTGTATATGCATCTCGATTGCTGCTCGCAAGCCTAACACACATGCTTCATATTCGGCCATGTTGCTAGTGCAATCGAACAGAAGCTTCGCTGCTATCGGGTGATGAACACCGTCCGGGGAGATTAGCACTGCTCCGATCCCTTTTCCATTTACATTCACTGCCCCGTCAAAGAACATCTGCCACTTGGCTTCTTCTGTATCATCTGCAGACTCTGTACACATCATATCTTCGTCCGGGAAGTGAGTCAGAAGTGGTTGGTAGTCAGGTAGTGGATGCTCTGCCAAGTGATCTGCCACGGCTTGCCCTTTTATCGCCTTTCTAGTTGTGTAGACAATGTCGTACTCAGACAAAAGGACTTGCCACCTGGCAACCCTACCAGTGGAGATCGGATTCTCAAAGATATATTTCAACGGATCCAGATTGGAGATCAATAAGACTGTGTGACTAAGCAAATAATGCTGAAGTTTTTGAGCTGCCCAGACTAGGGCACAACACGTCTTTTCAAGCACTGTGTATCTGACTTCGATGTCGGTAAACTTCTTGCTCAGGTAGTAGATTGCTTGTTCTTTCTGCCCTTTCTCATCGTGTTGTCCTAACACACATCCCACAGCCGTCTCAGAGACTGTCAGATACATAATCAAGGGTCGTCTCGGGACAGGCGGGACCAACGTTGGTGGACTCATCAGATAGGCCTTGATTTTATCAAACGCTACTTGGTAGTCTTCATTCCAAATCACAGGGTTGTCTTTCTTTAGCAGCTTGAATATAGGCTCACACACAGGGGTCATCTGCGCGATGAACCTACTGATATACTGCAATCTGCCCAGGAATCCTCTCACTTCCTTTTCTGTCGACGGAGGAGGCATTCCAGAATTGCCTTTGCTTTGACGGGGTCGACCTCTATGCCCCATTTGCCCACTATGAATCCGAGCAACTTTCCTGAAGTAACTCCAAATACGCACTTGTTTGGGTTGAGTCGGAGCTTGTGTTCTCTGAGCTTGTCAAACATTTTTCCAAGGTTCACCAAGTGGTCTTCTTCTTCCTTGGATTTTGCTATCATATCATCCACATATACTTCCATCTCCCTGTGTATCATGTCGTGGAACAACAGAGTCATCGCACGCTGATATGTAGCACCCGCATTCTTTAGTCCAAACGGCATCACGCGGTAGCAGTAAGTGCCCCAGTGCGTGATGAAGGATGTTTTCTCCATATCTTCAGGTGCCATCCTTATCTGGTTGTAACCAGAGAAACCGTCCATGAAAGAGAACATCGAATGCGTTGCTGTATTGTCCACCAGTACATCAATGTGTGGCAATGGGAAGTCGTCCTTTGGACTTGCTTTGTTCAGATCTCTATAGTCAACACACATCCTGACTTTCCCGTCTTTCTTGGGAATTGGCACGATGTTGGCCAACCACTCTGGATAGTGAGTTACCTGCAGGAATCCGGCATCCAACTGCTTGGTGACCTCTTCCTTGATCTTCAGGGTCCATTCCGGCTTCGTGCGCTTGAGCTTCTGTTTCACAGGTACGGCCTCAGACTTTGTTGGTAACCGATGCACAACCAAGTCCATGTCTAACCCGGGCATATCCTCACATGACCATGCAAACACGTCAGAATAAGATTTAAGAAAATCAAACATCTGTTTTCTCAATAATGGTGACAGCTTTTTACCAATCTGGAGGATCCTTGGTTGTGCTATTTCGCCTATGTCAATTGACTCTGTTTCCTCAATGTTAGCCTGGGGACCCTTTTCATGCCTTTCCAATGCAAGCTGGAATTCAAGCGGGGTCTCCCATGATTCATCATCGTCCTCATGCTCGAAAGGCTCACAGGGGACGATGTCTGAATCTTTTTGCTGCGATGGGCAAGTGCCCCAATCTAATTTGCCGAGTTCTTGCTCGTTTTCAGGATTGGACACCAGATCATGCATTTCATTTATTATTGCCATCTGCACTGGCTTTTCAATTTCTTTTTGTTTAATTATGGCAATCTCATTACCTATCCCGTGCCCCAGATCCTCCAGGTGTGCGTCGGGATTGATACTAAGATTGCGATGTTTAAGCTGCTTATCTTTGGTGTTTTCATTTTTAAACAGATGCAAGTAGTAGGAAGCATTCAGATATTCATTAAAAACTTCAGCAGTAGCTACAACAGAAACTTCAGAGGTGATAGAAACCCCCTTTGGGATAGTAGCTTTGCTGATGGCAAAAGGTGTGGCGCTCTAGTTCCGGAGTGGTGCCTGGTCTTTCTTGCTGATGATGACTGCCGTTTCTGGTTCTTTAGCTAGTACCATGTTGGCGCTGTCATAAGAAGATATGCAGATCGGATCTTGCGCTGCGCCTCCCACCAGCTTGTTCTGGCTTCTCTCTGATCGGGGGCTAGACTTGGACGATACCCTTACTCATGATCCGCTGAGGGCGATTGCCATCGGTATCTCGTCCTCGGGTGGCGCATACGCGATGGTAACTTCGTTGGCTGGGTCAGCTCTGGGGGGTGCAAACATTATGGGTATCCCAGTTGGTATTCCAAGCATTGTAGAAGAGTAAGTTGGTGGTGCCCATTTGCCGTAAGCTGCATGGTACACTTCTTCCGGTACCGGCCCTAGCACTTGGGGCATACTACGGAACATGCGGTTCAAACCATCGCGAATTCCGGGGTGCAGGATATAGGGGCGTGGAGGAGGCGACCTTGGCCTGTGGGTTGGTGCTCCTGAGCTGTCTCGCCCTTCCACATGCAGACATACATGATTGGACCTTCTTCTTTGGATTCTTCCAGGGGAGCAGGTGGCGGCACTTCCATCACAACTGCAGAGCTGATCGGGATCCCATCAGGGATGAACTGCTCATCTGGTGGGGCGAAGGCCATGGTAACTTCGTCAACCGAGCCCAAGGCGACCAGTGCCGGCAGGCCATCTGGCGGCCCCTCAGGAGCCAATGGGTCTACTTCCACTATGTCTCCAATCATGTCCATAGATGGTGGCTCCTCCCAGAGCATATGAGCTAGGCCCTGCAGGTATTCTTCTTCTGCAGCAGGGGTGTCCAAAAACTCATCTCCCCATCCTTGGGGGACTATCTTCTCAATGGCTTGGGCCGCCTCACGCTCCATGTTAGTAAAACGGTGGTATAAGTTCTCGCGCATGCATATAGGCCAGTGGGGGTCTCTTCCTTCAGTTCTTGCCCTTTTCCTTTCAGCACGGTTCCCAAGGAGTCGGGAGTAGTCTCCTTGCTGCGGTCTGAACCCCAACCCAAACCCAGTGGTCTGCTCATAAGGTTGGATGGCTGCCTTGATTCCCTGCTTATACCTGCCCAGTCCATCACCGGCTCTGAGACCCCAGTCTACGCAGTCAGCAGCGCTGAACATGTACTTTCTCCTCTTTTTCGAGAGTCGTCGCCCCCTTTCAGATTCAGGGATACGATTCACCTGTACCATCTCCACTGCCTGGAAATTGAGCGTGGTGGGCAACTCATAATCCACATAGGGTACTCCGACCCTTTCGAACTCTCGATGATCCTCAGCATGTACTGTTATGAGTTCGTTGCCTGACATGAACCGGACCATTCTGTGCAGTGTGGAAGATACTGCTCCTGCCTGATGCAGCCACGGCCTCCCAATTAGCAAGTTGAATGAGGCGTTGATATCCATGAGTTCGAACTCCATGGTAAAGGGCCTATCTGCAATCATGATCACCAAAGTGACCTTTCCCAGTGAGTCCCTTCGGGCGTTGTCAAAGCCTCTGACATTGTGCCCACTTGGCTTGATCATGGTAGGGCTCAACTGTAAGCTATGGAATGTCCTCATTGGACATATATTCAACGCTGACCCATTGTCGATCATAGCTCGCTTTACAATGAGATCTACACATTTCACAGTTATATAGAGTGGCTCAGCATGGTCACAACCCTCCGGTGGCAGATCCGCTGCACAGAAAGAGATAGCCTGGGGTGCCATGATCACTGACACCACTGCCCCTAGCTGCTCAGGATCGATATCCGCTGGTACGTGTGCATCACCTAGGACCTTCATTAGCACTGCCCAGTGCTTCTCTGAGTCAATCAGAAGTCGCATTATGGAGATCTGGGCAGGCACCTTGTTCAACTGCTGGAGGACGTCGTACTCTGGAATGAAAGCACTATGGTGCAATTCTATGATCTCCTCTTCGGTGGCCCTTCCTTTTCTCTTGAGGGTCTGTGGCAATTCAGTGACCACATCCTTCCCTTTTTCTTTCCTTTTCACTTCCGCTTCTGCTTCTGCTCCCTCTGGTGCGGGTGGGGGATCGGTGTTCACGTATCGACCGGATCGGGTGATTCGGTCGATTTTTGCTTCAATGGTGGTTGTGGAGGTGGCCTGATGATGGAAGGATTGGGTGGGGTAAGGTGGGGGTGCGGCCTTATACGATGGTGGCTCTAGGTTGAGCTTTGAAAGATTCAGTGTGGGTGGTTCGAATTAAATGTGGTCTTGTGGAGGTGCGTCCATGATGTCGTGGATGCTAAGGGCGGAGGGGTTGGCGAGAGGGGTGGGGTAGAAAAACTCTTGGTCTGTGTGTGGGTGGAAGTGCACCAGAGGGAGATCAGTAGGGAAGTCACTGCCATCTCCTTCGATAACGTTCACTGTCCTGCTTTCTTCCGCCGATATGTCTTCCGAGTCCGTATCAGGGGACTCGTCCGAACTCTCATACGGATCAAGCAGGGTTGCAAGTTCAGGAGTGGATGGTGGTTCCTCTTCTTCCGTGGCATGAGGGGGGACGAACCACTCAGACGTGCCGTGGGAAGAGGATTCTGAACTCGGTTCCGCTGATAGGGGATCGGTGAGGGATTGTAGGTCCGGCTCTGATGTCGCAGACATATACTCAGGTGGCCATCCGGTAGACATCTGCGGGGGTACCCTTGAACTGTCCACTGACGCGTCTGTGTCCTGTGGCCCATTTCGGAACCAGGGTCCTTCGGAACTGCCGACTCCTTCTCTGCGTGGAGGGGATGAGGAGTCACTGATCCATCCGCATTGTACGGGGTTCCATGGCCCCGTGACTTCCTCACTGCTCTGCGGCTCATCCTCTATAGCACAGATGTAGGCGCCTGTGTTCTCCTTTACTGCACCTGCTATCGAGCGGATTTCTGCTTGAAGCTGCACCTTCACTGTCTGCCCTGGTCAGCCAATAAGTGTAGAAGGGTCAAGCTGCCCGGTGCCTTGATCGCTGCTCACCTGATTTGCCGTTCTACTAGTGGAGGCTTTTGAGTGATCTGGGAGCGGATTGGTAGTCACGCTGGCTGCTGGAGTCTGAGCGGGTGGTGCTGGCGGGTTGACCGTGATGCGCTTGCTGTCAATCAGGTCTTGGATGTCGTGCCTCAAATCCCAACACCGATTGGTGTGATGCCCTGGGGCACCAGAGTGGTACTCGCACCGCTCTGCAGCATTGTAGCTCCTGGCATTGATTAGTCCGGGATTCGGGGCCTTGACTTGCAGGTACTCTTTCTTCAGCAGAGTGGGTAGCAATTCTGCGGGTGCATAGGGCAGGGGGGTGAAAACCCGTTTCATCCTAGCTTCAAATTCTTCTTTTGTCTTCCTTAATCCTTGGTAGGCTGTCTGCCCGATTCCTTGGGGTGCCACGACCTCCGGTCCTTGGGAGAAGTGATAAGGCTGTGCCGGGTGCTGCCTGCTGTTCCTGCCTACGGGGCTCTTGCCCTTGGTTTCTGCTGGCCTGTCCTTTCACTGGCCTCCGTGGCGCGGTGCTCTGCCCACTGCTATCTATTTTCCCGGCTCTCACTACGTCTTCAATCCGATCGGCGGTCAAAATTAGGTCGTTGAAGTTCGAGGTACTTTGCCCCAGCAGCAAAGTGAAGAACGGCTGTCCCAGTGACGCGATGAACAGAGATGTCATCTCTTGTTCCAACAGTGGCGGCTATACCAGTGTGGCCAACTCCTTCCAGCGTTTGGCATATTCTCTCACCGACTCTTGGCTCTTTTTTGCCAGCCTCTGCAATTCTGCCCTTGTCTGCACTACTGTTGAGGCGGTACTGCTGGATGAAGACTACTGCCAAGTCATTCCATGTCTTTATCTTAGCCTTGTCTAGACTCAGGAACCAAGAGTAAGCGGCCCCAGTTAATGACTTTTGGAGGAACTGTACCATGATCCGTTCTTCCTTGGCATACTGGCACATGTCACCTGAGTATGACCTTAAATGGTTTAGTGGGCACCCAGTGCCATCGAACTGGTGCAACTCAGGACATTTGAACTTAGCCGGGAGTTGGATGTCCGAAAAGAAGCAAAGGCTTTCCAGGGTAGCCTCGCTCTGCACTGTGCTAGGTTGGAGTTGTTTGAGCTGCTCCTTCACGGCAGCCATTTCTGTTCTGTTCTCCTCCCTAACTGCTGTCAGTTTCTCCTCAAACTGCACTTCCTGGGTTCTGTACCAATCCTCATCACCCTGTCCTAGATGGATAGACAGAAATTGATCTTGTTGTGCCACATGAAATGGCGCTGCCAGTGGTGGTGGGGGGGGGGGGGGTGCTAGGGGAGGGGGATTTACTGGACGCGGCGGTGGCGCCACTTCCGCTTGTGGCGGGAACTGTGGCTGCGGCTGCTGGGCAACTGGTACCATTGGCGGGGCCTGCCTCAACTCTCTCAGCTCTGTCATCAGTTCTTGGATAATGGAGCTCATGCTATCCATTTTCTGCTGCATCTCATTGACCACTTGGGCATGACTGGACTCTGCCGGATGCTGCCCTGGCGGCGTCTGTTCTCCTTGTTGTTCCATGTCGAGCTTTCTCCTCGATCTTAACAGGTACGGACTTCTGAAAGCAATTTTTGGTACCTGAGGAACAATTAAAGGGCATTAGTGCATTTTCACACAAATTGCTTACACAACTTTATTTGACTGAATTTATTCATTTGTTTATATTTTTTGTTTTGTTTTCTGATATGATTTGACTAACTGATCTATTTTAGCTACCCTAAGGCAACGAGGGAAGAGAACCTGATTTTGAATTATCTGATCTATTCTAGCTACCCTTAAGTAGCCGGGGAAGAGAACCCTAATGAATTTGAAGACTGATCTATTTTAGCTACCCGGAGGCAACAAGGGAAGAGAACCTGACTTTGAGCCAACTGATCTATTTTAGTCGCTCGGAAGTGACTGGGAAAGAGAACCCTAATAACCGGATCTATTTTAGCTACCCGCAGGCAACTGGGAGAGAGAACCCTATTGAATGAATCTATTATAGTCGCCCGCAGGCAATTGGAAAAGAGAACCCTAGTAACCGGATCTATTTTAGCCACCCGTAGGCGGCTGGGAGAGAGAACCCTAAGAATTTTGAAAACTGATCCATTTTAGTCACTCGGAAGCTACTGGGAGAGAGAACCCTAATAACCGGATCTATTTTAGCTACCCGTAGGTAACTGGGAGAGAGAACCCAAAGAATTTTGAACACTGATCTATTTTAGTCGCTCGGAAGCGACTGGGAGAGAGAACCCTAATAACCGGATCTATTTTAGTCACCCACAGGCAACTGGGAGAGAGAACCCTATTGAATGAATCTATTTTAGTTGCCCGCAGGCAACTGGGAAAGAGAACCCTAGTAACCGGATCTATTTTAGCCACTCGTAGGCGGCTTGGAGAGAGAACCCTAAATGAATTAGCTGATCTATTTTAACTACTCCCAGGTAACAAGGGAAGAGAACCTTTAATTTAAAGGGGTTTTGTTTGAGCTCAGAATCACGGGGTTGGACCAATGCAGGGTCTCCGCAGGGGGTGAGCTGAAAAGCAGCACCCAGGCATACCTCAACCAATCTCCAGTTCACTCACTGGCGGCGTCGGTGCCAAGTTTCGGCTAGTAGTTCCCGGGCATGCCTTAGCTAGTCGTTGGTTTAATCACCATTGACTTTGGCGCCTCACAACAGGGAAGGCTATGCCAGGACGTTCATCCACCAAACGGTTCAATCACCGGCGGCTTCAGTGCCCCAAAGGTTTCGACTAGTAGTTCCCGGGCGTGCCTTAGCTAGTCGTTGGTTTAATCACCATTGAATTCGGTGCCTCATAAGGAGAAGGCTATACCAGGACGCTCATCCACCAAACGGTTCAATCACCGGCGGCTTCAGTGCCCCAAAGGTTTCGGCTAGTAGTTCCCAGGCGTGCCTTAGCTAGTCGTTGGTTTAATCACCATTGACTTCGGCACCTCACAAAGGGGAAGGCTATACTAGGACGTTCATCCACCAAACGGTTCAATCACCGGCGGCTTCAGTGCCCCAAAGGTTTCGGCTAGTAGTTCCCGGGCGTGCCTTAGCTTGTCGTTGGTTTAATCACCATTGACTTCGGCGCCTCACAAAGGGGAAGGCTATACTAGGACGTTCATCCACCAAACGGTTTAATCACTGGCGGCTTCAGTGCCCCGAAGGTTTGACCGAATGATCTTGAAAAGATACAGACGGGTGTGATCTGAGCTCAAGGTCTTGGGTGTTTTTAAACACTTGCTGGGTTTTGCGATCTCAATGAGAGAGATGCAGTTAAAGGAAATTACGTGGTCGCAGCGACCAGGAATATTGCAATTATCTGGGAAGAGGTGGTCTGTCGGAGACCGAGTTGCCCTATTGGAGGGAATTAATTCTTTTATTCCTTGTTCTTGTTTTGTTAAGTTTGAACAACATAGCATAGTGAAAATAAATTCATGCTTCAATCAAAAAGTACCACCATGGCACCAAGTACATCATCATGTTTATCAAAATACAACAAAGCCAAAGTCTAGCTAGGTTGGTCATCATCATAGTGGGAGGACATGTCTTGCCTTCTCAAGGCTCGTAGAAGCTTGTTCCACAGACGTCGGTCCTCCTCAGCGCGTTTGCGCACCAATTCCATTTCCTGTTGCAAGGCCGTATTGGCCTGCCTACTCTCCCATTCCGAATTCACATAAGCTGAATGGATACGGGAGTGGGTCTCCTGCAGTTCGGCCACTCTGTCCCTATATGTGTTAGGGGGCGGGACTGGAATGTCGCATGATGCGACAGGTCGGAGAGGTGGGGGCCTTCGTGGCCAAATTCCCGAGCTATCTATTGCTCGTAGTCTCGAAAGTGCGATTCGATGAAGACGTCTTCTCGATATACGCAAACTGTCTTCCACTCCATCAACAGTTGGGTCCTTAGTCCCTTGGTGAGTGGACCAATCAAATTGCCCAAGTCGTCCTTGACCGGGATTCCCTGCGGTTTCCCAAACTGTCTCAGAACCCAAATTGGATAGTACGGCACGGCATGGGTGAGTCCTATCAGGGAAAGGCCCTCTCTTTTCTTGAAAGCTATGATGGGGGTGTAGGGTATGTTGTATGTACCCCACCATCTAATGTCCGTTTCTCCTTTCAAGTGAAGAAAGTGGTTAAACCAATCCTCACGAGTAGGTAGGTCTGGTTTGATCTCTCTTCGAGCCAACCAATGGATGTTGTTGCCGGTTGCCTTGTAATATGCACTGACTGGTGACGACACCATCAGGTGGTCTTGCAGCCAAAGGTGGAGAAGGGGAGCGCACCCTTGAAAGCTCCGAGTTCCGTTCTTGGACAAAGTCAGGGAATGGAACAGTTGAGCTAGGATTAGTGGCATGATTCAGTACCCTGCCCTGAGTTTATCCACAATTTCCATGAGGGCCAAATTAATGGTGTCTCCCCCAGTTGGAAAGAAGATTTGCGACAGAACCACAAGGGTGAAGGTGTCAAACCAAGCCCGGGGTCTTTCCTGCTTTTTGTTTCTTATTTTCTCAGCCAGGAATGTTTTGGAGACCCGAGTAAATGATTTGTCGCCTCCTAAGGTCTGGAATTCTCCCCTTGAGAGGCCAAAGAAAACACAAGCTTCATTCTTGTAGCTTTCTTTGAGACTTGGCCTGGCGGGTTCTCCTAAGTCGCGAAATCGGAGGAACAGGTCCAGTTCCTCAATTGTGGGAGTCAACTCATTGATCCCGAATCGAAACACTGAAAGCTGGGGATCCCAGAAAAGCAATGCTGCTTGGATCATATCCCAGTTGATCGGCACATTTAACAGGGACAAAGTCTGTCCCATGTGGTATTTGTGCTCCCATTCAATCTGCTCACTCCCTTGGAGCTGCCTTGTCCAAGAACGGATCCAGGGGGTATCCCAGGCGCACTTCTCTATCCTAGGGAAACGGGTTCTCTCAGATGAGGATGAGGATGCCATGCCAACTATCCGATCGAAATTCCGAATCAGTTAAGGTTCCACATCAAGACTCTAAGTCAGTCCCTAGACATGCATAATTTCAAGCAAAAGACTAATCACTAGCAGTTCTAACATGCTTCACAAAATAAAGCAAAAACAAAATAGTGCGGAATTTAACTCAGGCACACATGGTGTGTGGTCCTAAGGGTTGGCGCCAATGAAGGCGCGACTCCTAGACATAATTGTGTAGAGGAGCACATTCAAGTCCTGATCAGTCTTTCTGTCTTTCATCTGTTCTTTCATCTGCTTTCGGTGCCGGACCACAGCAAAAATTACAACTTGCCACCGAGGGCTAATTTTTACAAGATATTTACAAAAAACTTCAAAGAATTCATCCTTAAGGCTGTTGGGAGCCAAAAGGGAGGATACAAATTGCTTTTCAAGCGGGTAGGCTAAAAATTCCTAGATCTAGGGTTTAGTGCCCATGTTCTGATCTGGCATGCTTTCATCTGCTTGTCTGATCTGGCCGGCTTTCGTCTGCTCTAAAAGACCAATCTAGACTTAAAGTGCTCCCAGCGGACTCTAATGGGTCAAGACCCATAGCATACAGGACTCCATGCATGGATCTGGGGTGGTTCCCCTGATCAGAATTAGGTGAGCTTCCTAAATTAGGGCTGAGGTCGCCCATGATCTAGGGTTTACTCAATTTGATGTAAAAAGCGGGGGTTGCTGCCCCTAATGGACTCTGAATTTTATTCCGATTTTACTCCTCTTATGTTTATCATTCACATCCTACTCACCCTCTCATGCTCAACGCAAGGTTCATTTAGAAACGTTAGGTGGAGGAGGATACCCAGCCCGAGACATAAGCCTACAAGGGTCTGGACCAGTACTGGATCCTCGCGTGCCACGGCAAGAAACCAGTGGTGCTAATGGACTCCAGAAAACTGGGGGGATGGGTTTACCCTGCTTTCCTCGGCAAGCCACGGGAGCGTAGGTGCTAATACCATCCCAAAGATTAGTTCATAGTAAGAAGAAGGGTAGGCTGCTAGAGAGGTCTAAGTTTTGGTAAAGAAGTAGCAATATCCGATTCACTCATCTATCAAAGGTCGGATCATTCACGCATCCTCCCTCGTGCGTGTCACCCCATGCAGTTCTATCACGTTAATGCGGGAATTTAAACAATCCATCCACGGTGTGGTGGTGTGCCCGTGTGTGCAGTTGGACTGCGTGCTGTGTCTACACGGGTGAGCTTTGTCTGGATTTAGGTGATAGAGGAAATCCTACTGCCTCGTATAGTAAGGTGCAGAATTGGCACGTATTACGATGTCCTGGGAGAATCCCCAGGTAAGTGGAGGGTCACAGGGGACCGCTTAAATTCCACTTGCCTTAGGCAATTATCGCGTCCTTGTGGCAGGACTCCCCAGGATACGTAGTTACGTGTATTCCGTGCCTTGCTATATGGGGTAGCAAGAGTTCCTAAATATCCCCTAAATCCCTCTTGTGCTGACTCGGTCTAAGCGGGGTCCTACTGGGCAGAGATTTATCCCCAGTGGAGTCGCCAGGCTGTGCGCGCGTGGGAAACGCGGCACAGGGTAGTTCGAAGTCGTCACCGCCTGATGGGGTGCAGGCAGACACCTGGGTGCCTAATCTTGTCTATTAAGGCTTTTTGGTCTGCGGCTGAGATTCTAAGTTTGGTTCTCAGTTGCGGTCTGGGGAAGTTCGTAGACACTCCAGTCCACCCCGTCGGTCGACGGGTCCCATGGGTTCCCTGATTTGAGTCAGCATTCTCGCTTGGTTTTCACCCGATTCCTAATCCAGCATGCTTTTTTGTTAAGTCTTGGCGGGACCGCCTGAGTGGTTTCGGTCCCTTTAGTTGATTTTATCTTTGCTTATCTTTAAGAGGTCTGAGCTGGTTGGGTGGGCCCCGTTGGAAGGCCCACGGTGTCCTTGGTGGGCTTGGGTAAGCCCGTGTCCCCTTGGTGGGCCTCTGTCTAACCTAGGAGGCCCTTTGGGCTTGGGTTAGTGCATTGATTTTATATTGGGGTTCAAGTTTGATTACTTAGTCACTTTCATGCAAGAGGTGGGCCGGATCGGTTTGTGGGCCCCTTAGGTGGGCCCACATGGTGGCCAAACAATTTTATGTTATCTTTTTAATTTTGCCAAAGTGGGCTGGTCACTGGGCTTGGGGCCTGTGATCCAGACTTTGGGCTTGAAAGCCCAGTACTTCGAAGTTTAGGGCTTGCACCCTAACTTGGTTCGATTAGCGGGCTTTGGCAGGCCCGACAGGCCCTAGCCCTTGGTCTCGGCCAAACCATGCAATTCATATGTTCATTACACATTACAAGGCACGGGTGGGCCGCATTGGGTTTGGCCCACCTGGTTCAATTAGTTGATTTTACTCAAGTTATTTAATTGCATGCTTTTGGGGTTCATTGGGCTTGGTGGGTCCCGTTGGAAGGCCCACTAGGGTGCCAAGTAGGACATTGGTCCAAGTCCCAAATTGGGTTTCTAGGTGGCCCGGAAACCCTGTTGACTCAACTGATTTGGTTCGAATTACTCCAAAATTTGGCAGAGGATCAAAATACACAAAAATCATGCTTCTGTGTGTATCCGGCAACTCAGGCCGGATACACAGGGTCTACAGGTAATCCGGCCTAGGCAGCCGGATACACAGGGGCCATAGGTTATCCGGCCTTAGCTGCCTGATATACCTAGGCCACAGGTGATCCAGCCTGAGTTGCCGGATCACCCTGAAATGGCTTCTTTCTTGGTTTCTGCCTTTCGGGATTGATTCCAGGGGGTTCCTAGGGGGTTTCTGAGATGCCGTTGGCCTCTGGGTGGGCCCACGTAGGTTCAGGTTGTGAGAGAAGCCACATTTGGCTTCTCCTTCCCGAATTTTTCAACACAGCAAATGGGGGGGGGGGGGGGGGGCGGGGGCTTGCTGCCCTCCTTGCCACCTTGGGTCCAGTTAGCCATTTGAAATGGGGGCCTAAGTATCCCCATCCGGTTTTCAGACTCTCACCACCGCATGCATCACTTCCCATAATAACAACATATCAAGACGATCCAGAAAAACATACTCCACATGCTAGACTGCATACACATGCAAAATTTAGTAAGAAATCCAAGCAAAGAAGAGATATCCGGCTAGGTTCGCCTAGGCTTATGGCTCATCACGAAATCTCCATCGAAGGGAAGGAGGAGGGGGATTTATGGGGGTACAGCAGATCATATGCTAAGGAGGAACATGCTCCTCCAAAAAAAATGCCTAGAACCAAGTCCAAAACAGCAACTACAAGGCATTAAGAAGTGTGTGAAACCGGATTTCTATGCTTCTCAAGCGATCCTACGTGGGTTTCTTACGTGTGGTGACCCTCATGCCATGAAAATGAAGATAAATGCATGCTTAGCATGGTAGGAACATGATCCCATGCAAAAAAGAAACTACACAAAAATATTTGCAGAAAAATACAGATTTAATATATGTTGAATCTAACATGGAGAGGAGTCTTACCTTAGGTTTTAAAACCTTTTTTGGGATGTGTTGACACCTCCTTGCAGCAAGGAACTGGGCTGGAGCTCCTCCTTTGGCCACCACAACAACTTCAGTCCTTCTTGTTGGAGTGTAGAGGGAGATGAAGAGGAACAAGGGGGGTGGGAATGGCTTGGATGATGTGGAGGGGTGGTGGGCTAATGGGGTTGAAAGGAGCAAATTTCGGAGGGGGGGCAGGTGGGAGGAGGGAGCTGAAGGACATCCAAAAATCACCAACCCCGGAAATGAGCTGCTGGTTTGCTATTTATAGAAAAAATAATGTATCCGGCAACTCAGGCCGGATACACTATGCCCTGCCTTTATCCGGCCTTGAAGGCCGGATACACTGGCTTTCCTTTGTATCCGGTCTTCAAGTCCGGATACAAAACATAATCATTTGAAAATTAAATGCCGCCGCGAATTTGTCGGGCGATTCGCGCGAATCTCGCGCGAAAATCTTCTTGTATCCGGTCTTCAAGTCCGGTCATGAAGGGAAGCTAGTGTATCCGGTATATTTGACCAGATACAAATCGAAAAATTACGGATTTGCCCTTCGACTTGACCGATTCGACCGATTTGACACTCTTGGATATCTACAGATCGCCCAGTACGAATTTTTGATAATTAAGATTTAGTCCCTGAGATATTTTGCTGCGTTTGTCGCCACGTGTGCAGTTCTTGCGCCACGTGTGCAACTTCAGGCTTTGCTGTTAGGAAACTTCGACAGATCATATCTCACTCGTCTGAACTCCGATTTGAGCAAACTCAATTGCGTTAGGCTCGTATCGGAGCCCTATATTTAATGACATAGGGCTAGGCATTTGGCACGAGGTTCGAGGAAAAGTCAAATTTTGGCCTTTCCTTAAGTTTGACTACCCTTAGAACCCTCATTCGGACTCCGATTCCTGCAAACCCAGTTGCGTTGGAACCGTGTCGAGATTCTCTATCCAATGGTATAGAGCAAGGTACTTGGCACGGAATTCGAGGAAAAGTCAACTCTCGGCTCTTCCTTAAGTTTGACCGCCCGCAGAACCTTCATCCGGACTCCGATTCCTGCAAACCCAGTTGCGTTGGATTCATGTCGGGATTCTCTATTCATTGAGATAAAGCAAGGTGGCCAAATTTTATCTGATTAAAAGGTCAATTTTTCACCTCTCAGGGTTTGACTTTTTAGCCGGGTTTTGCATTTCTGGCTTTTTGGGAGCGCAAAAATGAGGTGCTTACAGCCTACTTGCATGCTCGAGCGGCAATTGAGCGCTCAGCCAAAACTCACTATTTTCTGGGTTTTTCTAATTTTCGAAGTGTTCAATGATTTTTTTAATTTTAAATTGTTTCTAATCACCTTATTTTCATTCTAAATTACTTCAAGGAAAATCCTAACCTAATCCCAGTGATTAAAAGTTTATCTAAGTCTTTTCCACTAAATTTAGTCTCTTATAACCAACACTTTTCTAGATTCTTAAGAAGAATGTAAAAGCAAAAACCAACATATCAATCTCCCAACTTTCAAAACGAAATCTGAATCATAATAAACCACGATTAAGTATCTAAAAACATACGAAAATCATGTAGTTCCTCCAGTTTCAAATGGGTTAGCTAATTGCCTCAATACATGAACTCAATCTGCTGAAATCCCTAACTGTCCACCAATTTCCAGATCTCGATCGCACCCCTTTAGACTTCTCCAAATCCAATCTCGACCGTTCAAATTGAAGTTATTTGCGTGTAGATCAAAACTACCAAGTTTGAGGTCGATCCAACGATTGGATTGTTCTAGATCTCCATTTGAACTTGGCTGGTAGACCATTTGCAGCACTCCTCTTCCTTCCTAAAATCCCCTCTTTCTTCTCTCTATTCTCCTCCTTATTCTTCCTCAGTTTTGGGCACGAATTTCCCCTCTATTCTTCCCCTCATTTTGGTTTATTTTGAAACCCTATCCTTCCTTAAAATTCCCTTTTTATAGGCTCATCTCAATAGCAACCTTAATAGGTCATCCGCACTTTAAATTTTTGAAACTATTTCCTCCTTTACCCCTCTTCCTAATTATTTCCCTTAAACTTTTCTTTTAAAGAATTTTCTAATTAATTTCGTGCTAATTCTCATCCTTAATTTTAAATTTTTAATTAAACACTTCTTATCCTCCCATTTTAATAAAATTAAGGATCCTAAATAATATAATTACAATTAAGTCCTTATTCCTTTTTTTAAAACTTAAATTCCTTATTTTAAATTCAACTAAACTAAAATTTGATTTTGTTTAGTTTAATGACCTAATAATTAATTATTTTATTCCTTTCATGAATTTGACCAATTGGAAATGACCAAAATACCCTTTCTTTAATTTCCTTACTAAATCTTTAAATTTCTTTAACAATCCCTCAAATATTATTATTCTTATTATTTCTCTTTATAATTTGAAATTTTAAAACTTAAATATTAGTTCATGCACTTCTCCTTTATAATATAGATTAGATTCCTATTTTCCTTTCTGGTTACCTTTACTTATAAATCTCTTTAATTTATTCATTAATTATTTATTTATTGATTTATTTTATTTTAGGAAAATCAAAGGTTTTACATATCAAGCTGTTGAATTTGCCAAGCAAAGTTTACTGCCAACTGTAATAAGACATGCACAGTAGTTGGCTTGATTACTAGACTAAAAGTCTCTTTAAAATCAATACCACTACACTGATCAAAGCCCTTGACAACTAAGCGTGCTTTGTACCGATCAATGCTTCCATCAGATTTTTGGTTGATGCAATATACCCATTTATTTCAAACAATATTCTGATGTAGTGGTCTAGGACATAATGACCAGGTACCATTAGCAATTAAGGGATCAAATTCCTCTCCCATGGCTGCTCGCCACTCGGGTGATAATACAACTGTGGAATAGCAGGTATGTTTATGTGGTAAAGTTACAGAATGCAAGGCTTGTAGAGGAGTTACCAGTTTTGAGTTACAGAATGCAAGGCTTCCCATGGTAATCTGGGAAGGCTTTAGGTTTTGAGTTACCAGTTTGAGAATGAGTAAGAACACATGATTGAGTTGGTTCAAGGTTAGGAAAAGGAATAGTAGTTTGGTGGGTGGGTACTTGGGTATGGGTTGGTTCCATTGGAGATTGTGATTGGGAATTTCCAAAACTAGGCGTGATGGAAATGTGAGAAGTTTGTTTAGGTTGTTTTGGTAAGGGAGAAGTGATATGAGCAGGTGACTCCATTAAATCAAAGGTATTTAGATTTATTGGAGATGTAGGGGCTGTTGGTAATGTGGGTATTTCAACAGGATTAAGAAACTTTGTAGAATTAGAGTCTGAATGTGACAAGGAAATCAGAGGAGACTTACCTGTAGTTGCTGGAAATTGATCCTCATCAAACACAACATTTCGTGAGATGTAGACTTTCCTTGTGAGTGGATCATAACATCTATAACCTTTCTGGGAGGAGCTGTATCCAATGAAGATACATGTTTTACTTCAAAATATTAATTTTTGAGCATTATAGGTGTGCGTACCTAAAAATGACTAGATCGCACACGGGGCGCACGTGGGTTCATGCGTGCCTCGGGACTTTTGGAGTCGCCACTGCCTGAGAGGTGCAGGCAGACACGGGAATTGCCTATCAGGGTCTAAGTCTAGTCTGCGGCTTATTAGAGATCTAGCTAAGTCCTCGGTTACATCCGGGGAAGTCCGAAGACACCCGGCCCGCCCTGTCGGTTTGACGGGTCCCTCGGGTCTCCCTAGTTTTGAGTCAAATTTCACTCCTCCTAGACCAGCATGCCACTTTTGGTCTGGTGGAGCCCTCTGGAGGTGTGGGTCCCTTTTATTTTTATCTTTTTATTTAAGTGAAGTGAGTTGGATGCGGGTCTCGTTGGAAGACCCATGAGTTTGCCAAGGTTGGGCTTGGGCCCAGTAGGGTTGTTGGGTAACCCATTTTGGTTATTTATTCAATTAAATTATTTACACATGTTAAGGGCTTAGTGGGCTTGGATTTGGCCCATTAACCAGAGATCAAGTGGCCTTGGACCCACTTGTTGAAAACGGGCCTAGTTAGGCTAGTCCAAATGTGGGTCACACACGTGGGCCCAGGGTGTCTTGGTGGGCCCATTTAGGTCCATGGTCCACAAGTGGGCTCAAATAGCCCAATCACCATTACAGGGTTAGATAAAACTGGTTTAGGTCGGAGGAGATCCAACCGGGCCGGAAAAATGATTTTTTAAGTTACTTTATCAAATGACCGTATTTAATTCACGATTTGACGAGACCCGTAAATGTAATACGGTTCAGGCCATGACCGTATTTCAAATACGGTCATGCTTGGACAGCAATCCAAATACGGTTTCTGCTCGAATTCACTGTTTTGCTCCGGTTTTGCTTGGGATCACTCCGGTTGGCTTCTTGGGAGGTCTGATGGGCTTCTCAGCATCTTCACTATAATGCGTTTGCTCCATTTGTTCCAAATGTCCTTCTTTTGAGGTATTTGATAATGAGATGAAGCCTCTCCTTTTCTTCATTTGACCAAGTCATTTCCCAGCTCACCATATGGCATTTAGACAAAAGGATAGAGGGGAAGAGATGGGAATTACAGGGGATGATCCAAAGAGGACAAACTCCTCTTGCATAAGCAAAACCGATAAATCAATCTGTGTTAATTTTGTTTTATGAATCCATTTCCTCTTTTCTCCATATAGAGATATCCATTTTCATGGAGTCTCTCATGGCATGCAAACGTAAACCAAACAAGTTAGTAATCATTCACAAGAAGAAAAAGATTGATTAAATATGAAAATTTACATGTACATTAGAAAAGAAGTTACCAGAAATGCACTTTTACTGTTACCTTCTTGATTTGGCGATGTCAATGTTCTCCGAGAATTCCGACAGCGCTTCGGCGTCTCTTTCGGTTTTCTGAATTGGTTTTGAAAGGGTTCTCCTATTCTTAGGTTGAAAGGAGATTGAAAGTGAGGAGAAAGGGTATAGTCTTGTGATTTTTCAGAGTGATTTTTGCAGCGCTTCCGCACTCCGGTTCATTCTCCGAAATGGGTTCGAAAAGGGGTTTTCTTGGTTTCTTATGTTCAAAGGGTGAAAGAGAAGGGTTAGGCAAGGCTTAAGGGCAGCACAAGGGCATTTTGGGTATCATGGCCCCAACATTCATTAGTATCATGGCCTTGTGCACCCATGTGGTACTCACAGCTCTTGCTTGGATCATAGCCTTTCATTTTGAACGCCTTAGGGTTCGGCATTTCCAACTGTAGGAGTCCTTCTCTCAAAAGCGTCGGTGTAAGACCCTGAATTTTGTGAGTATTTATTTATTTATTTAGCTATTTATTCTGATGTATAAACTGTGTTTATCAGGTTATTTTGTGGTTTGAGGGCTTAGCCCATACTCATATGTACAGGCGTTATATAGCCATTTTTCTGAAAAATCTTAGTATTATCATTGGTATTATTAAGGTGTAGTTATGTGATTATTAACTCGAATAGATGCTGAACATGTAGTATCTTCGGTGGGCGAGCATGCATAGGATCAAGGGGTTAAAAGGGTTGATCCACCGGGGTATACATCTCGCAAGGTAAGTGTTAAATGAGCAAATAAGGGAAAGTAGGGTTTTTAGTTTTAAACGAAATACGCGTATACTTACGGAAACATTTTCGTTAAGTCTGGAGATCAGGCGAACTCGCGATTTCGGCTGGAGTGGCGACTAGGGCTTCTGTTCGTGAAGAACCATAAATCGCAAGTGCTGGAAGAAGGAGTTCGGAGCTGAAATTCATTGGGTTATTTCTCTCTGCTCGAGAAGATTAGTTTCGGTAGAATTTTCATTCGCGTGCGTGGCCGGAGAAGGGATCGGCCGAGGTTTTACCATTCGAGAATAAGCACACTCAGGTGAGTAGCACTGTTTTACAACTGGGATTGTGTTTTTCTGTTTCTCTCGAGATTATTCTGATGCATGGGTTACATATAAAGTGATTGTGTGAGTTTTCTGGGTTTTTCTGGTTTTCGGAAAGTTACATGAACAGAGTCTCCGGATTGAAATTATAATTGAAAATGAAAGTGTTTAGATTAATTTCAAATATGGTTGGGAAGTCTTCTGGGAGTATTAGGAGTGTACTGGAGTAGTTACAGACCTTCACAAACCGGCCAGTCATGTAGATCTCAAAATAACAGAGAAATGAAAACCACAGGGGGTATCCGCTCACCTCGCGCTCACCGGGGTTCACCTCGGAGGTAGGCGCCCCGTTAATAACGACCTACCGCCGATCCCGCGCCCACCTCGCGCTCATCTCGCGCGAAGTAGAAAACGAGGCGCCCATCTCGCGCGAATCTCGCGCCCACCTCATGCCCATCTCGCGCTCATCTCGCGCTCACCTAGCGTCGGGTGAGCGGCAGGTCGATTTTGCCCCTTTTCTTCACCGCCGACCGGTGCTCACCTCGTGCCCACCTCAATAGGTGAGCGGCAGACCTATTTTGCTTACCAAAATGGAATTTCTGATTTGACCAAGAGTATTTGCATTACTTAGGGGTTAAACCACTTCACTATTCACTTGGTTAGGAACCTGGGAAACCATTTTGCCTATGAAATTAATAGAGGAAAAATTTGTGAACATCTTATAAGTTTTAAGTTGAGTTTAGGTTGCTTATGAGTATTGTGCCGGACACCAAACTAGTAAGAGTTACCAGTTACTTTTCCTTATTCTATACACTGTTTTGATTGAGAAGTTCTTGTATTTCTGGTTTCACTTGTTGGAAACTTTATACGTATTGAAAGGTTTTCTTTGGTATGAATGGATTGAGTTTTACTTTCATATGACTTGTGTTATGGAAATGAGAAAATACTGAATGTACTTGAGGTACTGCTTGGTACAGAGGGACAGGTGATGAATTGTGATGAGTTCTTACATGATGTGGAATGAATGGTTTTGTTTTGATATTGAAATCGAGATTATACGATGTTTACTGTTTTGGTCTAGCTTGTCCTGGATCCAGATGTTTAAGCTTAGTAATGTGATGTTATTGTTGGTTGTTGGAATTGCATGGCCTTGTGTGTTGCCACGACCGGTGTAGAGCAGCCAGAAACCCTGAGTAGGCCTGGTTGTCAATGCAGAAACTCGGGGAGTAGGCCTGCATTGGATGACGAAACCCTGAGTAGGCCGTCATTTCAGAGTATCCGAAACCCTGAGTAGGCCGGAACTGTGTACATGGAGGTGTGGAGTGTCTACTTGGCATGTTTAATTTATCAACCAAACGATAGTCATGACATTGACCAATCGATGTGTTATTGTACTTAACTGAGATGTGATTTGTTTGATTTGAACTTGGGAAATTGATGTTGGTTGTTTAAGCGTATTGTAGTGTTGTCGATGCATAGTTTTAAAATGTGATTCAACTATTTCTGCATGCATGTGCTACTCGCTGAGATATTCGTATCTCACTATGTTGTTGTTCTATTTTTTTCAGATACTCGTGGTGAGGCGATTACTGGGGTAGATCCTGCTGAGGCATATAGGGAGGAAGACTACTATTACCTTCCTTAGACTTGTAGGTTATCTGTTCCGAATTTGAGAACTTGAATTAATTGAGATGTATTAAAGTAATTGGGGATGAACCATATGATTTCAGTTCAGTTTAAATGTTACAATATTGCATAAATGGAAATGTGCACTCTGTTAGGTTATAGATGTATGATTATCCAGCGATCATAAATTGATTAACGATCCTTGCCTAACCTCCGTGAGACGTGTTATATCTTTAATGAACAACACGGATCCGGGGCGTTACAGAGATGGTATCAGAGACTTAAGCTGGAAAAATTTGAGGTTTAGGTAGTATGACCATAGAAAACCCTGGGGAAATGTTGTGCGTATGTTAGATAGGACCATGAGGATTAGAAGAGAGTTCTTAACTAATGTGGTATTTTGTGCTTACAGGTATACATGGCCGGTAGAGGCAGACGTGCGAGGACTGTGGATTGTCCAGAGAGGGATGTACCACAGGAGCAGCCACCTGCACCACCACGGGGAGCCCCACCCCCAGTAGAGGACATTTGGGCTGCGGTTGGCTCGCTTGCCCACCTCCTTGCGATGGAGAGGGAGGAAAGGATGAGTCAGACTGGGAATGGTAATGGCCAGCGAAATGGTCATGGAGCTGCGGTGGATCAGCAGCGGGTGAGAGAGGAGTTGTCCTTGAGGGACATTGATCAGTTCAGAAAGCTGACTGCCCCGCCGTTTTATGGAGTTCCAGATCCGTTGGAGGCGGAGAGCTGGGTAGCTAGAGTGGAGCGCATGTTTGATACGATGGACTGTCCAGAGGACCGGAGGGTGAGATTGGCTACCTTCACCCTAGAGGGCGAGGCACAGCATTGGTGGCAGTCATTACGGAGGCAGTCGGTAGATGGGATCCAGATGACTTGGGACCAGTTTAGGTAGGTCTTTTATGAGCAGTATTTTTCTGTAGAGGTGAGGTTGCAGAAGGAGAGAGAGTTCATGGATATCTCTCAGGGATCCTTGACCGTAGCACAGTACGAGGCTCGGTTTGCGGTTCTTTCTCGATTTGCTCACCATATAGTGCATGATGAGCAGAGGCGCACCCAGCATTTCGAGAGAGGACTGAGGGCAGACATCAGGCGCATGGTCTCGGTGCTGATGTGCACCAGATACTCAGATTTAGTGAGGAGAGCTCTGCGAGTTGAGAGAGAGATTAGAGATTCAGGGACTGAGCAGAGCAGAGTTAGAGCACAGCCGAGCGGCACAGAGACACGGAGGGTCCCGGATAGGGACAAGAGACCGAGGTTCGACTATGGACAGAGGGATAGGAGAGGCTCAGGAGGTTGTTTCAGTTGCGGCCGATTTCACATCCCAGGTCCGTGCGTGTCACCTCCAGGCGCGTGTTTTAGATGTGGCCAGCATGGGCATCGGGTTGCTGACTGTCCCCACCCGAACACTTACCAGTTACTAAAGCCAGCCCTTACTGCACCTATGGACACCCGACCGGCCGAGGCTTCGAGATTTCAGTACTCTAGACCCGTGCCAACACTTCCAGCACCGCCGAGATTTCCGGGTCAGAGCAGTGGGGGATACCAGAGGCAGCAGTTACCGCAGAGGCAGCAGGCACCTCAGAGACGGCAGGCACCACCCCTACGCCCCCAGCAGACTAGAGTATATGCAGTAGCAGCTCAGGAGGATGAGCCTGAGGGAGGGCATGTCGAGGAGGCTCGTGAGGAGGAGCCAGAGGCGCCACAGTTGGTTGGAGGTATTCTTTTCATTCATGGTAGATCAGCCGTATGCTTATTCGATTCGGGTGCTTCTAGATCTTTCATTACTCCTTTATGTGCATGCCGTATTGGTTTGGTTCCTTCCACACTCGAGTCCGAGCTACTTGTACACACACCATTGGGGGAAACCACTAGAGTACAGACCATATTTAGGGATTGCATGATCAGATTGAGTTCTTTGGAGTTGCCAGGGGACTTGGTAGAACTGGAATTCGGGGAATTTGAGGTGATCTTAGGCATCGATTGGCTTTTTCGGCATCATGTGAGCATAGATTGCTATAGGGGTACCATTATGGTATGTCAGCCAGACCAGCCAGTGCACTGTTTTCGATGTGAAGGGTTGAGAACACGGATCAGTTTAGTAGCATCAATTGAGGTTGAGGAGGCAGAGTCTACGGCACTTAGTCTTTCTAGTGTGCCTATAGTAGCAGAGTTTGATGACATGTTCCCAGACGATCTACCGGAATTACCACCACCTAGAGAGGTTGAGTTCAATATACGACTTTTACCTGGTACGGCACCTGTATCCAAACCACCATACAGGATGTCACAACCTGAAAATCATGAGATGAAGAAACAGTTGGATGAATTGGAAGCAAAGGGTTTTATTAGGCCCAGTGTGTCACCATGGGGTGCACCAGTCCTGTTTGTCCAGAAGAAGGACGGGACGATGAGGATGTGTATAGATTACCGCCAGTTGAATCAAGTCACTATCAAGAATAAGTATCCATTGCCTCGGATTGATGACTTGTTCGACCAGTTGAGGGGAGCGTCTTGGTTTTCTAAGATCTACCTGAGATCTGGATACCACCAGTTGAGAGTAGCCCCAAAGGATGTAGAGAAGACGGCTTTCCGTACTCGATATGGGCACTACGAGTTTCGGGTTATGCCTTTTGGACTGACTAATGCCCTAGCTGTTTTCATGAACCTGATGAATCGGGTGTTTCACACACACTTGGACAGCTTTGTGGTTGTGTTCATCGATGATATCCTAGTGTATTCTCGAAGTAGAGAGGATCATGTAAGGCACCTCCGAACTGTATTGCAGACATTGAGAGAGCACAGATTGTATGCCAAGTTCAGCAAGTGTCAGTTCTGGTTGAGAGAGGTGAGTTTCTTGGGGCATGTGATTTCTGGAAATGGTATAGCAGTGGATCCCACTAAAGTGCAGGCTGTTGCAGAATGGCCTAGACCTTCATCTGTGACAGAGATTCGGAGCTTCTTGGGGATGGCTGGATATTACAGGAGATTCATAGAGAATTTCTCACGAGTAGCCGCACCTCTATCCAATCTCACTAAAAAGGCAGTGAAGTTTGAATGGAGTGAGAAATGTGAGAACAGTTTTCAGGAGTTGAAAGGTAAACTGTCTTCAGCTCCAGTCTTGATTGTGCCATCAGTGAGTGAGGGATTTTCGATCTATTGTGACGCTTCTCGAGTAGGGTTGGGCTGTGTTCTGATGCAGCAGAGACATGTGGTAGCCTATGCTTCAAGGTTGCTACGCACTCATGAGAAGAATTACCCTACGCACGATCTAGAGTTAGCAGCGATCGTGTTTGCACTTAAGTTGTGGAGGCACTATTTGATGGGAGCCAAATTCGAGATATTCTCAAATCACAAGAGCTTAAGATATATATTTTCCCAGAGAGAGTTGAATATGAGGCAAAGGAGATGGATGGATCTTCTAAAAGATTATGATTTCACACTACATTATCACCCGGGCAAGGCTAATGTGGTAGCAGATGCACTGAGTCGTAGAGTTGTTTCTCAAGATGAGGTAGCCACACTAGCTGCTTTCATGGCTAGTCAGTGCACTCTTGTTGATACTGTTGTAGAATGGCCTGGGGAGTTCAGCACTCATGGGCATGGATTGATCATGGCACGAGTTCAAGCAGAGCCAGAGTTGATTCAGAGCATTCGGGAAGGTCAGTTGGTAGATCCCGATTTATTACGCATCAAGGGGTTAGTAGAGAAGGGTGATGAGGCCACGAAAGATTTTGATGTTCGGGATGGATTGGTGAGATTTCAAGGGCGGACTTGTGTTCCAAATAATGCTGAAGTCAAGGGATTGATCCTAGACGAGAGTCACAGGTCCAAATATGCAATTCACCCTGGGAGCACAAAGATGTACAAGAACCTAAGATCAGTATATTGGTGGTCAGGAATGAAGAAAGACATTGCGGAGTATGTAGCCAAGTGCCTCACTTGTCAACAGGTAAAGGCAGAGCATAGGAGACCTCCAGGTTTGATGCGACCTTTGCCGGTTCCTGAGTGGAAATGGGAACATATATCGATGGATTTTGTGAGTGGGCTACCGCCTACAGCTAAGAATCACAATGGCGTATGGGTGATTGTGGATAGGCTAACCAAATCAGCTCACTTTTTGCCTTACCAGACCACACAGACTTTGGCATCATTGGTAGAGCTGTATACTCGAGAGATAGTCCGGTTGCATGGGGTTCCAGTGTCCATTGTATCGGATAAGGATTCTCGGTTTACCTCGCATTTTTGGCAGTGTTTCCAGGAGGCCATGGGAACTAAGTTAAGCTTCAGTACTAGTTTCCACCCACAGACCGACGGCCAGTCTGAGAGAACTATTCAGACTCTAGAGAACATGTTGAGATGTTGTGTCCTGGATTGGGGTGGCAATTGGAGTAAGTATTTACACTTAGCCGAATTCGCTTACAATAATAGCTATCAGGCTAGTATACAGATGGCACCCTACGAAGCACTTTATGGCAGGATTTGTAGATCTCCTGTGTGTTGGGTGGAGGTAGGAGAGAAACAGTACTTTGGGCCTGAGATTATACAAGATAGTATGGAAAAGGTGAAATTGATTAGACAGCGGTTGTTGACTGCACAGAGTCGTCAGAAAAGTTATTCAGACACCCGACGACGTGAGCTGAAATTTGAAGTGGGAGACCAAGTGTTCTTGAAGATATCGCCTTCCAAAGGAATCCTGAAATTCGGGAAGAAAGGGAAGTTGTCTCCACGTTTTATTGGGCCGTTTGAGATTGTGAAGGTGATTAACCCGGTAGCTTATAAGCTAGCTTTGCCAAACCATTTAGCAGGAGTCCATGATGTATTCCACGTATCCATGTTGCGGCAGTACATAGCGGATCCTAGTCACGTGATAAATCCTGAACCTTTAGTGATCCGAGAAGATCTGACATACGAAGAGAGACCAGTTCAGATTCTAGACCGTCGGGAGCAGATTCTTCGTACCAAGGTTGTTCCCTTAGTGAAAGTGCTATGGCAGAATCATACTGTGGAAGAATGCACTTGGGAAGGTGAGGAAGAGATGAAGAAGAAGTATCCGGAATTGTTTGTTCCTTCTTGAGGTAAATTTCGAGGACGAAATTTCTTGTAGGAGGGGAGGATGTAAGACCCTGAATTTTGTGAGTATTTACTTATTTATTTAGTTATTTATTCTGATGTATAAACTGTGTTTATCAGGTTATTTTGTGGTTTGAGGGCTTAGCCCATACTCATATGTACAGGCGTTATATAGCCATTTTTCCGAAAAATCTTAGTATTATCATTGGTATTATTAAGGTGTAGTTATGTGATTATTAACGCGAATAGATGCTGAACATGTAATATCTTCGGTGGGCGAGCATGCATAGGATCAAGGGGTTAAAAGGGTTGATCCACCGGGGTATACATCTCGCAAGGTAAGTGTTAAATGAGCAAATAAGGGAAAGTAGGGTTTTTAGTTTTAAACGAAATACGCGTATACTTACGGAAACATTTTCGTTAAGTCTGGAGATCAGGCGAACTTGCGATTTCGGCTGGAGTGGCGACTAGGGCTTCTGTTCGTGAAGAACCATAAATCGCAAGTGCTGGAAGAAGGAGTTCGGAGCTGAAATTCATTGGGTTATTTCTCTCTGCTCGAGAAGATTAGTTTCGGTAGAATTTTCATTCGCGTTCGTGGCCGGAGAAGGGATCGGCCGAGGTTTTACCATTCGAGAATAAGCACACTCAGGTGAGTAGCACTGTTTTACAACTGGGATTGTGTTTTTCTGTTTCTCTCGAGATTATTCTGATGCATGGGTTACATATAAAGTGATTGTGTGAGTTTTCTGGGTTTTTCTGGTTTTCGGAAAGTTACATGAACAGAGTCTCCGGATTGAAATTATAATTGAAAATGAAAGTGTTTAGATTAATTTCAAATATGGTTGGGAAGTCTTCTGGGAGTATTAGGAGTGTACTGGAGTAGTTACAGACCTTCACAAACCGGCCAGTCATGTAGATCTCAAAATAACAGAGAAATGAAAACCACAGGGGGTATCCGCTCACCTCGCGCTCACCGGGGTTCACCTCGGAGGTAGGCGCCCCGTTAATAACGACCTACCGCCGATCCTGCGCCCACCTCGCGCTCATCTCGCGCGAAGTAGAAAACGAGGCGCCCATCTCGCGCGAATCTCGCGCCCACCTCACGCCCATCTCGCGCTCATCTCGCGCTCACCTAGCGTCGGGTGAGCGGCAGGTCGATTTTGCCCCTTTTCTTCACCACCGACCGGCGCTCACCTCGCGCCCACCTCAATAGGTGAGCGGCAGACCTATTTTGCTTACCGAAATGGAATTTCTGATTTGACCAAGAGTATTTGCATTACTTAGGGGTTAAACCACTTCACTATTCACTTGGTTAGGAACCTGGGAAACCATTTTGCCTATGAAATTAATAGAGGAAAAATTTGTGAACATCTTATAAGTTTTAAGTTGAGTTTAGGTTGCTTATGAGTATTGTGCCGGACACCAAACTAGTAAGAGTTACCAGTTACTTTTCCTTATTCTATACACTGTTTTGATTGAGAAGTTCTTGTATTTCTGGTTTCACTTGTTGGAAACTTTATACGTATTGAAAGGTTTTCTTTGGTATGAATGGATTGAGTTTTACTTTCATATGACTTGTGTTATGGAAATGAGAAAATACTGAATGTACTTGAGGTACTGCTTGGTACAGAGGGACAGGTGATGAATTGTGATGAGTTCTTACATGATGTGGAATGAATGGTTTTGTTTTGATATTGAAATCGAGATTATACGATGTTTACTGTTTTGGTCTAGCTTGTCCTGGATCCAGATGTTTAAGCTTAGTAATGTGATGTTATTGTTGGTTGTTGGAATTGCATGGCCTTGTGTGTTGCCACGACCGGTGTAGAGCAGCCAGAAACCCTGAGTAGGCCTGGTTGTCAATGCAGAAACTCGGGGAGTAGGCCTGCATTGGATGACGAAACCCTGAGTAGGCCGTCATTTCAGAGTATCCGAAACCCTGAGTAGGCCGGAACTGTGTACATGGAGGTGTGGAGTGTCTACTTGGCATGTTTAATTTATCAACCAAACGATAGTCATGACATTGACCAATCGATGTGTTATTGTACTTAACTGAGATGTGATTTGTTTGATTTGAACTTGGGAAATTGATGTTGGTTGTTTAAGCGTATTGTAGTGTTGTCGATGCATAGTTTTAAAATGTGATTCAACTATTTCTGCATGCATGTGCTACTCGCTGAGATATTCGTATCTCACTATGTTGTTGTTCTATTTTTTTCAGATACTCGTGGTGAGGCGATTACTGGGGTAGATCCTGCTGAGGCATATAGGGAGGAAGACTACTATTACCTTCCTTAGACTTGTAGGTTATCTGTTCCGAATTTGAGAACTTGAATTAATTGAGATGTATTAAAGTAATTGGGGATGAACCATATGATTTCAGTTCAGTTTAAATGTTACAATATTGCATAAATGGAAATGTGCACTCTGTTAGGTTATAGATGTATGATTATCCAGCGATCATAAATTGATTAACGATCCTTGCCTAACCTCCGTGAGACGTGTTATATCTTTAATGAACAACACGGATCCGGGGCGTTACAGTCGGCAACAATTCGGCCAGTGTAAAGGGAAGTGGAGTAAACTCCTGGTTCTTTCTTTCCTCCTTGGTGAGGCGCCTCCTGAGTTGAGATGCAATATTGTTAGCAGAGGGGAGGGTCACTTCCTGGTTACTCCGGAATATCTTTGTCTTCAGGCTTTCAATCTCCAAATCTCTTATTCGAGATCGCAGCCCAAAATTTTCTTCCCTCAGTGCTTCCCAGCACTTATTCCACGCTTCTTCTTTGTCCTGTATCGCTTGCAGTAAAATACGGAAAAGGTCCACTACCACAGGAATTATCCCTGAAGTACTATCCATGTTGATTGTTGACCGGGTTCCTTCCAAGAGAAACAAACATCAGAAAGCAGAATTCATGATATGAAATGCTAGGCTGCATAGAGATGATTTTTTTCTTTTTTCTTCTTTTTTTTTTTTAATCATTTCTTTTTTTTTTTTAATTCCTTTTTTATTCTTTTCTCTTTTTCTTTTCTTTTCAATATGGCGGAGGATCAATTTTGAGTTCCCCTACTTCAAGGAGATCTTGAACTGCATGACGGAGGCTCCAACATTCGTCGGTATCATGCCCCGGTGCTCCCTTATGGTAACCGCATGTCTTGGATGGGTCATACCCTCTACTTGCTGGTGCCCTCGGATTTGGTAGAACCTGCTTCAGGTGTCCCTCTTGCAATAAGGTGGGCAACAATTCTGCCAGGATATATGGGAGTTGTGTGAACACACGATTCTTTCTTTCTTCCTTAGTCAAGGGTTCCTTCAGCCGAGCCATGGTGACATTTGCACAGGGGTGATCATTTCCTCTCTTGCGCTTAGCAAATCGGACATGGTTGACCGTTCCCTCATATTTTTTGTTTTCTTTTATTCTTTGGGAGGATTCCATTAGGGAAGCTCTTACTTTCCCAGCCCTAACTGCATCTTCGATCCTTTCTGCCACCTTGATTAGATCGGTGAAACTTGTAGCACACTGTCCCAACAGCATTGTAAAGTATGGTTGCCACAGTGGTGAAATGAACAAGGAAGTTTGTTCTTGTTCAAGGAGAGGGGGTTGAACCATATTTGCTAGTTTCATCCATATTTTAGCGTAGTCTCTCACAGACTCGTTATTTCCCTTTGACAATCTCTGTAATTCTGCCCGGGTCTGAACCACCGAACTATTCAAACGATACTGTTGGATGAATACATCGGTGAGGTCGTTCCATGTCTTGACCTTCTGCTTGTTCAGACTTAGGAACCAAGAATATGCTACCCCAGTTAGCGATCTTTGGAAGAATTGAACCATGATCTTCTCATCCTTCACATATTGGCACATGTCACCAACATACGATCGCAGGTGTATCAAAGGACAGCCAGTGCCATCGAATTTATGCAGGTCGGGACATCAAAATTTTGCTGACAATTGGATGTCTAGGAAGAGACACAGACTCTTTAAAGTGGTTTCCTCCTGCACTAGGTTGGGCTGGAGTTGCTTTAAGAGGGCTTCCTTTGTCTTTTGCCATTCTTCCCTCATGGCAGCTATCTTTGTCTTACTTTCCGCCAATTTTTCCTCAAACTGAGCCTTTTGGGCCCTGTACCAGTCTTCCTTATCCTGCACCAGTTGGATGGGTAAAAATGGTTCTGGTTGAGGAGGGTAGGTTGGAATTGTCGCCGGGTGTGGGAATGGGATTTCCTGTGGTGGCGGATGAGCTGCCATAGGTGCTGGCTGAGATGGTTGCCCCTGTTGGATTTCTGACATTTGAATTCCTGTGGCATGTGTCATGGCCACTTGTTGACTTAGATCCATCATGACTTGTTGCTCTTCGGTTCTTAGCTGAGATGATGACGAAGTTGGAGCCTCAGTAGAATTCATTGCAGTACTTTTTCATTGTGAATGGTGCTCTCAATGTGAAGTATCTGAATTGTACCTGTTCATTAAAGATCTCAATCAGTTTCTTTTCAACTTATGAACAAGGTGTTGTGTGTGACGAGATCATTTACACTGTAACTGGTGCTCTTGTGCCGTGGTTGACAAAACAAATACAAAACGGTTCATGCATGAAAATCATGATTTTGACAAAATATCACTGTGAAGAGTATGAGACAGTGCCCCAGTCAATCAAGAGTTCTTCCTGAAAATTGTGATGTTAAAAAACTTGCAGTTCGATCTTTCAGAGATTGAGACTTTGGAGATCGTATCGTGTCTGATGGTTTTCAAAACCGTGCAACACATGCTTTATGAGTGCAAACCTCAGGAAATCATGTCGCGGGGATTATACCTCGACATCCGTGCCTTGATGGGCAGTGACTGCAAATTCCTTTAAAATCATGAAATGGTAAACAAATCATGCCATGAATGGTAGGGAGAATTTACGCCGCAAGATGGGCGATTTTATTTATTTTAGCTAGCTCAATATAACTACAGATGACGGTTTTATTGCGCGTAGCATGAGACAATGTTAATATTTGTCATGGAGATGATTCAATGTAGGCCCGGAGGCCACTTCATTGTGTGCTTTGACAAAGCAATTTTGATGCGCACCTCGGAAGGCGGCTCAATGCATGCCCGAAACTTTTTTTTGTTTTTGTGCATTTTGAAAACAGTTCGGCTAAACAGGTTGGTGTAAATGATCTCGAAGTGCATGTGTTTAATGCATGAACAAACATATACACAAGTAATTAAGGTGAAAGTTAAATGCTAAATAAATAAATATCAAAAACACCCACAAGTGTGTGCATAGTCCTAGAAGGGTTGGTGCCTATCAAAGCATGACTCCTAGACATACTTGTGTAAGGAGACACTCCTAAGTCCTGATTAACCTTTTATCTTTCATCTGTTCTTTCATCTGCTTTTGGTGTCGGACCTCAGCAAAATTTACATGATATTTACAAAATCTGAAAAGAATTCATCTTAAGGCTGTTGAGAGCCCAAAAGAAGGGTACAAATTTGCTTTAGAAACAAGTTGGCTGAATTCCTAGATCTAGGGTTTTCTGCCTTGTTCGGATCTGGCCTGATTTTGTCTGACTGTCTGATCTGGCCGGCTTTCATCTGCTCAAAAGGTTGACTAGGACTTAAGGTGCTTCCCGCGGACTCAATGGGTCGAGGCCCACAGCTCACAAGACTCAAATGCATGGATCTGGGGTAGCACCCTTGATTGAAATTGGGTTATCTTCTTGAGTTAGGGCTGAGTCAGCCCATGATCTAGGGCTCACTCAATTTGATGCAAAAAAGCGGGGGTTGCTGCCCCTGATGGACTCTTGGGTTTTAAATTGATTTTACCCTTATTTGCATTCACATTCTCATCTGCATTCACATTCAGCATAAGTTTTATCAGAAGCAATGGGCGGGGAAGGATACCCAGCCCGAGGAATCTGCCTACAAGGGTCTGAGCCAAGTACTAGACCCCTCGCGTACCATGGCAAGAAACCGGTGGTGCATGAAGAATCCAGAAACCTGGGGAGATGGGTTTACCCTACTTTCCCCGACAAGCCACAGGAGCGTAGGGCTAATACCATCCCAAAAGTAAGTTCATCGTTTTAAGAAGGGTGGCTGCTAGAGAGGTCTAGGTTTTAGTTGAGAAGAGCATTCATAGAGTGTAGAGACATTCAGTTCGGATCATCCATGCAGACTCCCTCGTGCATGTCACCCCATGCAGTTAAAGGATTCCTTGATGTCACTTTTATAGTGAGAATACAGAACAATATGCAATACAATGTCTGGGTGAATCCCCAGGTAAGTGGAGGGTCACAGGGAACCGCTTAAATTCCACTTTACTTAGGCAATTATCTCGTCCTATTGACAGGATCCCCCAATATCATGTAATTTGCATAAGTTCCGTAAACCACTAAGGTTGGACAAGAAGTACTTCCTAGATCTGCTTATATCCACCTAGTTGACTCATTTGATAACCAGGGTCCGACTAGGTTGAGGGTCCCCAGTGGAGTCGCCAAGCTGTACACACCTAAAAATGACTAGATCACACACGGGGCGCACGTGGGTTCATGCGTGCCTCGGGACTTTCGGAGTCGTCACTGCCTGAGAGGTGCAGGCAGACACGGGAATTGCCTATTCGGGTCTAGTCTGCGGCTTATTAGAGATCTAGCTAAGTCCTCGGTTACGTCCGGGGAAGTCCAAAGACACCCTGGCCCGCCCCCGTTGGTTTGACGGGTCCCTCGGGTCTCCTTGCTTTTGAGTCAAATTTCACCATTCCTAAACCAGCATGCCACTTTTGGTCTGGTGGGGCCCTCTGGAGGTGCGGGACCCTTTTATTTTTATCTTTTTATTTAAGTGAAGTGAGTAGGATGCGGGTCCCGTTGGAAGACCCATGGGTTTGCCAAGGTTGGGCTTGGGCCCAGTAGGGTTATTGGTTAACCCTTTTTGGTTATTTATTCAATTAAATTATTTACACATGTTAAGGGCTTAGTGGGCTTGGATTTGGTCCATTAACCAGAGATCAGGTGGCCTTGGGCCCGCTTGTTGAAAACGGGCCTGGTTAGGCTAGTCAAAATGTGGGCCACACACGTGGGCTCAGGGTGTCTTGGTGGGCCCATCTAGGCCCATGGTCCACAAGTGGGCTCAAAATAGCCCAATCACCATTACAAGGTTAGATTAAACTGGTTCAGGTCGGAGGAGATCCAACCGGGCCGGAAAAATGATTTTTTAAGTTACTTTATCAAATGACCGTATTTAATTCACGATCTGGCGAGAACCGTAAATGTAATACGGTTCAGGCCAGACCGTATTTCAAATACGGTCATGCTTGGACAGCAATCCAAATACGGTTTCTGCTCGAATTCACTGTTTTGCTCCGGTTTTGCTTAGGATCACTCCGGTTGGCTTCTTGGGAGGTCTGATGGGCTTCTCAGCATCTTCACTATAATGCGTTTGCTCCATTTGTTCCAAATGTCCTTCTTTTGAGGTATTTGATAATGAGATGAAGCCTCTCCTTTTCTTCATTTGACCAAGTCATTTCCCAGCTCACCATATGGCATTTAGACAAAAGGATAGAGGGGAAGAGATGGGAATTACAGGGGATGACCCAAAGAGGACAAACTCCTCTTGCATAAGCAAAACCGATAAATCAATCTATGTTATTTTTGTTTTATGAATCCATTTCCTCTTTTCTCCGTATAGAGATATCCATTTTCATGGAGTCTCTCATGGCATGCAAACGTAAACCAAACAAGTTAGTAATCATTCACAAGAAGAAAAAGATTGATTAAATATGAAAATTTACATGTACATTAGAAAAGAAGTTACCAGAAATGCACTTTTACTGTTACCTTCTTGATTTGGTGATGTCAATGTTCTCCGAGAATTCCGGCAGCGCTTCGGCGTCTCTGTCGGTTTTCTGAATTGGTTTTGAAAGGGTTCTCCTATTCTTAGGTTGAAAGGAGATTGAAAGTGAGGAGAAAGGGTATAGTCTTGTGATTTTTCAGAGTGATTTTGGCAGCGCTTGCGCACTCCCGTTCATTCTCCGAAATGGATTCGAAAAGGGGTTTTCTTGGTTTCTTATGTTCAAAGGGTGAAAGAGAAGTGTTAGGCAAAGCTTAAGGGCAACACAAGGGCATTTTGGGGTTTGGGTATTGGAAGAGATGGAAGTTGGGCAGAGCTTGGACGTAGAAAGAGCCAAGAAGAAAAGGGGAGAGGCCAAAGGGGATTCCCTTGTTCGAATGGGGGGCTGGCCTCTCTATTTATAGGCAAAAAAGTTGTGCCCGTATTTGAAATGCGGGCATGCCTTTCCCGTATTTCAAATGCGGGTGAGTCGCCCATGTGCTAAAATCTCGCTGAATCACCGTACAGGACGCGTGTCCCGCCGTACGGCGACGCGTGTCCTCTTCTAGAAGGCTTGCCCCTATTTGGAGTGCGGGCATGCCTCGCCCGTACTTCAAATACGGGCGCGCACGTTTTAAATTTGATGGATTTCAAACCATTATTCAATTTGGCTTAAAATAAAGATTTTATTCGATTATTTTATTAAAAAACGAGATTCTTTTATTTAAAATATTTTTAAAATACTTAATATATTAACAAATACATTTATTTTATTGGTTTATTCTGTTTTCTGCTGTCCTTTTGCCACATGGGCAGTTTTTTTGAAACTTCAACTGCCCATAACTTTTTCGTCCGGTGTCCGATTTCAGCAAACTTAGTGTCGTTGGAATCGGCTCAAAACCCTCTGTCCACTGGGGTCAATTTGGGCAGTCGAATTGGGGTCGAGCAAAAAGTCAAATTTCGCTCCCTCAAAAGTTTGACTGACTCATAACTTCCTCATCCAGACTCTAATTCCAGTAAACTTAGTTGCGTTGGAACCCTGTCGAATCGCTCTTTTTAATGAGATGAAGCCTGATGGCCAAATTCACTTGAATCAAAAAGTCAATTTTTGACCCCCTCAGGGTTTGACTTTTCATTTTTCTTCATTTTGGGGGTGCAAAAATAGGTGTCCACAATAGGGACGAAGTAATGAATATCAAGAACAACCAAAGGACTTTAGAAAAGAGTAGTCCAGTTTGGTCCCAAATAATTTTTGAAAAGGTGAATTGTTCTTCAATGTAGATGATGGAAGTATATTTATTAAATAGATTGATATTAAAAATGCATCAACCCAGAATGTCATTAGTAAACCAGATTGTGCAAAAAGTGACAATCCAACTTCCATGCATGGTTCAAAGTATCGTATCGACGTGCCGTATCGGACGATCCAAAAATGGAAACGTATCGAGGATACACACGGATATGCACTAAAATGTTGGATACATAAAACAAAACCTATATAGATAAAAATATAAGTTAAAAATATGTCAAATAAACATGTTTTTAGCATTATAGGGCTATACAAAGAGTATCTATGCATTATAGAAGCAAATAGGCATACTTGGAAATGAATGAAAATTATAATAAAAGCTATAAAAGGTTAGATAAACAAATAAATAAGGTTAAAAAATTCATTCAAGTAATATAAGTAACATACTAAGTTATTAACACTTAAAACATCAAAATCAACAATACTGTGAGACATGGAAAAATCAATTTAATGATTTCCTCAATCATCACACGGGATTAAATAAAACAAAGAGTCGCCACCATTCAATTTAGGTGTGAATGGACACCAAAATATTAAATAAGCACAAAAGGCAAATTTTAGGGCAAAAATAACCCTCCTTTAAAAACAACCAGAGATGGGTAAGGGGATTAAGTTATGAACAGGGGAAGGTGTTAGGCACCCCTATTCATCCACACAAGGTGGTTGCCAGGTATAGTTCATGTTTTTCAAAGAAAAAAGGCTTGCTATAAAAATCAGGAAAAATCACAAAAAAGACAAAAATATATGGTTTTTTTCATATGAATATTCTGATTGATCCAGAACTTTCAAATATGATCATACCATTCCTAGGGTTTCATGATCAAAATAAAATTGAGATAAAATCACATAAAATCAATTTAAAGTGAAAACTCCAAAAATCTGGCTTCAAGCTAAATTCTAGAAATCTAGAAAAATATGATTTTTATAAAATATTTCAAAATTGAACTTGAACAGTCCAGGACATAGATAAAGCCCAAATTTCACATTAAATCTGAAAATCAAAACCAAAAAGACCCACGTTGATGAAGAACACCAAAAGGGGAGAATTTAGACCGTAGGGTCTTCTCTCAATAATGAAAAACAATTTAAAAACCACATCATGAAACCCTAGATTTTAATTTCAGGCTTCTGGATTCAGATCTACCATATTGATCATGATAAATCCAAGATCTTAACCTAAAAATCACGAAAATCACGAAAACAGTGCTGTAGGTGCAAAAGTGGCAAAAATCCAAATTTTATCAAAAAGTGGGGATCTCATGCTATAAACATCATGGATTCATGTTATTCATTCAGATATATCATAAAAACAATTAAAACATGATCAGGATATTCAAAACAGCCACATCTCACGGATTAGAGCACATGGGGGTCTACCCTACGGATCCACCTGTTCTCTTTTCCCCTAGTTCTCTCTTCACGTTTTACGGCTAAAGAGACTCTTGAGGTACTTAGAGATAGGTTTGGGTATACAAACACAATCACAGGCTTTATTCTAGAAAAAAGAGAAAAACAGATATGGGGTACTATTCTAGGGATCCACCTGTTCCCCTTTCCCCTAGTTCTCTCTTCACGTTTTACGGCTAGAGAGACCCTTGAGGTACTTAGAGACAAGTTTAGGGATACTAGATACAAAAGATGGCCTTATTCTACAGCAATAGAGATGATCCTATTACATCTAGAATTGAAGACAGAAAATAAAAAGGGATAGGGGACTTACCTGGATTGAGCAGGCAGAGCAGCAGGGATTCCTTTCCTTCTCTTGGAGCTTTTGATTCTTCAAAATTTCGTGGCCTTTTGCTTGAGGAAAGGCCCTCTATTTATAGGCAAACCTAGGGGTATGGTTGGTCCAAGGTTTGGCAAGATAGAATTTCAGTTTGAGTTAAACACAAGATAATGCCCATCCTTTATCCACAAAGATATATGAGATAATTCGAACAGATAAATAAGAGAATTCACTTATCCAAGAGAGATATTTGGGTGCAGATAAGGCTCAAAAATCAGAAAGGTAAAA
Source organism: Buxus sempervirens (assembly GCA_947561395.2). Taxonomy (NCBI): domain Eukaryota; kingdom Viridiplantae; phylum Streptophyta; class Magnoliopsida; order Buxales; family Buxaceae; genus Buxus; species Buxus sempervirens. The sequence goes on from OX387188.1 coordinate 12,727,916, forward strand.
TTCGCACAAAGACCCCCGTGCCCGTATATATATTACGGTCGCGCCCTGCCCGTATTATTAATACGGGCACGCCGTGACCGTATATCAACTGCAGGTATGATCAGCCCGTAAACAAAATACGGTCATGACCAATTTGGCCAGATTTTACACTTTTTTGACCTGTTTCAAATCCCAATTAATATTTTCAATTATTTTCTCATTTTTAGTGCAATTTGGGGTGTCTGCAACTGCCCCCTCTTTGCTGGTAATTGGAACCAATTACAAGCAGAGAGCAAAAAAGACCCACCAATTGCACATTCTTAGACCTTTGTCTAACCAATTGCACTTTGCAAGGATTAAATGGATGATTTTATAAAAAAAGAATTGATTGTGGAAGATTTGCTAAGAAGTCCCTCAGCTTAAGGGCCAAATCCTCCTCTCTCCTCTCACTGAGCTCTCGTGGCTATGAAGTGAGATTTGAGAAAAAAATTTTAAACAAAAGTGGGTAAGGTGGCAATCCTTGCAACTTACAACTAATATAAACATTGTTCTCCTGAAAAGTGTGGAGAAAATGATGAAAAAGACAATTTTTCTAGGTGGGCTGCAGTTGTAGCACAATGAACAGCAAAGAACAGACACAACTCAAAATTGCACATTTGAAAGACATCTCATTAATTGAATTTGCTTTGGTCAAACAAAGAAATGATAAAAACATGGTTTCAAAGATAGCCAATGAAACCCCTACTTGAAGTCTGATGGGTGGCGTCTCTTCCTTATCTTAGATTTCTTGGAGCTCTCGTGGCTATGAAAAGAAATCTGAGACAAGCAAATTTTGAAAAGAAATCTGAGACAAGCAAATTTTGAAAAGAATGTGGATTTAAAATTGACCACTGCAAACTCAATTGATTTTGATGTTTTTCACTTTTTGAATTTTCCTGATTGATTTTCTTATTTGATATACCTGGGTGCCATTTGATGCCCGAACCTGTGCTTGAATATTTTGCAACTTGCTTTTGCTTCTTTATCTTCTTGCTCTCTCAATAACGATGTATGTGCCCTTACTGCCCATAACCTGTCTTCATGCTTTTTAATTGCCCAAGTGAATGCCCTCGTCTTGATTGATGGATCATAATCTGTTGATCTAACCTCATGCCTTTACAGCCCATGATCTGTCTTTCATGCCTTTTTGCTGCCCCAGTAAAATCCTTCTTCATGATTGAAGAATTGAGAACCCTTGTTTAATGAAGAAAATATGCCATTGCTTTGAAGCCTTTTTTTTTTTTTTCTTTCAAATTCGAAGACTAAAGCTTGATTGCTTCTTCTAGATGTTGGAATTCATTCCAATGAAAACCCAGAGGGAAAGACACTGAGCATGCCCCAGTTTTGATTGCTTGAAGAAGTACTTGCCCCTCAGTAGAGATGATCCTCTTTTTTCCTTTTTCTCTTTTTTTTTTCTTTTTTCTTTTTCTCTTTTTTTTTTTCTCTTTCTTTTTCTTTTTTTTTTAGCCTTTGCCAAAAAGAAACCCTAATAGAAGAATGCAAACATAAGAAAATATGTTTTATACTAGTAGCCTCAGAATTCTCTAATGCTTGCAAAACCAATGTTTTATGAAAAGATATAGATTCTCATCATAGGCCAAAAATATATTTTTTTTTGTTTTTTTGTGTTTTTATATTTTTTTGAAAAAAATGATCCAATCACTTATTAGCATATAGTCTAAAATAATTAAAATCAAGTTGAAGAATGAGAAGATTATTTCAGAAAATGAAGAAAAACCAAAATAAGCCTTTGGAACCTTTAGAATCATTCCCATGACCATCGGCTTGTCAATTGATGCTCCTGATATGACAACTCTTTCAATCTGACTATTTTGCCCCAGTCTAGAAAGACATTTCCTTCATCCAATTGAAGAGCAATTGTTTCTCCATTGTATCCATGATATGAGAATTTATGACTTCAACTTCAGCAATAATTTTCTAATGGCAATTTTGATGGCCATCAACTTGTTCATAGATGATTCATATCATAGTTCAGATTATGTTGCTTCAATCTTGAAAAGAGAATTTTTCTCAATCACTTGAAGAGTGACTGTATCTCAAAATAACCACCAACATGAGAACTTCACTTGGATCTATACCAATTCTGGACTTTCCTCTCTGACTATTTCCTTCTTGTAGATAGCTGATTATTGGCTATGTAGTGCCCTTCCAGGTTTTCACTACATTTCCTTCATTTTTCCCTTTTTTTTTCTTTTTTCTTTCTTTTTTTTTTCTTTTTTTTTTATCCTTCATCACCAACAACTATATAGTCAAAGCTGCCTTAATTCAAAATTTCTTAATCAAAGAGGACTTATGAATGGGACGAAACAAAGGCTTGGTGTTAGTTTAGAAAGAAAAGGAATAAAATGCTCAAATACCTTATGATCAAATGGGTTAACTGAAATTGTAATTTTTTAGGCATTTCTTCCCTTGGAATGAATACAAAATTACCCCAGTAATGAAGTTCTTCCCTCAATTTGATTTCTTCATTTGAAACTTATTCTCCAGTATTGAACTTCTTTTTTCCATTCTTTTCTTCACAATTTTGAAGACATTCTCCAAATAGTATTTGATTTTCTTTTTTTCTTTCTTTTTTTTCTTTTTTTTTTTCATTTCTTTGCCCCATTTTCTGAAAACATATTCAAAATCCCTTTTGAACTTCAATAATTGTCCCTTCATTCCCTTTTTTATGCCTTAATAAATTTGCCCCAGTGTGGGGTTACAATTCTCAGTTTAGGTTACTTGGAAAAATGTATCAAGCTCAAAGGGTTTAACTAGGGATTTTAAAATTTTTGGGGATATAAGAAAGAAAGGCCTCTTATCATTTTAAGAAAAATTGAATTTTTAGACTTGGTAAAGTTGTACTACATGACTGGCTCAGGATTTTTTCTTCTCTTTTTTTTTTCTTCTTAATCACCTTCTGTCAAGATAAAAGCATCTTCAAATATAACCTCTATTATGAACAAGCTCTTCACCTTTTGATCAATCTTATGAATTTGGATTCTTTCCATCAAATGATGCCCAATTCTATTTCCAACGAAAATGTCAAATCTTCTCCCATGTTTTCAAGTGCAAAGCCTTAAAATTTCTTCAAACAATATTATCAACTTCCCTTTGAACGAATCAGCAAGTGGTGCGATTCTTTCTATATTCTAATGAAGAAACTTCAAATCTTCTTCTATCTTTTCTGTTGAAGACTGTGGGTCATCTTTGGTTCCAAAGGCCATAAAATTGGCCACTTCATAATTTTGCAAAATATTCTTCTCATGACACTTAAAAAGATTTGAATTTTCACATAAAATGTCTTTTTCTTTGATTTTGGTCTCAAAATTGAGCCCAATGTCAAAGTCATATTTAACTCAATGAAATTCAATAAGAGATATGATTCATAAATAAAAGGACCTTGCTGAAAACTTTTTTTTCTAGAAAAATGTTAAAGGGAAAAATCTTTTTTTTTTTTTTGAAGAGCCTTTATTAAAATCACTTCCTGAGAACAAGGCTCCTTAGAATCCTCAGGAAATGTGCATTCTTCTTATGGGAGTTTCTTTTCAAAGAACATGGGAGTTCGAAAACTGCCCCTGTTCTTAAAGGCAAAAACTGATTTTTCTTTCTTTTTCAGAAAACTTCTTTCTCCTGCTGGGTGAGGCAAGTCTTCCTGTTCATAACCAGGAGCATTTCTTTCAAGATAAACCCCGACTGTTGGACCCGATAAGCTGAGAAGGGTCAAATCTTCTTTCTCTAGAGAAAATTGCCCCTATTGCATTTGAGCTGCCTGCCCCATTGTTATCGGTAGGTGGGATGGGTGTGACTGAATTGAATGATAAGGAATTATTATCCAACAAATCTTGGATTGCATGCTTTAGGGCCAAGCAACGATCTGTGGTATGCCCTGGAGTGCTCATATGATAATCACAGATTGCAGATGAATCATAATTCTTCCCCTTGCTTGTATGAGGATTTGGCAACCTCAAAGTCACATAACCCTTTTGAAGTAAGGTAGGTAAAAGTTCAGATGGTCTCATAGGCAGTTTAGAAAATTCTCTTCTCTTCCTTACTTCTGTTTCCTCCTTCACAGGCTGTGCAAAAGGGACATTAATTTGGATAGGCAGCAAAGGAACTTGATGGGTTGGCTTGATAGAAGGTGGATGGACATTGATTTGAAAGGGTTCCCTAGGAAGTTGCACCATATTCACTTCTGCTTCTATCCTTTCTTCATTCTTTCTTCTTCCATTACCATTCTCCTTTTTCTGTGTAGAGAAAGTGGTGGAAGCTTCCTGGTTCAACACTGCAGAGTAATCAGCTATTTTCCCAGACTTGATCCCATCTTCAATTCTGTCTGCCACTTGCACTAGAGCAGCAAAGTTGGTGGTAGTTTGACCCACCAAGTGACTGTAAAAGGGTTGCCCCAATGTCATGATGAAAGTTGAAATCATTTCTGGTTCTCCCACGGGTGGCTTGACTTGTGCAGCCAACTCCCTCCACCTTTTAGCATATTGCCTTATGGTCTCATCATTTCTCTTTGTCATCCTCATCATGTCATACCGGTCTGGCACGATCTCTGAGTTAAACTTGTATTGTGCTAAAAAGGAATCTGCTAAATCCTTCCACCTTCTGATCTTTCCATGATCCAAAGTGGCAAACCACCTCAAAGCAGCTCCAGTTAAACTCCTTTGGAAGAGTTGAATTAGTATGCCGTCATCCCGGCCAAACTGGCATAAAGCCCCGCAGTATAACTTCAAATGGCTCATTGGGCAGCCAGTGCCATCATATTTATCGAAATCTGGGCATTTAAACTTGGCCGGTAGACATACATTGGGGTATAGGCACAGATCTTCAAAATTGGTGCCCCCAAAGTTACGTATCCCTTTCACCTCCCTCATTTCATCCTGGATCATCTCCAGCCTGTGCATGAATTTTCTTTCTATTTCATCCCTCATCTTTTCTTTTTCATTCTCTTTGTCTGATTCAATGGTCTCATCCCTGATCAGTATAGGTTCAGGGGTGGGTTCATAAATGGGTTCAGGAATAGGTTGAACCGGAGGTGGGATATTGATTTGAGGTGGAGGTGCTAGGTTCTGGGCTTGGACTTGTTCGGCCTGCACTGATAGTATGTTCTCTAGCATTCGGGCTAGTCCTGCCACCTGCTCCTGAAGTAGGGCTAAATCTGGGTGAGGAGCATCAGCTTCAGTCTCAATGGGATTCATGGCGCGAGCTCTTGATCTGGTTACAGGAGCTATGGTTGTAAGTGTACTTGGTACCTGGCAAAAATCAAGGGAAAATAGTGCCCATTTAATCTCATTCACATGCCTATGAATGCCTATGTGCAAGCTGGGTGAACACGAGTTTGGATTTTTTTCTTTATTTGCTTCTTTTTTTTTTAGAATTGTTGGAATATTCTAGGGCTTCCAACAGGTCCCACAATAGAAAGAAAATGATCTGAAATTCAAAGGCTTTCAGAGGCCCGGGGGGTTTTGAAAAAGGTCTGAAATACAAAGGCTTTCAGAGGCCCAGGGATATTTTTAGAAAAAGTCTAAAATTCAAAGGCTTTCAGAGGCCTAGAGATTTTTGAGAAAGGTCTGAAATTCAAAGGCTTTCAGAGGCCCGAGGAAAAAGATCTGAAATTCAAAGGCTTTCAGAGGCCCAAAGGATAGGTGTCTATAATTCAGAGGCTTATAGACGGCCCAAAGAAATGATTTGTCTAAAATTCAGAGGCTTTTAGACGGCCCAAAGAAATGATTTGTCTAAAATTCAGAGGCTTTTAGACGGCCCAAAGAAATGGTTGTCTAAAATTCAGAGGCTTTTAGACGGCCCAAAGGATATGTGTCTATAATTCAGAAACTTATAGACGGCCCAAAGAAATGATTGTCTAAAATTCAGAGGCTTTTAGATGGCCCAAAAGGATATGTGTCTATAATTCAGAGGCTTATAGACGGCCCAAAAGATCTGAAATTCAAAGGCTTTCAGAGGCCCAAAAGAAAAAGGTCTGAAATTCAAAGGCTTTCAGAGGCCCAAAAGAAAAAGTTCTGAAATTCAAAGGCTTTCAGAGGCCCAAAAGATCTGAAATTCAAAGGCTTTCAGAGGCCCAGGAGTTTTTTGAGAAAAAAGTCTGAAATTCAAAGGCTTTCAGAGGCGCGAGGATTTTTTTTGAGAAAGAAAGTCTGAAATTCAAAGGCTTTCAGTGGCCCGAGGATTTTTTGAAAAATCTGAAATTCAAAGGCTTTCAGAGGCCCAGGAGTTTTGAAAAAGTCTGAAATTCAAAGGCTTTCAGAAGCCCAAGAGTTTTGAAAAGGTCTGAAATTCAAAGGCTTTCAGAAGCCCAAAGGATTTTTTTGAGAAAAAGTCTGAAATTCAAAGGCTTTCAAAGGCCCAAGAAGTTTTGATAAAAAGTCTGAAATTCAAAGGCTTTCAGAGGCCCAAAGAACCTTTCTCTCACATTTTTTTTTTCAATTATTTTGTTTTTGTTTTTGTTTTTTTCTTTTTTTGAAGCATTTTATTCAAACTTGTTTCCCTTTATCATTATTTAAAGGTTAAAGGAAGATTTTAGTGGGAAAAACTGATTAAAGTTGAATATTCCGAGAAAACCATATACACAGTACGGTCCAGCCCTGCCCGTATTCAAATTACGAGCAAGCCGTGACCGTATGGAAAACACGGGCGAGCCTAGCCCGTATAACCAATACGGGCAAGCCCAGCCCGTGTACTAAATGCGGTTTTACGGAACTCTGTTATATTTTTCCAGTTTTTACATGGTTTGATCACTTTAATTGCTCATCCAAACATACGGTTCACCCAGTGCAAGGCTTCTAAACTGTCCCAAAGTGGACCTTGGCTTTTTTGCTAAAACACATGCTTAGGAGGGCACATGTACCCTCTGAATTGACTCCATACTCTAGAATTTGGTACCCTTGTGTTGCCTCTTGTATGAACATTGGGTAGGATTGATTCTAAACAGAGTTAGAAACTCTTCCTATGGGCTGCACCAATTTTAAAAACATGTATATTTTGGGACCAATTTTATCCCGAACCAATGGGTACCATGACACCCCTATGACATGAAAATAATGCAAAACAATAGGATTACCTTGTTACCTTGTTTACCTTCAATATGGCATCCGCATTATGCCCTGGTTTGTAAGCCATGCACACGGCCTTCCCACAATCATACAAACCCGTATCCCCACGTAATTGTGTACTTTAGCCAAGAACGTGTAACTTCACCTTCAAGCGTAGGGGTTTTGGGTTTTGGCTTGATGGCAACTTAGCACTCAAGCCTAGTGATGACCAGAATCCCAGATCCACGTTATCATCACATCATTAGCTCAAAGTTCTAAGGTGAATGTTTTCACTTTCGCTTTCCGAAGTATCGACCTCGTTGCGCCAAGCTACACACATTCGGGTTCAACTTCCTATAGGTTAAGGGTAGGCTGTGTAAAAGTAAAAGGTGCACAGTGCATTGTAAAAATAGGGTGCATTCACAACGTCCCAAACCCTTGCCACTCTTTTCGCACCCATGCATAAACAAACCAAGGCATAATAGGAAAGCATATTTAAAATAAACAAGTAAATAAAGCAATCCTATAGCACCCAAAACATGCTCATAAAAAAAATCATCTATCATGCAAACATATGATCATGTTATACACCCAAAATCATCATGAAGATCATGCTGAAAATTAAAACATGCTATCATAAAAATATAGCAAGAAATAAGCATGGTTCAGCAAAACGGACCTCCCCTACGCATGTTTGTAGAAACAATCCTATAAATCAAAATTAAGCATGTTTCTACCCCCATGAATTCTTAAGCAATAATTCAGATTTAAAATATACTCATCATGCTTAAGAACACAAAATAGCAAGCAAATCCAAAAATATCAAAATCATGAACTAAAACACCAAAAGGCTCAAATCCACAAGTCCCCAGCAGAGTCGCCAGTTGTGAGACATGGAAAAATCAATTTAATGATTTCCTCAATCATCACACGGGATTAAATAAAACAAAGAGTCGCCACCATTCAATTTAGGTGTGAATGGACACCAAAATATTAAATAAGCACAAAAGGCAAATTTTAGGGCAAAAATAACCCTCCTTTAAAAACAACCAGAGATGGGTAAGGGGATTAAGTTATGAACAGGGGAAGGTGTTAGGCACCCCTATTCATCCACACAAGGTGGTTGCCAGGTATAGTTCATGTTTTTCAAAGAAAAAAGGCTTGCTATAAAAATCAGGAAAAATCACAAAAAAGACAAAAATATATGGTTTTTTTCATATGAATATTCTGATTGATCCAGAACTTTCAAATATGATCATACCATTCCTAGGGTTTCATGATCAAAATAAAATTGAGATAAAATCACATAAAATCAATTTAAAGTGAAAACTCCAAAAATCTGGCTTCAAGCTAAATTCTAGAAATCTAGAAAAATATGATTTTTATAAAATATTTCAAAATTGAACTTGAACAGTCCAGGACATAGATAAAGCCCAAATTTCACATTAAATCTGAAAATCAAAACCAAAAAGACCCACGTTGATGAAGAACACCAAAATGGGAGAATTTAGACCGTAGGGTCTTCTCTCAATAATGAAAAACAATTTAAAAACCACATCATGAAACCCTAGATTTTAATTTCAGGCTTCTGGATTCAGATCTACCATATTGATCATGATAAATCCAAGATCTTAACCTAAAAATCACGAAAATCACGAAAACAGTGCTGTAGGTGCAAAAGTGGCAAAAATCCAAATTTTATCAAAAAGTGGGGATCTCATGCTATAAACATCATGGATTCATGTTATTAATTCAGATATATCATAAAAACAATTAAAACATGATCAGGATATTCAAAACAGCCACATCTCACGGATTAGAGCACATGGGGGTCTACCCTACGGATCCACCTGTTCTCTTTTCCCCTAGTTCTCTCTTCACGTTTTACGGCTAAAGAGACTCTTGAGGTACTTAGAGATAGGTTTGGGTATACAAACACAATCACAGGCTTTATTCTAGAAAAAAGAGAAAAACAGATATGGGGTACTATTCTAGGGATCCACCTGTTCCCCTTTCCCCTAGTTCTCTCTTCACGTTTTACGGCTAGAGAGACCCTTGAGGTACTTAGAGACAAGTTTAGGGATACTAGATACAAAAGATGGCCTTATTCTACAGCAATAGAGATGATCCTATTACATCTAGAATTGAAGACAGAAAATAAAAAGGGATAGGGGACTTACCTGGATTGAGCAGGCAGAGCAGCAGGGATTCCTTTCCTTCTCTTGGAGCTTTTGATTCTCCAAAATTTCGTGGCCTTTTGCTTGAGGAAAGGCCCTCTATTTATAGGCAAACCTAGGGGTATGGTTGGTCCAAGGTTTGGCAAGATAGAGTTTCAGTTTGAGTTAAACACAAGATAATGCCCATCCTTTATCCACAAAGATATATGAGATAATTCGAACAGATAAATAAGAGAATTCACTTATCCAAGAGAGATATTTGGGTGCAGATAAGGCTCAAAAATCAGAAAGGTAAAATTCGCACAAAGACCCCCGTGCCCGTATATATATTACGGTCGCGCCCTGCCCGTATTATTAATACGGGCACGCCGTGACCGTATATCAACTGCAGGTATGATCAGCCCGTAAACAAAATACGGTCATGACTAATTTGGCCAGATTTTACACTTTTTTGACCTGTTTCAAATCCCAATTAATATTTTCAATTATTTTCTCATTTTTAGTGCAATTTGGGGTGTCTACAAATACATAACTATCATAACACAAGGTTGAATACATAACTAAAAAAGGTTGAAAATATATCAACAAGCATGTAAATGGCATCACCAAACTCTCTTGGAAAAAAAGTGGAACCAAAACATCAAATTTAATAAAAATATAATATTGTTTTCCTATATTTTTAATTAATATTCAGCAAAAACAATTATTAAAAATAATTTTATTGATGAAAAAAATGCAAGAATCATAGGGATGATAGATCAGCCCCATGTGCATCTCATATAAAAAATTGAAGACAAACCGTTAAGGTTTATATAATTTTTCTTTTCAAAAAAAAAATAGGGATTTTCGTCACTTTTTTCATATTGCAAAAAAATTTGATTTTTTTACTCAAAAACGCTATTTTGATCTATGGATTTCACTTGAAATTAATAGATTCATACAAAACATTGTCAAACTATGCTTAAATATGAAAAAATAATGATTTAGATTGAAAATCTAAAATACCTTTCAAAACTGTAAACGATTTTGATTTTTGTTGCTTGATTCATTCTTTCAAGTTGTTTTGAAGAAATTATGATACTAATTAGGTCGAAAATAGGTTGAAAACAATGGGGTTTGACGGATTTTGGAATAGGTTTCTCAGTAAAGAACAATGTTCAATCTAGTAAAGTTGTTGTTTCTCGTTTTTTAGCCATTTTTTTTTGTTTTAATGACTATATTGAGCGATACAGTGTTATGTATCGACTCGATATAGGTCGACATGACCTGTATCAGAAACAAACCATTGTATCCTGCGTTAGGCACGATACACAACACGTATTGCGTGATACGATACGATATTTTATACTATGCTTCTATGACGTGTCAATGTTTTCGTTCAGCCAATCCGTTTTGTTGTGAAGTATAAGGACATCTTAGTCTATGTGCAATTCTATTATCACTTAAAAATTGTTTGAAATGGTGGGATGAATAGTCACCACCATTATCAGATTGGAATTGAGCAATTTTAACAAATAATTGATTTTCGACAAGCAATTTAAACTTCACAAAACAATGAAAAACATCTGATTTTGATTGAAGTGGATATAGCCAAGTGAATCGAGAAAAATCATCCACAACGATAACATAAGAAAGACATCCACCTAGTGACTTAGTTGTGCACATCCATACATCAGAATGGATAAGTTCAAGAGGATGAGAAGATATTTGATTAGAAGATACAAAAGGTTGTTGCTTGCTTTTGCGAAGTTGGAAAGTTTCACAAACAAGGGTTTTATTTAGAGAACCACTAAAAGGAAGATTAAGTTCTTGAAGCAAATGACACACGATTGATTGGGATGGGTGTCCAAGTCTGGAGTGCCACACTTGAACAGGAGCCTTCACACCTACAAAAGCAGCGAAATTATTGTATTTGAGAGAATCTGATTTCTGTAGGTGTATAGGGTACATGCCTCCCTTACTCTTTCCTTGTAACATTAGACGACCCGTCTACATGTCATGAATTGAATAATGAGTTACAGATAATATAAAGAAATAGTGGTTATTAATCCAGAATTGATTAATAGACAAGAGATTAACAGAAGCCTGAGAACAGTGAAGAACATGGGAAAGTGTAAGAGAAGATGAACTTGAAGTGAAAGAAATTGAACCAGTGTTAGCTAAGTCAAGCGTGTTGCTATTTCCTTGTAACATTAGACGACCTGTTTGCATGTCATGAATTGAATAATGAGTTCCAGATAATATAAAGAAACAATGGTTATCAATGCAGAATTGATTAATAGACAAGAGATTAACAGAAGCCTAAGGACAATGAAGAACATGGGAAAGTGTAAGAGAAGATGAACTTGAAGTGAAAGAAATTGAACCAGTGTTAGCTATGTCAAGGGTGCTGCTATTTCAAACAGTAATATATTATCATTTCCAGAGTAAGGTTGCATGTAAAATAGATGATCAAGATGAGTAGTAATGTGTTGGTTGGCCCTGCTATCAGCATACCAAGTATCGCCAGGCGTTGAAGTAGGTTGATCCCAGACCTAGACCTAGAAGCAAAACGACTTTTGAGAGAATCCCAGGCGTCCTTGGCAGATTCACGACCGAAAACAATGGAGAGCACTTCTGGTACAAGGGTAGCATTAATCCATGATAGAACAAACTGATCCTTCTTTTTCCATAAGGTGTATTCAGGATTAAGATCACAAGTTATTTTGTCAGCAGCTAAAGGGAGATACTAATCAAGGCATGGTTCAGAACCATCCATGAAGCCCATGAGATCGTTTGATTTCAGAACAGGAACAAATTGAGAAAACCATTGAAGGTAGTTATTATCATCCAACTTGATTGAGATGAGTTGACCAATTTTGGGTGCACGAAAAACAGGTGCCGAGGAGACAGATGATGAATTATTTGAAGAAGAAGCCATTATAGGATGGAAATAGCGTTAGCTGGACTGTAGCTTAATTTGATACCATGAAATGATGAATAAAATTTTGGTTTTCAATGACCAAAACATTGTCATTAGTTCTATTTATAAAAGACTTTACAGTTACAACAGAATTGATATGTTACAGATTGTATGCCTATAAACACTGATCTAAGTTCAAATAAATTCAAATAAAAGTCAAACAACGGTTAGAGAGAATCATGTGTTGGTTAACAAGTGGAGCCAATTACATGATATTGTTCCAAAATATTTAATTGTATAGATGATCAACATTTACAGAAGGATTTCTGATAACAAGGTCAAATAACTTCGAGATGGAGTCACCAAAGCCATTAGTAACTACAAAGTAACATGACTGGGCAACAAAAGGTAGAACCAAGTGCACTAAAGATCAGACAAGCAACGAGCAAACCCAAACTATGATAAACAAAAAACAAAATTTCAACGAGGAAACAATTAAAACGTCTATAAAATAAAAGTTAACATTAGTCATTAAAAAAACTGTGATTAAATGGAAGAAATCAAATATTATCATTATTCAGTAGCAGATTGTATTTAGCTACTCATAACTCAATCCGATCCAAGAGTTATCAGCACTAAAAACACTAGAACAAATTCAATTAAAAGGGCGAACAAAATTTTTTTGGCTCCTATAAACTAGGGTGTAGGGTTTTAGGATCGACAATGTCTTAGGTAGTTTTAACTGCTCATGAATGTTAAAAAAAGGGATGAGAGACAAGAACTTTGAGGCTCTTAAGAACAAGGGATTAAGGTTTGAGGATTAGAAGGTTTTAAGAAGGCTTATATTCATGAGATTTTCAATGTCGATAGAGGCTCACTCGTGTCCAAGACAATACTCCCATGAGAACTAAAATGAATCAAAACAAAACAAAGATCTCACAAGTGCAAAGAGAGTATCTGAAAGGTGTATACAAGAGTGAGTTTCATGCGAGTGAGTGAGCGATAACTGTTGCTTCTAGGGCTTTTGGCTTTTCATCCTGCGTTAAAGAAGAACGCTATGGTTCACTGAAGAAGAAGATATATTTACGTTCTATGCCACCGGTTAAAATTTCACTTCGATTTACAAATTTGCCACCGCGAAAATTCAAAACTCATTCGTAAATTCTAAAAACAAGGTCAAGGCTTATTCTACAAAACAATGGTTTTTCTCATTCTCATTTTGGGAGAATGAGTTCTGGCCCAATTACCAAACATTCATCTATCCATCGGAATTCATTTGAGGCCCTGGAACTCATTCTAAGCCTTAGAATGAGTTCTCAAAATGACACCAAACAAGGCCTAAGTAAGGTTTTCATACCGTTTAAAAGAAAAACAATTGAGAGAGATTGTTTCATCTGGAGCCACTCAGTGGTTCTAGTATGAAACACGTGGATGGATGGCTCTTTTCAATAGAGGGGCCCGCACCCAAAAATGCATCCCAGCCAGTGGTTTTACTAAACCACCAGATTTTGGCTCTAGAATAAATGCTCACCGATTGAGAAACAGCCTCGTTTTTTAAAACAGAAAATTTGGGTTTTTAAAATCAGCGAATCTTGTTCGATGGCATTTATGTAATTTTCTTGTGTTCAACTCCTCGACACCCTGCACTCATTTCTCTTCTTCACGATCGCAAAAAAACAAAACCACGCAGTATGTCGCGTTTTCGTCTTTGAGTTCGAGCGGAACGGTTCCATTGTGTTCAATCACCTGGTTCTCCTCTTTGATTTTCGTTTTTGATCTGATTCGTCAACGTATGTCACCAATATCTGGTACTTGATTAGGGCTCTTTGCATTTCTAGTTTGTGTTCTTTTTGTTCAGATTGATTCGTCTTTGTAGAAGGGCATGAAAATCTTCATTCTGAAAAATTGCAGCTTGATGCAAACATCTTATTCTAGTTAGGATTTTGATTTTTTATACAAACCATGAATCTGCTTCCACTCATTTCATTCTCTTTGAACTCTTTTGCTATATACGAACATCACGAACATGCCTAGGCTTATCAGGAATTATTTGTGTTGGGGATTTCTCTCTCTTATGAAGATCTCTCAAATTTTCTGCTTCCTAAAGTCTCCATTCCCTGTCCGATTACGATGCACTTGCTTGGCATCTAATCACATCTTTAGGCGTAGAAAAAAACATTTATGCAGTAGGAACCCAGTCTTGTAAGAACTAATTAACTTCTTATAAATATTGCTGCATTTTTAATACTTGGATGAGCCCCGGGAGAGGATAATCAAGGGAAATTGTGTGCTACGTATAAGGAGTTAGGAACTAAGAGTGACACGTACAGATATAGCACTGCAGGTTCACAGTTGTTAGAAGGGAATGGGAAATTGTTTGCCATATATTAAAAAATTATAAGTGGTATTTTGTGGAAATAATAAAGGCAAAGCACTGGTTCTATATTCTGTCCTTATGCTCAACTTAAGTGCAAATCAGCTTAAAACTTGTTTGGAGCTAGATTTTCTGCTCTAGACTCAAATCCATGTGTTGTTTGTGTTCTCGCTTTTTGTGAGCTAGCTTCATTAATATAAGCCTTTTGAATTTTTTTACCTAACAATAAATTCTAATATATCTTTTCCAACTTCTCATTTAATTTGAATCTTCAATGAGAAAAACCACATCACAATGTGTTAGACACGTTTGTGACTGAACTTGGTGATACTGTGTAAGTACAAGTGAAGGGGCAGGATTCGAAACCCACCAGTATTTTAACCCTCTCACCATGGTTCTAACTTTGGTGTGCGTCAACCAAGTGATTAGATTGATTCTATTTGAATCAAAGTATGAATGGGCCTTGGCCCACCATAAGTTAATTTGTATGTGGTAGTGATTCTCATGTGCATTTTTTTCAATCAAGTCCCATTATAATAAACAACTCAATATGATGATCAGATAGCTTTTATTGCTTGATCCAGTCATTGAATTGCCTATGGAGATCAGTATGACCAAATGGTAATTAGGCCTCCTTTAGTGGGACATGTTTTTTATTTATCTCACAAAGTGTACTAGAATGCTCAGCCATATAATCTGTTGACCAAGAACAATGGTGCCTTGGGGAACTAGCGAAAGATCTAGCCATCAATTCAAGTACCCTTTTACTGAGAGTTATTAGAGCTGGGAAAACTTTTCAAGTTTCCAACCAGTTCTGTAAGTGATGAAAGATCAGTAGGATAAGGTTGTACTATGTATGTTAACATTTATAGCATCTCTTCTACTGTGGAGTTCTGTGATAATGTTCCCCCTGTTTTAGAAAACCAGAATATTTTTATTCCGCTTTATATATGTATATATTCTCCCACCATATCCTAATATGTTGGCCATAATGATTATAAAATTATTTTTATTTTATTTAGATCGCGTCAGCCTCAACTAGAGATACTCACCTTGAAGAGGTTTAAGCCGCCACTTAGACAACAAAAAATATGCACAGTAGAAGAGGAAATATGCCTACATCAACCCTCACAAGAACTGCATGGAAAGAAATCCCAAATGAGTTCTTTCAAAGAACAAAAAGAAAGTATACAAAAGATTAGTTGAAGAACAAGTATACTAACCTAAGGGTAAAATATAGGGAACTCAAAAAACTAGTGGAAAAATAAAGTGGATTTGGATGGTGTAAGCACCTCATTTTCGCACCCTAAAAGCTAAAAATGAAAACCCTAAAAGATAGCTCAAAACCTAGGAAGCAGAATTTGACTTTCTGATCAAGCTTAAATTCATTGTCATACCCTATCCCAATGGATAGAAAATCCCGACACGGTTCCAATGCAACTGAGTTTGCTAGAATCGGAGTCTAGATGAAGAAGTTATGAACAAAATAACCTTAAGGGCAAAACTGTAAATAAATGCAAAATTTCAGTACACGTAGCAAGTGTGCAAGTTTTATTTGCCAAATGGAAAATTAAAAGGCTAAAGGACAAAATAGGTAAAGGACAAAACACAAAAAGAAAATATCTTAATTAAAATAATATTATTTCCTAAAATATCTTAATTATTTAATAATAAAATCAAAGGATGATTCTCTCATTTATAGGAAGTCACCTCACATCAAATCAGACAATTAGGAGAGAGAAAAAAGAGCAACCATATAGCCTACACAGTTACCAAAAATCTCCTAATGATGGCAAATCCATCAGAAATCTATCAGTAAATCTTCAAATCGTATACTATATACGATCATGCCTTGACCGTATACCATATACGGTCGGAAGATTCGCAAATCTTGTCAGGAATCTGTCAGAGAATCAAATCAAAGGAGATAAAATAAACTGTATTGGGCATATGGTTTGATAAAAAATGAACTGAAAATGATGTGTCTGCACTTCTAATACGGTTTTAGAAGATTTGGTAGAAATCTTATCCTCTGCTCGAATCTGCAACATGGACGAATCCAATCATTGTGAACAAGACAGGCAAAACCATATAGCGTATATGGTTTTGACCAAACCATATACTATATATGTTTTTGACCTTTATCTATAAACACGAGCCTGCACCTCAGTGTAGGGGGTTGGCAACCTATTTGCTGCTTTTGTCTTTATTCCCCCACCTTCCTCAAGAACCAGACCCTCCTCTCCTCTTCCTACCTCACTCTAAAGCCCTCTAAACCCTTCCTAAACTCTCCCAAGCTTTTCCCAACCACCATTAAAACCCCAAGAGTATCTTGGAGGATCCTTTGAAGGAGGAGAAGCTCAAATTGCTATTTCAAGTCACAAGAAGAGCTCAAGACCTCTATAGAAGTTTTATCTTCACAAGGTAAGTCTCTACACTTCTTGTATCTAACATATTTGATTTTCATCACTTAATAAAAGCTTGTTGTGAATTATATGCATGTCCATGTTCTTCTTCTTCCTCTTCTTGATGGTTTTGGACTATAGAAAGGAGGTAAGGATTATGCCTCCGAGGCACGATCATGAATATGCAAGCGAGAGGATGAGATGGAATAGTAACATCATTTAAAAGTCTTATTTGGGTCTTTTACTCTCTTTTAAGTTAAAGAGAGAGCATGTTCTCCCTCTTTCCTATATCTCATGTACCCCTTAAATCCCCATCACCCCTTCTTCTACTTACTTTCTTAATTAATCTTGTTGCGTTTTTATTGATTTCTATCGCTAGGAAAGTGACTGTGTGTGTGTTCGTAATTTTTGTGTGTATACCCAAAGCATGCCTCTTACACCACCATATAAATCATATGCTTGGTTTGTCTCATTGCTATGATTATCTTTCATGATCCTCCTCATAAATATCAAGTGTTGGCATGAGCTATTAACAGAGGATCTTGTGGAGAGATTATAGGGATTCTTTCTATTGTTATTCGATCTCCGCTAATTATGGACTACCAATAATTCTAGCCTAGATTTATGTATGGTAGTAACTACCTTCCTAGAATAGTTTTTTTTTCTCTATACATACTTTATAAGCATACTCTTGTATTCAAATAAGATAGATTTGAATGGAAGGTGAAACCTCTTTTAACATGGTATTGGAGCGAAGGTTCTAGGACTCTGAATTTTTTTTTTTTGAGAGCAATGGCAGAACGTACTCCCTTAATAAAGAGTTCTCAAGGCGAGAATCCAATTCTTGCAAACTTGACCTCCAGAATATCACAAATGTTGAACCAGACACCAACCTCATTAAGTCACGAATCTGTTGGCGTACCACCGATTGGCATCAAGTTGGACGACACCAATTACGGACTTTGGTCCCAGGTTGTTGAGATGTACATCTCAGGCAAAGACAAGTTGGGATATATAAATGGGGATCTTCCACAACCCCAAGAGAGTGATCCTATTTTTAGAAAATGGAGAACTGAAAACGCAGTGGTGAAGGGATGGCTGATTAATTCAATGGATCCAAAACTGGTCGCCTGATTGGTAACTACATTAGATTCCCAACGGCGAAAGCAGTATGGGATTCTATCGCTACAACGTATTTTGATGGCACCAACACCTCGCAAGTTTATGATCTTAAGAGGAAGGTAACGCGGCTCAAACAAGGCGGAGGATCTATTGAAACATACTACAACAATCTTCAAGGTCTATGGAGAGAAATTGATTTTCGCTGCCCGAATCCGATGAAATGCGAAATTGATATACAGAGGTATAATTCTATTTTACAGGAGGATAGAGTTTATACATTCTTGGATGGACTAGATGATCGTCTTGACAAGATTCGAGGAGATGTGCTTCAAATTCAACCATTTCCTACAGTAGAGCAGACCTATGCACATGTTCATAGGGAAGATCTAAGGCAAGCAATGATGTTGACAAAAGGAGATACCATGCCTAGTGCTGTTCTGCTCTCAAAAGGTGGACAGAAATCTCAGTAGCCACTTTCACTTCAGATTTTGTCCAATGGAAAGCTTAACCCATCAACAAAGTCAAAGTCACAAGCAGAGGAAGGGGGCTGAACACACTGTAGGAATATGAAACATACCAGAGAAAACTGTTTTAAGCTAAATGGATATCCAGAGTGGTGGCATGAACTCAAAACAAAAAAGAAGCGCGATGTTGGTGCAGGCGAGACTCATGGCCGAGCCGCACTTGTGAACACTGAATCTAAGCATACCACAAGGGGACTTTGAATCTAAGCTATCCCTTGTACCACAAGGGGACTCCTTTCCTACTACTGCAAACAAATGAGTGGACCTTAATGATCCAGGTAACCATGGTTGGATTGTTGATTCAGGGGCAACTGATCACATGACATTTGATCCACAAGATTTTGTGGAAACTACTCAACAAAAACGGACGTGGGTTGCCAATGCTAATTGTGAGACATGGAAAATCAATTTAATGACTTCCTAATCATCACACGGGATTCGTTAAAACAAAGAGTCGCCACCATTCTGTTTAGGTGTGAATGGACACCAAAATCTCAAATAAGCACAAAAAGGCAAAATTAGAGTAAAAATAACTCTATTTTAAAATACAAAACAAAAACAACCAGAGATGGGTAAGGGGATTAGGTTATGAACAGGGGAAGGTGTTAGGCACCCCTATTCATCCACACAAGGTGGTTGCCAGGTATTGTTCATGTTAAAATAAAGGATGCTTGCTTAAAAAAATAAAATAAAAGTAACAAAAATGTACGGTTTTTCATATGAATATCCAGATTAATTCAGAACCTTCAATATGATCATACCATTCTAAGAGTTTCGTGATTAAAATAAAATTGAGATAAAAATCAGATAAAACCAATCTAAAGAGAAACCTGAAAAACTAGCTTTAGGCTAAACCATTAAAAGGTAGAAAAACTAGATTGAAATCTCTTGATTAAATCATTGAAGAATAAAATTAATTGGAGTACAAATCTGATCTAGATCTCTCAATAGTGGGAAATAGAACCCCCACTCAACCCATGTTGATGAAAAAACATCAAAAGGGAGAGTTTAGACCATAGGATCCTTTCTCCAAGATTAAAAACAATTTTAAAATCACATCATGAAACTATATAGGTTAGTTTTAGGCTTTCGGTTTTAGATCTACCATATTGATCATGATAGATCCAGAATCCTAGCCAAATATCACCAAAATCCAGAAAACAGTGCTATAGGTGCAAATGTGTGAAAAATCCAAATTTTAGAAAGAAGTGGGGATCTCATGCTATAAACATCATGGATTCATAGAATTCTTCCATATTCAAAATAAAATCATTAAAACATTAGCAAGATAGAAAAAGCAACCACATCTCACAGATTATAGCACATGGGGTCTGCCCTACGGATCCACCTGTTCTCTTTTCCCCTAGCTCTCTCTTCACATTTTACGGCTAGAGAAGAGTCTTGAGGTACTTGGAGATAGGTTTGGGGATACAAACACAATCAATGGCCTTATTCTATAAAAAAAAAAAGGGAAAAACAGATTATGGGGTTTATTCTAAGGATCCACTTGTTCCCCTTTCCCCTAGCTCTCTCTTCATGTTTTATGGCTAGAGAAGAGTCTTGAGGTACTTGGAGGCAGGTTTGGGAATAAAATTATAAACCAGGCCTTAATCTACAACAATGGAGAAGATTAGATTTTTTTTGTAGAATTGAAAACAGAAAATAAAAGAGAAAAGGGACTTACCTGGATTGAGCAAGCAGAAAAGCAGGGATTCCCTTCTTCACTTGGAGCTTTTCAGACTTCAAAATTAATGGCCTTTTGCTTGAGGAGAAGCCCTCTATTTATAGGCAAACCCAGGGGCATGGTTGGTCCAAAGGGATATACCAAGATCTTCCAGATTAAATTGAAAACGGGGATACTGCCAATCCATTGCCAAATAGGATAAATAAGAGAATTCGAATAGATAAATAAGAGAATTCGAATCTCTCAGAGAGAGATTTGGGTGCAGATAAGGCTCAAAAATCGAGAAAGGATGAATTCGCACAAAAACCCCTGTGCCCGTATATACATTACGGGCGTGTGCTGCCCGCAGTGTTAATATGGGCACGGCATGCCCGTATATGTATTGCGAGCGCGACCAGCCTGTAAGTAAAATACGGGCAATGCATGTTTGATGAAATTTTATGCATTTTGACCTGTTTTAAATCCCAATTACATGTTTTCAATTATTTTCTCATTTTGTAGTGCAATTTGGGGTGTCTACCACTGCCCTCTCTTTACTGGTAATTGGAACCAATTACTAGCAGAGAGTAAAAAGACCCAAAAACTGCACTTTTTGAGATTTTGTCTAACTAATTGCAATTTGTAAGGATTAAAAGGATGATTTTGGAAAAAGAATTTGTGTGGAGGATTTGCTGAAAAGTCCCTAACCTTAAAGGGCAAATCCTCCTCTCTAGTCTCACTGAGCACTCGTGGCTATGAAGTGAGATTTGAGACCAATTTTAAAACAAAAGTGAATAAAGTAGCAATCCTTGCAATTTACAAACAATATAGACATTAATCTTCTGAAAATTATGGAGAATATGATGAAAAATGAAATTTTCTGGTTTGCCTGTATTTACATTGCGGGCAAGTTATGACTGCAATGTGAACACGGGCACAAATGATTGTATTACCTTTGCGGGTTTCTGTTGCCCGTGCTTCTTCTACGGGCTTACTTATTCGCAATCGTGAATTTCCCTTTCATTTCTGCTCGCACTTTGCTCATTGTTGCCTGTGCCCATAACCCTCTTTCGGTCTTTGATCTTCACTCTCCGACGACGCACGACTTCGCCGGCGTCTTCTTCCCTTCCGGCGACTCTTCTTCTCCGGCGACAGTAGCTATCTTGGCCGCTGCTGTGTCGACCATCTTTAGGTCGGAATACTCCTACTACTGCAACAGTGCTGTTAGAACTCC
This sequence comes from Buxus sempervirens, assembly GCA_947561395.2. NCBI lineage: Eukaryota > Viridiplantae > Streptophyta > Magnoliopsida > Buxales > Buxaceae > Buxus > Buxus sempervirens. The sequence goes on from OX387188.1 coordinate 12,749,387, forward strand.
ATTTGAAGCATCAATCAGCCTCGAATTGTTTCTGTGGGTGAGAAAAATTCTTGGTTTGGAAGCTCGGGTGAGACAAAGCTTTGATTTTTCCCTTTGCACAACAATATTTCAGATAAATAGGTAAGTCCGAAACTTAACTTCTTAGCATTGCTTTCCTACGAACGCCTACCAGAATATCTGACTGCATTCTGTAATTTCTTTGTTTTTGACTGAAACTACTAGATTGTTGACATCTCAAATTCTGAGTTTGCTCTGATTTTTCTTGCTCATCCGAAATTTATCATGTTATGATTGTCTGTATGAATTTTGATGCCCAATTTTTGGAGTCACAATTATTGGCATGTGTAACGCCCCGGAACCGGGTTACATAAAATAACTGTAACCCGTACTTGAAGGTTAATTAAAATTCCACAGGATCAACAGAGTAAGGGAAAACATGAAATAAAATAACATAAAGATTCAAATGCATAATATCAAGGTTCACTAATTTCCCAAACATATCCAAAAGTAATACAGGGTTCATAATAAAACTCACTAAAGTAAAACCAACAACTAAGATCAACTCAATAAAATAATCCTCCTCACGATACTCTGGATAGTCCATCGGAATATCAACCCCCACGGTATCGTCCTCGCTAAATTCTGAAAACAAAACAAAACAGTGAGATACGACTATCTCAGCAAGTAGCAATGCATGCACAAAAATACAGTTATAACAGTTCTAAAACATGCACAAGTTATAATCAATTAAGTTATGATTAACCTCGGTTAATCCGACTAATCTCGGAAACAAATCGACAATTACAAATTCGGAAAAACATTATATATTAGGACTCGTGAAGTTTGTCTATTTTGTGTGGCTAGCACTATAGTTCCAGACAATCCAGTCTAACATTGCAACAGCTCGAACATCCAATATCATCGCCCTCATTGCGGAAATACTCAAGTGACCTCACCATCATGGTGGAAACGGAGTTGCTGCAGTGCTTCCCTCATGGAAGGCCTCTCCATCATAGAGGAAACGCATGAAGGAACCCCAGACTTAAATCCAAACAAAACATACAAATTCACTACAACTAGACTGTGGATCCACACTAAGTCTCGCCCTAGTAATTTGGCCAAAAGTCATTATTTACTGTGCAAGTTTGTCATAAAACATGGTTATAATAGAAGAAACCAATGTTTAGTAAAAAGTATCAAATTCAATGTCAATTGGTTATTAGAAACATCTAATAGTAAAATTTACAGCATTCGGTACTTATAATGAAATTTTCATACAATTTATTCAAAACAAGAACCAATGAACACGCGGAGAATCCATAAGTGAACCATTCCAGGTTATAATATAAATCCAGCAATAATATTAAGAAATTAAACATCAGTTGAATAATTGTGCATATAACCATTTTTCGAAGTTCAATAGTTTGGCTTGGCTAACTCCCAACTAATTGTTTCTAATACCAATTTCTACTAATTCTATAGTTTGCTGCAATATATGGATCTGAATTGACACTTGAACAATTCTGATGGAATAATAGTAATAAACTAGTACTCAAATTATTCTCAAGAAACCCAACCTCAATTTGCAGCAACTTTATCTCTAGTCTTTAAAATTTTATCACAAAATCATTCACATTATGCTATTGATTTCTTCTCCTTAATAATTCTAACAAATCGGAGATTGATTAAATCTGAATTTTGCTGTTTTGGAAACATAGAATAGGGTAGAGCTTAATTTATACACTTATAATCACATTTACAGCATTTTTGGAAGATGGCAAAGCTAGGGCGCCTGGCAATCCTGGGCGTCCTCTTATTTTTCTTTAATTTTGCTTGATCGCTGATCTCTGTGGAGTCAGCAGTCCTCGACGGTCTCATGCGTTCTCATTTTCTTCAACAATCGTCGACTGCAGACCAGTAAGCGGTCGTCGGCGCTCTCCGGTGCTCTACCAAAACGTGATTCTAAGTTTCGACAAATGTTCTGTTTTCATTTCTAAATCATTTTCTTCCAACCAATACTTGATTAACACCATAAACATCTCTAACTAACATATCTACAATACTTCGAATTTAATCCAATCAAATAATAACTGATCTCAGAGACTATACGTCCATATATGTACAGAAAATCAGAATTTTCGTTTAACAAACCTCTCACTCTTTAAGCAACTAGAAACCCATACGAAATCATGCTAATTGAAAATGCTAACTTGCCTGTATGATGTTGGAACTAAACTCCACCGAAAAGCAGAAGTTGTAACACAGGTTCCTCACATTCGCACTCTCTCTAACGAACAGCTTCTCTCTTCTTCCTAATTTCAACTTCTCAACTCACCTCTGCAAAACTAATCTTCTCTTCTCAATAACCCAAATTAATCTTCAGTTGTTTAAGCTCCTCCGATGATGAATGATCAAAATCCAAATAGTCGCGCGCGGAGAAACAATGTGTATTGGCGTTCGAAAACTCTTCAACTTCTTTCTTGATCCCACGCAGCGCCACTCCACCAAACTCATACACCAACAGCCTATCAACCATTAATAATTAATTCATTATTTCTTTAAAATAAATACCCAAAAATTCGGGATGAACTGCATATCACAGAGGAACCGGTTCAGATGGCTTGGGGGCAGTTTAGGGAGCTGTTCTATAGTCGTTATTTCACAGCTGAGTTTCGCAGGGGTAAGGCGAGGGAGTTTATGCACATCTCCCAGGGAACACTGTCTATAGGCCAGTATGAGGCGAAGTTTGAGGAATTATCTCGTTTTGCTCCACATATGGTGGCTAGTGAGGAGGAGAAAATACAGCACTTTGAGGAGGGCTTGAGGCCGGAGATTCAGGAGAAGGTGTTAGTGTTTTTGAACACTCATTTTGCTGAGTTGGTTCGGAGGGCAAAGAGAGCTGAGAGGTTGATGCAGAGGGGCAGGACTGAGACTAGTAGAGCTCGTGTACCCACCAGATTTGGTACTAAGCAGCGGGATGTCTCTGGAAGGGACAAGAGGCCGAGATGGGATAGTCAGGGAGATGGATGCCGTAGTTGTGGTTGGAGGCATGTACCAGGGCCATGCTTCGCCCCACTTGGTGCTTGTTTCCGATGTGGCCAGAGAGGACACCGTGTGGCAGAGTGCACCTACCCGGCTACATACCAGTTGTTGCAGACCGATACCAGATTTGCACCGCAGAGAGATGTGGCACCTTATCGATTCCAGAGGCAGAGGCCTGGTGATGAGAGACCTGTACCACCCGCACCTGCAAGGCAGGGGCAACCAGATAGAGCTCTCACAGGTAGAGGGCACCAGCAAGAGCCGGAAAGAGGCAGACTACACCGGCAGCTCAGGGACAGCAGACTCGAGTGTTTGCTGTTAGTGCTCAGGAGGAGGAGCAACGTGATACCCCGCAGTTGGTTGGAGGTATTATTTACATTTCTGGGAGATCAGTTATTTGTTTATTTGATTCCGGAGCATCTCTTTCATTTATTACACCGTGTTGTGCTAGTCGCATTGGATTATTGCCTGATTCTATGGATACTTATATGACTGTGCACACACCACTGGGAGAGTCCACTAGTGTACAGAACATATATAGAGATTGCCTAATTAGACTTGGATCATTAGAGCTGCCTGGGGATTTGTTAGCATTGGAATTTGGGGAGTTTGATGTGATTTTGGGTATTGACTGGTTGTTTAGACACCACGTCAGTATTGACTATTTCAGAGGCACTGTCATAGTGAGTCAACCAGATTAGCCAGTTTACTGTTTCCAATGTGAGGGGTTGACTAGTCGAGTGGAGTTAGTGGCCTCCATTGTAGCAGAGGAACCAAAGGGAGATACCCCTAGTATATCAGATGTGCCCGTGGTCAGTGAGTACTTGGTTGTGTTTCCTGATGACTTGCCAGGATTACCACCACCTAGGGAGGTCGATTTTCGGATTCGACTCCTACCTGGCACAGCATTAGTGTCTAGACCACCATACAGGATGTCTCAGCCAGAGTATGTAGCGTTGAAAAGGCAGGTGGATGAATTATTGGAGAAGGGGTATATTAGACCAAGTGTATCACCTTGGGGTGCACCGGTTTTATTTGTGCAGAAGAAAGATGGATCCATGCGGATGTGTATCGATTATCGTCGATTGAATCAAGTGACAATTAAGAACAAGTATCCACTACCTCGAATAGATGACCTATTTGATCAGTTGAGGGGTGCATTGTGGTTTTCTAAGATTGACCTTCGATCTGGATACCATCAGTTGCGAGTTGCACCTGAGGACATGGAGAAGACAACCTTCTGCACTAGATATGGGCATTTTGAGTTTCTAGTTATGCCATTTGGGCTGACTAATGCCCCAGCTGTGTAACGCCCCGGATCCGAGTCACGAAATAACACCGTAACTCATCCCCGGAGGTTAATTTAAAACACAGGGTCGCAATATCAGAGTGAAGGAAAAACATGAATACAACAATAACTATATAACAGAGTGCGCTAAAATATTCCCAAAATTAAAACAAAACTCACATGTCCAAGTAACTACCCGCAAGTAACGAGCTCTCCAAGAGTATCTGAAAACAAAAACGAAAGCAACGGGATGAGATACGAATATCCCAGTGAGCAGCACATGCATGCACAAATACATTTAGTTCAGTTCTAAAACATGCCACGATTACAAACCAAATACAACGATGATAACACGTATAACCCAACAACACTTCAACGATCCCATTTACATCCGTGAGGAAAACCATCGTATAAACCAAGCAGTAAAGACGATATCAATCATGCATATAGCCGTAAAGTCACGTATAACCAGGTAGCAACATATCGAAGAAAACATAGTTCAACAACTCAGGTTTTTGAAATACTAGAGTGTTTATCATGGGCCACTCCGCACCAATAGACCAGCGAATAAAACATATCACGTCAAACAAAAACAAATACCAACATTGGTCAATGTCATGTAGTTGCTTGAATTGGTTAATCGACATGCCAGAGCGACATCCACACCTCCATGTACACAGTTCCGGCCTACTCAGGGTATCGGACACTCTGAAATGACGGCCTACTCAGGGTATCGTCATCCAATGCCGGCCTACTCCGGGTATCGGCACTGACAACCAGGCCTACTCAGGGTTTCTGGCTGCTCTACACCAGTCGTGGCAACACTCCATGGCCATGCCATTACACCAATAAAACAAAATACATCACATTACTAAGCTTAGCAAGGATCCATGGGAAGCTAAACCCAAACCGATAATTAACTGTTTAAAATTCTGCATTAGTACACATCACCCGTGGTTCCAACCAGAACATCAACTCACACAAGTGTTCCAACCAGAACATCAACTCACACAAGTGTTCCAACCAGAACAGAAACTCACAATTATTCCAACCAGAACAGAAACTAACACAAGAAATCAAATAAATAATAATTACAACCTCATTCAAAACTTGCCATCAAAACGGGGTTCAATAAACCAAATCAGGTACCAAACAATGCATATTTCAAGAGGACTAGAATAAAGCCCTAGTATGTGAACATCCCGAGCATCCTCGAAATATTTCTCCACACCTACCTCATAAGCTTGTACTAAAACTAGTACCTATCTCCATTGTTCTTACCAGCAAAGTTTATTACCTCTAATGTCGAAATCTATTTGTTGGTTAAGTGGTTGAAGAACCCCTATTATCCAGAACACCCTTGGTTCTTGCGAAATTTTAGGATTCTGCATGAAAACCACTGGGCGCTCACTTCCCTGAGGTGGGCGCCAGGTGGGCGCCAGGTGGGCGGTAAGTCCCTTCGTTTAACATGAAGCTTGCGCTCACCCGTGGACGAGTGGGCGCTAGCTAGGCGCCATACGGGCGAGAGAAAAGCGCGAGAAAGGCGCGAGAGTTTGAGGTAGGCGCGAGCTAGGCGCGAGGTGGGCGCTAGCTCGACGCCGGGTCTGCTTTTCTTGGCGCTCACCTCCTCGGTTCCAGGTCTCTGTTAATCCCAGAAATCCATCTCTGGCTGCAATTTTTCAGTCTGTAACCACTTATATAGCCTCCTAATATTCCCAGGATACATCCAAACCTAATTTGAATTTAATCTACATGATTTCCCAGTTATCCCCAATTTCACGGTGCAAAACCAAAACCCTCCGTAACTGTGTTGCCCAGAAACCTCAATATCAATGCAATTCAACACCATGATATCATTCAATGAATATACGAAATAATCCGAAACCTCGGTTGTAAAACAATGCCACTCACCTTTCGATGCTCCCAAGTCCTGGAAACGAGAAACCCAGAAAACCCCGAACCCGATCGGCCGTCGGCTTGCTCTAGTCGAACAGAGGTTCGCTCGCGAGGGAAAGACTCCTCCGACTTCTGATCCGCGAAACTCACTGACCATAAATCTTCTCCACCTCGACTCTCCCACAGCACTTCTCCTGCTCCTTCTCTCGAAGAGCCCTAAACGGGACCGCAGCCGCAACCTTTCAACTCAAACTATCCGCAAATGAAAAGAAAACCCTAATTAACTCGCTAGGTATTTATACTTACCTTATATACACTTGATTTGGTGCAATGCTTGCCCACCAAGATTCCTACCTATTCAACTCATCTGAGTGTGCGATCAAGTAACTGCCACTCCACAGATAACCTACACCAACATCTTCCCCAAATAAATAAAATTTTCCCATTTTAAATAATTCATCCTATTTAGATTTTTGAAATTAACTCTAATTAATTTCCTTTTCTCTGTTTCTAAAGTTCTTCATTAATTAAATAAGTTTTAAAAGCATAAAATCCTAAATTTTAATGTTATTAAAATTCGGGATTTTACAAGCTGTCTTCATGGAACTTATGAATCAGGTTTTCCATCCCTACCTTGATAGTTTTGTGGTAGTGTTTATAGATGATATATTGGTTTATTCCCGCAGTAGAGAGGAGCATGCCCAGCATCTCAGGACAGTTTTACAAACTTTGAGGGATCACCAGTTGTATGCCAAATTTAGTAAGCGTCAGTTTTGGCTACAGGGGATTTCTTTACTTGGGCATATTATTTCTGGAGATGGAGTTGCAGTGGACCCAGCTAAGGTTCAGGCAGTAGCAGACTGGCCTAGACCTACTACCATGTTTGAGGTGTGTAGTTTTCTGGGTATGGCTGGTTACTATCGGAGATTTATTAAAAATTTCTCCAGGATAGCCGCTCCTTTGTCTAACTTGACTAAGAAAACGGTGAAGTTTGTTTGGGATGATAGTTGTGAGCAAAGTTTTCAGGACTTGAAGAGGAGATTGACTGAGGCTCCAGTGTTGATCATACCTTCGGTAAATGAAGGGTTTTCAGTGTATTGTGATGCATCTAGAGTTGGGTTAGGTTGTGTGCTGATGCAGCAGAGGAGAGTTGTGGCGTATGCATCGCGTCTATTGCGTTCTCATGAGAAGAACTACCCCACACATGACTTGGAGTTAGCTGCCATAGTGTTTGCACTTAAGATTTGGCGACATTATTTATATGGTGCACAGTTCGAGATCTACTCTGATCACAAGAGTTTGAGATATATTTTCTCACGGAGGGATCTTAACATGAGGCAGAGAATGTGGATGGATCTTCTTAAAGATTATGATTTTTTGCTGCAGTACCATCCGGGCAAGGCAAATGTGCTTGCTGATGCCTTGAGCCGCAGAGGAGGTACAGAGGATCGAATAGCTACTGTGCGCGCGTCGGAAACGCCGCACGGGAAAATTCGGAGTCGCCACCGCCTGATGGGGTGCAGGCGGACACCTGGGTGCCTAATTTTGTTTTATTAAGGCTGGTCTGCAGCTTGAGATTCTAAGTAGGGTCTCGGTTGTGGTCTGGAGAAGTCTGTAGACACCCCAGTCCACCTCGTTGGATGATGGGTCCCGTGGGTTCCCTGGTTTGAGTAGCTTACTTTAGTTCTCACCCGATTCCTAATTTGATAAGGAACTTGGTTAAGTCTGGCGGGACCACCTGAGTGGTGTGGGTCCCTTTAATTGATTTTATCTTGCTTAATTTAGGTGATTTGAGTTTGACTGGGTGGGCCTCGTTGGAAGGCCCACGGTGTCCTTGGTGGGCTTGACTAAGCCCCCATGCCTCTGGTGGGCCTCCATCTAAGCCTGGGAGGCCCTTTGGGCTTGGGTTAATGAATCGATTTTACTTAGTTTCTTCAAGTTGGAGACTTATGTGATTTCCATGCAACAAGTGGGTTTGTATTGGTTTGCGGGCCCTTGGGTGGGCCCCATGGCGGTTGCCAAAATATTTTTAGATTATCTTGGTTTAGTTTGCCAAAGTGATTTGGACATTGGGCTTGGGGCCCATAGTCCAAATTTAGGCTTGAAAGCCCATGTTGAAAGAGTAGAGGACTACTCTATAGGTCCACAATCTACAACAATTAAGAATTTAACAATGCGGAAACATACACACAGAGAATTATACGAGGAAACCTGAATCCAGATCCAGGAAAAACCTCGAGTCTATATGAGGCGACTAACCCTTCGAATTTTCACTATTGAATGAAAAGACAATTACAAAGGAGCACACACTTAACCTTTACAATTGAACTCACTCAACAGCAATCCACAGCTCGAATCCACGAATTGCAACACAGCTTGAATCCACAAGCTGCAAAACACGATCAATCCAGATCGCAAAAAATCACTCAACAGTGATCCACAGTTCGAATCCACGAACTGCAACACAGCTTGAATCCACAAGCTGCAGAACACGATCAATCCAGATCGCAACAATCACCTCAGAGTCCACTGAGACGATCCAATGCAGTAGGAATCCACCTATGCATCCAACAAAGTCGATCACCAATCCAGGCGATCACACGATCAGGTGAAGTTCCGAATTGAAGAAGAATCCTCAAACTTCAATTCCAGGTGATCTATCTCAGATCTCCCCCTCACTCGATCACCGACTCTCTAAAGAAGAATTGATCGAATCTTGAACACCTCAAGATCCAAAATCAAATTGATCCAAAGAAAAAAGTCCTTCCTAAAAATTACAGCACGTCTATTTAAAGAAGAAAACTCAGATCGTGTCGAGCGCTGGTGGCGTCGTGGTGCGATCGGGGTAGACGGCTGGAAGCGAACTCAAGTCCCGCTCAGAACAAGTTGACTGAATTAAGGGCGCGCTGCTAGCAGGAGGGAACGCGGCATGTGCGCAGCTGATCATTAGAATCTTCAATCTCGCTCTGCGCTACCAGCGGCGTGTCGGTGTCGCCTTACGACGCTAGTGCACGTGCCTTACTTTCAAAGCACTGTTTCACTTATGCGCTGCCAGCGGAGTGGCAGCGGCGTTGTTCCTCGCAAGTGCCTTTACAAGAGATGCTTTATTTAGACAATCTTTCATTTCCTTGAGCTACCAGCGGTGTGGTAGCTGTGTGGCAGCATCGTCTTCTTCTTCTTTACTAAATTCACTGAATTTTTCATTATTTATTCTGCACATCTTGAAGATTATTAGAAGACATAATTTGTCAAACATTTGCCATAAAAGGAGTGTGACTTTTCACACTTACAATCTCCCCCTTGGCAAATGCCTGACAACAACCTTAAAACAGTGTTTAATATCAAACTCAGTTAATATTGATTTCCATTTAAGAATTTAACACTACACCGATAAGGGAGACACAATGATTTTGGAAAATCCAGAATTTCATTCATTCAAAAAAGATATACATTGTTTCAACATATATACATACATCCAACCAAATACATATAGCCAACCAACAGAAAACTTCCCCCACAAACCCACAGAAAACTCCCCCATAAACCAACTTTCAGAAACTACTAAAAACAACATAACAAACAACATAAAGAAGAAGAAATAACAACAAGCAGCAAGCAGCAACAAGCAGCAAGCAGCAACAACCCAGCAGAATCATCATCCAAAAAACTCCCCCTTTCTGGAAGGTGGTTTTGGTTCCCAAGTCCTTGAGTAATGCTTGTACGCGTCTTGGGACCGGGAGTGAACCAACAGAGCTTGTGATCCATCTCCAGCTGAGTTCTTCGAATGCTGTTCAGAAAATGATCAGCTTCGTTTTGCATTCGTTGCTGAGCAGCAACGTCCCTTTGCACTTCGCCACAAGCAAAGTCAACATCCTTTGCAAGCTTCTGCAGCTTCTCCTGGGTCTCGGATTTGAACATGCTCATCATGAGCATGTGAGCCCTAACCTCAGAATTGAAAGCCTCCTGGGAGGCTTGCATGGAGTTCAACTTGTACAGGATTGCCATAGCATCCGAACTGGATAAGGAGGAGTGAGAAGAGGAAGGCTCTGAAGAAGCCAACCGAAAAGGATTTGCTCGTTTGCTTCGGGTGAGAGTGGAGTCATCAATGGGAGGTTTAGGATGAAGAACTAGTTCTACAGGATCAGGGAGGACCCCCTGATGAATGCACAAGAATGAGATAAAAATCCCAAATGGAAGAGCAGCAGTCTTGGATTTTAAATTCCGAGACTGAAGGATTTGATTGAAAATGATTGACGGAAGACAGACACTGTCTCTGTTCCAGATAGCATGAAGGAGTCATGCTCTAGAGTGAGAAATCTCAGAATGATGATCTGAGGGAACCAGAGAAGCACAGATAAACAGATTCAAGATCCGGAGAAGATCTTGAAGAGAACCATGAGGAAGATAGTTGGGCTTATTTTTTATGGAGGTGGGAGCACCTTGAACAATAAATGAAGGAATGATTGACTCCATGGGAGGATCAGAGTGAGAATCAAAGAAGTCAAAGGAGGGAGAATTAACAAGGGGCAGTTCTAGAAGAGATGAGATAAGCTCTTTCGAAAAGTCGGAAGAGATGCCCCGGACATAGGCCTTGACAAATCCATGATTGGCAGAATGAAGATGGTGGAGGTTCGAATAGAACTCTCGAACTAGGTCAAGATATGCAAAACCACTTATCAAAGCAAATTTTTTCCAACCATTGTCCGAAAACAATGAGAAGAGAGGAGATTCAGAAAAGGAATCAAGCTTAATGGCCCTTTCCAAAAGGAGTGGCCTGTGCTTGAAGAACTCATTAAAATCAGATAAACCATTTCCAATGAATGGTTCAGAGGAATGAGAAGGGGAAGGGGGTCTCACCGGTGGAGAAGAGACAACCGGTGAGGTTCTTACTAGTGGAGAGGAGGTGGAAGGAGAATCAGTTCTAGACTTCTTGTTGGGTGGCATGATGAAGAAAAAAAAAACAGAAAAAAATAAACGAGAGAGAAGAACACAAGCAAAGCTCTACAATGCCCTAATGGCAGAACAATCTTCCAAACCCTAACTAAGAAGAACACTGTAATAGGAAGAAAAAAATGAAGAAGCAAGACGAAGACAGTAAAAAAAATTTTACCTGAACAGTGGACACAGTGAAGGAAGGTAAGCACGAAGGCAAAGAGTGACCACGACACGAGGAGCGAGAAGCACCGCAGACAGAAAAAAAAAAACAAAGGTAAAAAGTGAAACAGATTTTCACTTTTTATAGACAGACAGAACACACTGCCAGCGTGCATCCAGCGACGCTTAACAGGGCAGGTGCCAAAGCATGAAGAAAGGAGAAGGCTATCGGCACGCTTCTAGCGACGTAGAAGGTGCACATGCACAAACAAAAAAAAACACACTCACAAGGCAAAAATTTATAAAAAGAGTTTGAACCATTCTTCATGAAAAACTCATACCTCTAAACACAAAGCTAAGATTTTAACTAAACTAAAAATCATCCAGATAATCAACTTTTATTCAATCTAAGAAGTACTTATCACAAAACTGATCTTTAAGAACCTATCAAGGTTAATTCAGATGTGACACATTTCATATCTATGACCAAAATTTCCTTCATGGTTTCTCATACTATAAATTTTCTTCAAGATAATGAGCACACACGCATATTAATGAAACATTGCTTGTGTAGTGTGTGAAATATTTTTTACTTTTACACTTTATGCATATGGAAGGCTATTTTAGTGTAATTATACTTAGAAAGTATAGACATACCCCAAACTTCATTTTGGTGGCTTTCGCACATCAGAGATAGGTAGCCTTTTCTGATCTCTTTTTCTTTTCTTTTTGAAGAAGGCATTGACCCTTAAAAAACCTGAGTTTACAGTTCATTCCAAGAATATACCTTCTTTCTCTTTTTCTTTTTGAGAATTACAGTGGCTTTCACTCTAATCTCTATGGCAGCCATTTCCAAAACTTTTCTTTTCATAAAGGTGATAGCCTATAGATCCCAAGCTTCAACACACAATAAACTTCAATACACAAAGGTGTTTAAGACAAAAGTGATAGTTGAGAACACAACATTTCAGTCAATATGCATAGACTCAAGCTTCCTGAATTAAGATTTTAGTATCAATAACACATAAATTCATTTTGAACAGACATGTAAATCATTTTACATCTAAATTAACTCAAAATAGAACCTGATTTTCAGTTTTGAGAGCATACTCCTAGTGATTTCCTAAGAGTTTCAAATCTGTTCTGATCTAAAGGTTTAGTGAAAATATCAGCTAACTGTTTTTCAGTAGATATATATTCAATCATAACAGTTTTGTCTTCAATTAACTCTCTTATAAAGTGATGCCTGATGTCTACATGTTTAGTCCTTGAGTGTTGAACAGGATTTTTGGAAATATTTATGGCACTCTGATTGTCACAGAAGAGAATCATTTGGTCCTGATCTAAACCATAATCAGATAGCATTTGTTTCATCCAAATAAGTTGAGTACAACTGCTTCCTGCAGGAATGTACTCTGCTTCAGCAGTACTCAGTGAAACTGAGTTTTGCTTTTTGCTTAACCAAGCAATGAGGTTATTACCCATATAAAAGCAACCACCAGAGGTGCTTTTTCTATCATCCATACACCCAGCCCAATCAGCATCAGTGTATCCAGTAAGATATGGGTTTGTTTCTTTGGAAAACCAAATTCCCAGATCAACAGTTCCATTTACATATTTTATTATCCTTTTCACAGCATTTAGATGAGATTCTTTAGGGTTAGCCTGATATCTTGCACAAACTCCAACACTAAAGCTTATATCAGGTCTACTTGCTGTTAAGTACAGAAGACTTCCAATCATCCCTCTGTACAAGGTAGGGTCTATATCCTTACCAGATTCATCTTTTCCAAGCTTTAAGCTAGTACTCATAGGAGTCCTAGCATGTTTTGCATGAGTTAAACTGAATCTCTTGACTAGATTTCTAGCATATTTTGCTTGAGAGAAAAAAAATCCCTTGTTGAGATTGATAAATCTAAAGTCCTAAGAAAAAGTTCAGTTCACCCATCATACTCATCTCAAATTCACTTTTCATTAAGTCTCCAAATGAGTGAGCATGATTTTCAGAAGTAGATCCAAACACTATGTCATCAACATAGATTTGAGCAATCAAAATATGTTTGGACTCTCTTTGAATAAAGAGAGTTTTATCCATATTTCCTCTCATAAAACCATATTCAAGTAAAAAAGAGGTGAGTCTCTCATACCAAGCTCTAGGAGCTTGTTTGAGTCCATACAAGGCCTTGTTCAGCTTATAAACATGTTTAGGATGATTTGTGTCCTCAAATCCTTTAGGTTGCTCTACATAGACCTCTTCATTCAGATATCCATTCAAGAAAGCACTTTTAACATCCATTTGAAACAGTTTAAACTTCAAATAGCATGCAATAGACAAAAGTAATCTGATTGATTCTAACCTAGCTACAGGAGCAAAGGTTTCATCAAAATCTATTCCTTCTGCTTGGGTGTATCCCTGAGCAACAAGCCTAGCTTTATTTCTGGTTACTATCCCATTCTCATCAGATTTGTTCTTAAAATTCCATTTGGTTCCTATCACATTCAGATCAGAGGGTCTTTCAACCAATTCCCATACATTATTTCTAGTAAATTGGTTTAGTTCTTCATGCATAGCATTTAACCGGGATTCATCCAACAAGGCATCTTTATAAGATTTTGGCTCAAATTGAGATAGATAAGAAGAAAATCTTACCTCATTATGTAATTGATGTCTTGTTCTTACTCCATCTGAAATATTTCCAACAATTTGCTCAGTTGGGTGATCTTTGAGAGTTTTTGTCAGAGGAACAATTTCATTGCTTGAGGAAGCATCTCTGACTTCATCCTCTTCATCTACAACCTGCAAAAATTCATAGTCAATTCCTTCATCATCTATTAACACATTAATAGACTCCATTACAACAGATTTTTGCAAGTTAAAAACTCTGTATGCTCTACTTGAAGAAGAATATCTTAGAAAAATTCCTTCATCACTTCTAGAATCAAATTTTCCTAGATTTTCTGTGTCCCTTAAGATATAAAATTTACTTCCAAAAACTCTAAAATATTTCAAGTTTGGCTGTTTTCCTTTCCAGATTTCATAAGGAGTTTGTTTCCACCTAGATCTGACATATACTCTGTTACTTATATAACAGGCAGTATTTATTACTTCAGCCCAGAATTTTGTTGACACTTTCTTGGCTATGATCATGGTTCTAGCCATTTCTTGCAAAACTCTGTTTTTCCTTTCCACAACTCCATTTTGTTGTGGAGTCTTAGGAGCAGAAAATTCATGTTTAATTCCTTGTTCTTCACAGAATTTGGAAAACATCTGATTTTCAAATTCTGTCCCATGATCAGATCTTATTCTAACAATCCTCCCTATTTGCAAGTTCTTTTCAACTTGAATTTGAGAGCACAATTGTTTAAAACAATCAAAACATTCAGATTTTTCTCTTAGAAAATTTTCCCAGGTGTATCTACTGTAGTCATCTACAGCAATAAAGATATACCTCTTTCCTCCAAGACTTTCAGTCTTTGTAGGTCCCATCAAGTCCATATGAATCAGTTCTAATGGTCTAGAGGTTCCTACAATGTTGGTTTTCTTGTGTGTGGCTTTGATTTGCTTTCCTTGATTGCAAGGACCACACATTCCTTTCTTTTTATTGTTCCCAAACTTGGGAATTCCTCTAACCAATTCAGATTTAGAGATTTTTGACAAATCTCTATAGTTAATATGACCAAGTCTTCTATGCCACAAATCAATTTCATTGCATACAGAAGATTTTAAAGCTTTTTCATTGTTTCCAATGATTCCATAGCAATTGTCATTTGTTCTTATACCTATAAGAACAGTTCTACCAGAATTATCCAAAATTTTACATTCTTTTCTGGTAAAATTTACAAACAATCTTGAATCACATAACTGGCTAATACTGATTAAGTTTGCCTTCAAACCAGATACAAATAAAACATTTTTTAGACAAACTCTATTAGGACCAGTTACTGTTCCTCTACCTTTGACTTGAGAAGTGCTACCATCACCAAATGTTACACTTCCACCAAAATATTCTTCAAAGGTACTAAACATAGACTTATGTCCACACATATGTCTTGAACAACCACTATCCAAGTACCACATGTTGACATCATGAGCTTTCAAAGCTACATGAACCACATTTGCAACTAAGGAATCTTTTCTAACCCAAATCTGTTTTTCATGAGTTTTCTGAGAAGTTCCTTCATCACCAATTTTAGATTTTGAAGGAAGTTTCTTTGACAGATTTGTAACTTCCTTATTTAATGATTCAGTCAATTTCAACAAGGAATCAAATCTGTTATATAAATCCAAGGACTAACTTTGATTTATTTTCCTCTTACTGTCAAAATCTCCCTTGGGAAAACCATGCAAAACATAACACTTTGGTCTTATATGACCCTTTTTATTGCAATGATGACACACAGGTATGAACCTATATTCAGAAGACTCAAAATTTCCAGATTTAACAGTCTTTCTAACCTGTACAGATTTAGATTTTTCAGATTTTGAAGATTTACCTGTTGAGCTTACTTCTCCAGCAGAATTTTTCTATGAAGATTCCTTATTTTGATTACTTACACTCATTCTCTTTTCAGCAGAATTTGAGCTTTCAGGAACTTCTTTTGATGTTGATTCCTCATCAATTTGATGATTTCCTGCAGAAAAATTTGAAGCATTAGATTGAATTGAATTTGAAACTTTCTCAAGTTCAATAACTTTACCTTGAAGTGCAGAAATCTGAGCTGCCTTTTCTTTTAATTTTTCAATTTTTTCGGTCAAAGAAGTTACCAGAAAATTTTCTTTGGCATGTCTTTCAAGTAACTTCTTGTTTATTGAATCTATTTCTACAAGAGCTTTATTTTTCTCTGTTTCTGATTCCTTCAATTTTTTACTCAGTTTCTTGACTTTCTTTTGAGCTCTATTGAATTCCTTATAGAGCTGATTGTAGGCTTCTTGTAATTCTTCTTCATCATCTGATAAAGTCTCTTTATTATCTTTTGCAATGCCAGAGATTGAACTACCAGAAGAAGATGAGTAAAAGGAATTGAAAGCAGTAAAATTAGTAGAAATATCCTCATCAGATTGTGAAGAATTATCAGTATTACTGTCATCCCAAGTAACGTGATAATTTGTCTTTTTTTTTTATCCTATGAGGGACAGTCAGAAGCAACATGTCCAAATCCTCTACATTTATAACACTGAACTTCATCATTCTGAGAAAATTTCTTCTCCTTTCTTAGATCAGAAATTTTCTTATCAGATCTCCTATTAGATCTGTCCATGGATGACTAAGGATTAGAATATCTCTTTTTAAACATTCTCTTAAACTTTTTAGCTAGGAGAACTAATTCATCCATATCTACATCAGAATTATCTGATTCTTCATTATTTACAGATTTTAGAGCTATTCCTTTACTTCTTTTAGGAATATTCAGATCAAGCTCATAAGTCTGTAAAGATCCTACCAGATCTTCAATTCTCATGGTATCTACATCTTTTGCCTCTTGAATGGCAGTAACTTTAGGTCTGAATTTTTCAGGCAAAGATCTCAAGATTTTTCTAACAACCTTAGATTTAGAGAGCTTTTCTCCAAGGTTAAAACTCGAATTAACAATATCAGACAGTCTAGCATAAAATTCATCATCTTTTATGTATAGAGTTTCGAAAGATGTAGTAAGTCTTTGAAGTCTAGACAGCTTGACAGTTGAGGTTCATTCATGAGTAACCTCAAGAATGTCCCAAGCTTCCTTACCGACTTCACATGAGGAAATTCTCCTGAATTCCTCAACACTAACAGCACAAAATAAAGCATTCATTCCCTTGTTGTTCCATCCACATAAATCAGATTCAGCTTTACTCCACTGATCATGAGGTTTAGGAATCACAACACCTACTTCTGTTGTGATTTCTGGTGGATGATAACCATTACAAACCGAGAGCCAGACACGCTCATCGATAGATTTCAGGTAAGCTCTCATCCTTGCTTTCCAGTAAGAATAATTGTTACCTTCGAATAATGGAGGTCTAGAGGCAGATCCTCCTTCTTTTCCAAAGTCCATGCTATAGATCTACATCACACTTTGTATATCAATTCAAAGTGAATAGGCTCCGATACCAATTGAAAGAGTAGAGGACTACTCTATAGGTCCACGATCTACAACAATTAAGAATTTAACAATGCGGAAACATACACACAGAGAATTATACGAGGAAACCTGAATCCAGATCCAGGAAAAACCTCGAGTCCATATGAGGCGACTAACCCTTCGAATTTTCACTATTGAATGAAAAGACAATTACAAAGGAGCACACACTTAACCTTTACAATTGAACTCACTCAACAGCAATCCACAGCTCAAATCCACGAACTGCAACACAGCTTGAATCCACAAGCTGCAAAACACGATCAATCCAGATCGCAAACAATCACTCAACAGTGATCCACAGTTTGAATCCACGAACTGCAACACAGCTTGAATCCACAAGCTGCAGAACACGATCAATCCAGATCGCAACAATCACCTCAGAGTCCACTGAGACGATCCAATGCAGTAGGAATCCACCTATGCATCCAACAAAGTCGATCACCAATCCAGGCGATCACACGATCAGGTGAAGTTCCGAATTGAAGAAGAATCCTCAAACTTCAATTCCAGGTGATCTATCTCAGATCTCCCCCTCACTCGATCACCGACTCTCTAAAGAAGAATTGATCGAATCTTGAACACCTCAAGATCCAAAATCAAATTGATCCAAAGAAAAAAGTCCTTCCTAAAAATTACAGCACGTCTATTTAAAGAAGAAAACTCAGATCGTGTCGAGCGCTGGTGGCGTCGTGGTGCGATCGGGGTAGACGGCTGGAAGCGAACTCAAGTCCCGCTCAGAACAAGTTGACTGAATTAAGGGCGCGCTGGCAGCGCGCTGCTAGCAGGAGGGAACGCGGCATGTGCGCAGCTGATCATTAGAATCTTCAATCTCGCTCTGCGCTACCAGCGGCGTGTCGGTGTCGCCTTACGACGCTAGTGCACGTGCCTTACTTTCAAAGCACTGTTTCACTTATGCGCTGCCAGCGGAGTGGCAGCGGCGTTGTTCCTCGCAAGTGCCTTTACAAGAGATGCTTTATTTAGACAATCTTTCATTTCCTTGAGCTACCAGCGGTGTGGTAGCTGTGCGGCAGCATCGTCTTCTTCTTCTTTACTAAATTCACTGAATTTTTCATTATTTATTCTGCACATCTTGAAGATTATTAGAAGACATAATTTGTCAAACATTTGCAATAAAAGGAGTGTGACTTTTCACACTTACACATGTTCTTGGAGTTTAGGGTTTTGAACCCTCACTTGGTTGATTAGTGGGCTTTCGCGGGCCCGATAGGCCCTAGCCCTGGGTCTCGGCCAAACCATGCATTTAAACACAGTAATCCCACAAAGCAAGGTCGGGTTGGCTGCATTGGGTTTGGCCCGCCCGGTTCGACTAATTAATTTTGCTTACGTTGCTTAATTGCATGCACAAGGGTTTGTTGGGCTTGGTAGGCCCCGTTGGAAGGCCCACAAATGTACCGAGTTAGACTGGTGGTCCATGTCCCAAGTTGGGTTTCTGGGTGACTCGGAAACCCTATTGGTTCGCTTGGTTTGGTTAAAATTATCACAAAAATTCGGCAAGGATCAAAATTATACAAAAATGGCATTTCTGCCATGTAGCCGACATTACTTGTCGGCTACACGTGAGTCCTAGGTGATCTGACCTGAGTCAAGTCGGATCACCCTTAATTTGCCATTTTTAGGGTTTTGGCAATTGGGATGCTTTAATGGGCTTCCTATGGACTTCCTACAAGTCATGTGGGCCCCAGAGAGGGGCCACATTGGTTCAGATTTGGGAAGGCATCCCCTTTGGCTTCCTCCTGGGATTTCCAGCAAAGGTAAGTATATGGGCAATGGTGCATGGAGGTGCTGCCCTCCTTCCACTTTGGATCATGTTCCTTAATATAGTAGGGGCCAAGGTGCCCCTACTTGGTCTCTAGGATCCCACAAGTAGCAAGCATGACTCTTGATGGAAATCAGAAAACAAAGAAGCTTGAAGCATGCTCGATATTAGGAAATCCATTAGCATGCTCTCATACACCATACAGGGGCAGCAAGAATTAAGCTCCCAGTTTAAGATAAATAAGATGGATGGCTGGGTTGGGAATTACTTGGCATGCTACTAGGGTGGTGGGAAAGTCCATGGATGCACTCAATGGTCATGGTGGCAAGCAAGTTACATCCAAGAGCCAAGGAACTGCATGCTGTAGTGACTCAGGGCAGCAACCAAAGGGAAACATTCGAACATGCTATTAAGGCTGAACATGGTCTTGGGTTTCTAAATTTTCTAGGACAGCACCAGTAGGGGGGTTCACACATGCTTAAGGTGTAGGTGGTAGGGTTAGATGGTGAGAAAATGGGAGGAAATCTTGCTGCTGTCTCCAGTAGCTCTTCCTGGAGTTCTCACCCTGGGCTATGGGTGAAGGGAACATGTTCGTGTGCATATCAAGAAAAAAAGCAAGCAAATAAGGACACGAATAGTGTATACAATTAGCAACATACCTAAAATGGAAAGAAAAGAAAAAACAGTAAATCACAAAGAGGAGGAAGAGCCTGCACTTCTGTCTAGAAATAAAAAAAACAATCCTAAGTAAGCAAACAAGAGCATGGCTGTGGGTTATGTGTTAGGTTTGCGAAACAAGTTAAATAAGAAAGGACAAAAAAGGGGTATGCTCATGGGGAGGAGGCTGTCTGGTGTGGGAAAATCTGCTGGGAACAGCAGTGTCCACCAAGGTCTACTGCTGTCCCCCAGCAGCAACCCATACAGATCATGGTGAAGGGGTTGGGGGTGCTGCTGTTGCTTCCAGCAGCAGCCAAGGTGAGCCATGACAGTAGTGAGGTGGGCAGCATGTTGTCTCTTAGAGAAAATAAAGAAACACAGCAAATAGCCATGGTCATGTTATCACCAAAGAAAACAACTCATTAAAAACAACAAGAGATAAAGGCTCCTATGATCCTAGCATGCATGCCACTACGTAAGCAAATGCAACAAACCATACAAGGTAAAATGCTCATGCGAAACAGCAACCATGCACACACAAAAAGTATCCCAACTGAGATTACATTCCCCACTTGTAACCTCCATCAAAGCTTGAATTTGGACTCCATGCTCAAAGCATACGGCCTTTTAGAGAAGGAGAAGGGGAAGGAAGAGGGGTTATACGAGGTACATTGGATCACTAATATGAGGGAACATGCTCCCTTCTAGTGGACGAGAATATTGCTGGAAACCAAGAGAAGGCAGCACCTTTCCATGGACTCCTGATCTACTTTTAACTACTAGAACCTTCCTCTCCCTCACCCCAAAACCAAACGTGAGGTCTCTC
Source organism: Buxus sempervirens (assembly GCA_947561395.2). Classification (NCBI taxonomy): domain Eukaryota; kingdom Viridiplantae; phylum Streptophyta; class Magnoliopsida; order Buxales; family Buxaceae; genus Buxus; species Buxus sempervirens. Next base: position 12,770,090 of record OX387188.1, read on the forward strand.
TCACCATTAGAGACCTCCATGTAGTGGGATGGGGAACAACACATGCTAGAACTTCATGGGAAAAGGTTCAGACCAGGAGAGAAAAAACAAGCTTGGTGAATCTTAAAAAAACTCATTTTTAACATATGATAAACCAAATGTAACCAGGAACCTCACCTGGTGGTTCTTGAGCTTTGGAGTGGGGTGGAGACACCTTCTTGAAGTGGGGCAGCAGCTGGAGCTTACTTCCTCTTGCACCAACAGCACTTGCTCTCCTCCTTGTTGGAATGTGAGTGAAGAAGAAGAAGGAAGAAGAAGGGTGGAAGTACTTGAGGTGGTGGAGGGCAAAAGGAGTTGAAGAAGAAAGGGTTCGGATGAGAAAAAGTAGGGGAAGGAAGCTGAAAACCAGCAAAAGAAGCGAACCACTAGAAAGGGGTGGCTGCTGGGCTTTTATAGCCCAGCTTAATGTATCCGGCCTTGGAGGCCGGATACACTAGAGGCTATGTGTATCCGACCTCCAAGGTCAGCTACACTAACCCCCATGTGTATCCGATATACAATATCGGATACAAAACATCATAATTTGCAAAATTAATGCTGCCGCAAATTTGTCAGTGAATCGGCGTGAATCTCGCTGGCTGATCTCCTTGTATCCAATGAATAGTGTCGGATATACACAAGGGTATGTGTATCCGACATATTTGGTCGGATACGAATCGAAAAAATTATAGATTTGCCCCTCGACTTGATCGATTTGACACTTTTGGATATCTACGGATTGCCCCTGCGAATTTTGGTTTAGTCCCTAAGATATTTGGCCATTTTTGGATATTTGAGATTTAGTCTCTGAGATATTTGCTGTGTTTGCCGCCACGTGCGTAGCTTCTGCGCCACGTGTGCAGTTCCTGGTTTTGCTGCTCAGAAACTTCGACAGCTCATATCTCCCTCATCCGAACTCCGATTTGAGCAAACTCAGTTGCGTTAGAACCGTATCGGAGTCCTCTATCCAATGACATAGGGCTAAGCACCTGGCATGGGATTCAAAAAAATGTCAACTTTCGGCTCCCCTTTTAGTTTGACCGGCCTGCAAAACCTTCATCCGGACTCCGATTCCAGCAAACTCAGTTGCGTTGGACTCGTGTCGGGATTCTCTATCAATTGAGATAAAGCAAGGTGGCCAATTTTCACTTGATCAAAAAGTCAATTTTCGACCCCTCAGGGTTTGATTTTTTAGCTGGGTTTTTCATTTCCGTCTCTTCCAGAAGCGCAAAAATGAGGTGCTTACAGCTACCTTGGCTTCTTTCATGGTTAGTCAGTGTAGTTTGTTTGACACTATTAAAGATTGGCCATGCGAGTTTATTCCTCAAGGGAATGGCAGGATTGTAGCCAAAGTTCATGCTGAGCCAGATTTGATTCAGCGCATTAGAGAGGGGCAAATATCTGACTTAGGGTTACAGTACATTAAGGACTTGGTAGAGAAAGGTGACGATTCTACCAGTGATTATGAGTTCCGTGACGGCATGTTCAGATTTAGAGGCAAGATCTATGTACCAGATGATGCAAAGATTCGTAGAGTGATTCTGGAGGAAGGTCACAGGTCCAGATATGCAGTTCATCCCGGTAGCACTAAAATGTATAAGAATCTTAAGATTGTTTATTGGTGGTCTGGGATGAAGAAAGATATAGCTGAGTATGTGTCCAGATGCCTAGTCTGCCAGCAGGTTAAGGCAGAACACCGTAGACCTCCAGGGTTATTGCACCCATTTCCTGTTCCTGAGTGGAAATGGGAACACATCACTGTGGATTTTGTAACTGGGTTGCCAGTCACTACAAAGAGGCAGGATGCTATATGGGTAATTGTAGACCGGTTGACCAAATCAGCCCATTTCCTTCCTATTCGCACTACCCAGACTTTGGATTCTTTGGTGGAGACGTATATCCGAGAGATAGTACGCCTACATGGAGTTCCAGTCTCCATTGTATCAGATAGGGATACTCGGTTTATATCCCAGTTTTGGAACAGCTTTCAGGATGCCATCGGTACTAAACTAAGTTTCAGCACCAGTTATCACCCGCAGACAGACGGTCAATCCGAAAGGACTATTCAGACACTTGAGGATATGCTTCGATGTTGTGTGTTGGATTGGAGTGGTAGTTGGAGCAGCCACTTGCATTTGGTAGAGTTTGCATATAATAACAGCTACCAGGCCTGTATACAAATGGCACCGTTTGAAGCTTTGTATGGCCGTGCTTGTAGATCACCAGTTTGCTGGGAGGAGGTTGGTGAGAGGCAGTTTTTGGGTCCTCAGATTGTGCAAGACAGTGTTGAGAAGGTGAAGTTGATTAGGCAGAGATTGTTGATTGCACAGAACCGTCAGAAAAGCTATGCAGATAATAGACGGTGAGAGCTGAAATTTGAAGTGGGAGACAGTGTTTTCTTGAAGATTTCACCATCTAAGGGTATTATGAGATTTGGGAAGAAAGGGAAATTGTCTCCAAGGTATATTGGACCATTTGAAATTATACAGGAAGTTAATCCAGTGGCGTATCAGTTAGCCTTGCCAGCACATTTGTCAGGAGTGCATGATGTGTTTCACATATCTATGCTGAGGCGATAGATTCCAGATCCGAGCCACGTAATCAGTTATGAGCCATTGACTATTTGAGAGGATTTATCTTATGAGGAGAGACCGGTTCAAGTATTAGATCGGCGTGATCAAGTCTTGCGAACTAAGGTTATACCTTTGGTGAAAGTTTTATGGCAAAATCACACAACTGAGGAAGCTACATGGGAGCGAGAGGATTAAATGCAAAGTAAATACACATAATTGTTTATTTCGCCTTGAGGTAAAATTTCGAGGATGAAATTTATTTGTAGGGGGGAGGATGTAAAACCCCAAATTTTTGGGTATTTATTTTAAGGAAATAATGAATTAATTATTAATGGTTGATAGGTTGTTGGTATATGAGTTTGGTGGAGTGGCGCTGCGTGGGATCAAGAAAGAGGTTGAAGACTTTTCGAATGCCAATACACATTGTTTCTCCACGCACGACTGTTTGGATTTTGATTGTTCATCATCGGAGGAGCTTAAACAACTGAAGATTAATTTGGGTTATTGAGAATAGAAGATTAGTTTTGCAGAGGTGAGTTGAGAAGTTGAAATTCGGAAGAAGAGAGAAGCTGTTCGTCAGAGAGAGTGTGAACATGAGGAACCTGTGTTACAACTTCTGATTTTCGATGGAGTTTAGTTCCAACATCATACAGGCAAGTTAGCATTTTCAATTAGCATGATTTCTTATGGGTTTCTGGTTGCTTAAAGAGTGAGAGGTTTGTTAAACGAAAATTTTGATTTTCTGTACATATATGGACGTATAGTCTCTGAGTTCGGTTATTATTTGATTGGATTAAATTTGAAGTATTGTAGATATGTTAGTTAGAGATGTTTATGGTGTTAATCAAGTATTGGTTGGAAGAAAATGATTTAGAAATGAAAACAGAACATTTGTCGAAACTTAGAATTGCGTTTTGGTAGATCGCCGGAGAGAGCCGACAACCGCTTACTGGTTTGCAGTAGGCAATCGTTGAAGAAAATGAGAATGCATGAGACTGCTGAGGACCGCTGACTCCACAGAGATCAGCGATCAAGCAAAATTCAAGAAAAATAAGAGGACGCCCAGGATTGCCAGGCGCCCTAGCTTTGCCATCTTCCAAAAATGCTGTAAATGTGATTATAAGTGTATAAATTAAGCTCTACCCTATCCTATGTTTCCAAAAAAGCAAAATTCAGATTTAATCAATCTCCGATTTGTTAGAATTATTAAGGAGAAGAAATCAATAGCATAATGTGAATGATTTTGTGATAAAATTTTAAAGACTAGAGATAAAGTTGCTGCAAATTGAGGTTGGGTTTCTTGAGAATAATTTTGTACTAGTTTATTATTATTATTCCATCAGAATTGTTCAAGTGTCAATTCAGATCCATATATTGCAGCAAACTATAGAATTAGTAGAAATTGGTATTAGAAACAATTAGTTGGGAGTTAGCCAAGCCAAACTATTGAACTTCAAAAAATGGTTATATGCACAATTATTCAACTGATGTTTAATTTCTTAATATTATTGCTGGATTTATATTATAGCCTAGAATGGTTCACTTATGGATTCTCCGTGTGTTCATTGGTTCTTGTTTTGAATAAATTGTATGAAAATTTCATTATAAGTACCGAATGCTGTAAATTTTACTGTTAGATGTTTCGAATAACCAATTGACATTGAATGTGATACTTTTTACTAAATATTGGTTTCTTCTATTATAAACATGTTTTATGACAAACTTTCACAGTAAATAATGACTTTTGGCCAAATTACTAGGGCGAGACTTAGTGTGGATCCACAGCCTAGTTGTAGTGAATTTGTATGTTTTGTTTGGATTTAAGTCTGGGGTTCCTTCATCCGTTTCCTCCATGATGGAGAGGCCTTCCATGAGGGAAGCTCTGAAGCAACTCCGTTTCCACCATGATGGTGAGGTCACTTGAGTATTTCCGCCATGAGGGGATGATATTGGATGTTCGAGTTGTTGCAGTGTTAGACTGGATTGTCTGGAACTCTAGTGCTTAGCCACACAAAATAGACAAACTTCACGAGTCCCAATATATAATGTTTTTCCGAATTTGTTATTGTCGATGTATGTGCGCGCGTGGGAAATGCGGCACGGGGAAATTCGGAGTCACCACCGCCTGATGGGGTGCAGGCGGACACCTGGGTGCCTAACCTTGTCTATTATGGCTTTTGGTCTGCGGCTGTGAGATTCTAAGTAGGGTCTCGGTTGCGGTCCGGGGAAGTCCGTAGACACCCCAGTCCACCCCGTCGGATGACGGGTCCCTTAGGTTTATCCTAGTTTGAGTCAACTTTGGTCTCTTACTCACCCGATTCCTATTCCAGCATGCACACTTGTTTAAGTCTGACGGGACCGCCAAGGTGGTGTGGGTCCCTTTACTTGGTTTTATCTTCTTTAGTTAGAATGATCTGGGTCTGGTGGGGTGGGCCCCGTTGGAAGGCCCACGGTATCCCTTGGTGAGCCAAGTGTGGCCCACATGTTCCTTGGTGGGCCAAGTGTGGCCCTTTGGACTTTGGTTCAACTTGAATTGATTTAATTTTAAAGTTCAAGTTTGATTATTTAGTGATTTTCATGCAAAGTGGGCCGGATTGCTTTGCGGGCCCCTGAGTGGGCCACACATGGTAGCCAAGTGATTTACTGGTTTTATATTGCTTAAGTATCCAAAATGGGCCAGGCCTTGGGCTTGGGGCCCTTTACCCGGGCTTGGGCTTGAAAGCCCAAGACTTCCTGGGTTAGGGTTTTGAAACCCTAACCTTGCTTGGTGTTGTGGGCCTAGTGGGCCTGACAGGCCCTGCCCTTGGTCTCGGCCAAACCACGACCTAATTTAAGCATGCATGCCCCACATAGGGCTTGGGTGGGCCTCAAGTGGTCTGGCCCACTCAAATCTTTTAATTATATTAATTAAGCCAAATTGAATGGTTCGGGCTGGGTGGGCCCCGTTGGAAGGTCCACTGGAAATCAAGTTAGACCGGGTGGTCTGAGTCCCATGTTGGGTTTCCGGGTGACCCGGAAACCCTATTGGCATATTTGGTTCGATTTGAGAATGTCACCCCGCAGTCAACAAAAATTACAGAATATGCATAAATCATGAAATACACCAAATATACGAAAATCACATACACTGGGTCCAAGGGTATTTTCGGAATTTAAAACATATGAGCAATTCGGCCTTAAAAGGGTATGCGCTGACCTTCGGGAGCTAGGCACGAGGTCAATGCAAAGTGGGCGGATCGAAAACAGTAAAAATAGCACCTGCGGGCTAGGTAGGCTCGAGATGAGCGCACCCAAAAGGAAGTGGGCGCGAGGTGAGCGCACCCAAAAAAGTGGGAGCGAGCTCAGCGGGAGGTAGGCACGAGCTTAGCGCACCCAAAAGGGAAGTGGGAAGTGGGCGCGAGCTTAGTTCGAGGTGAGCGCGAGCTCAGCGCACCCAAAAAGAAGTGGGCGCGAGGTGAGCGCAAGGTGGGCGCGAGGTGAGCGCAAAAAAAGAAGTGAGCGCGAGCTTAGCGCGAGGTGAGCGCGAGCTCAGCGCACCCAAAAAGGAAGTGGGCGCGAGCTTAGCGCGAGGTGAGCGCGAGCTCAGCGCACCAAAAAGAAGTGGGCGCGAGGTGGGCGCGAGGTGAGCACACCCAAAAAAAGGAAGTGAGTGCGAGGTGAGCGCGAGCTTAGAGCACCCGGGCGTGAGGTGAGCGCGAGGTGGGCGCGAGGTGGGCGCGAGCTCAAAAAGGAAGTGGGCACGAGGTGGGCGCGCACCCAAAAAGGAAGTGGGCGCGAGCTTAGCGCGAGTGAGCACGAGCTCAGCGCACCCCAAAAAGTGGGCGCGAGGTGAGCGCACCCAAAAAGGAAGTGGGCGCGAGCTTAGCGCGAGGTGAGCGCGAGCTCAGCGCACCCAAAAAGAAGTGGGCGAGAGGTGAGCGCGAGGTGGGCGCGAGGTGAGCGCACCCAAAAAGGAAGTGGGTGCGAGCTCAGCGCACCAAAAAGAAGTGGGCGCGAGGTGAGCGCATCCAAAAAGTAGGCGCGAGCTCAGCGAGAGGTGAGCGCGAGCTCAGCGCATACCCCGATTCTCTGATTTCTTCTTCCAAACTCCATGATTGACTAGTTTTGAAGGTTTTTTAAGTTCTGCAACTACTTTCTGGGGATCCTTAGATTCCCGGAAGACCTTCGAACTTCTGGGGATCCTTAGATTCCCCGAAGACCTTAGAACACAGCTTGACTTCAACACCCCGACCCACATCTCTTCGGAACCCCCCAAATCCGAAACAAAATACTAACAGAACATGAATAAAATCCGAAAACAAAACACTAACAGCACTAACAAAGAAGGGAACTGGGGGCTTTACATCGGGTTACAACAGAGATGGAGAAATCATGGGGGAACATGCTCCCGCTTCGAATCAAACAAGTAATATCAGTGAAGAACAAAATGCTAGAAGACAAAATATCACAATGAACTTATTTGTTTTGAACAAGAGGCCATCGGGAACATTACCTAGGTTTTTTAACACCCCCGGCAGGATGTGTTGGACCTTGGAGCTCGAGCGACTGTCGGAGCAGCACCTCTCCACGCCCACAGCAAGATCTGCTCCTTCGGGTTTGACGAGGAAGAAGAGGAAGGGAGGGGCCAAGTGTGTCTGGTTTTCTCTTTGGGGAAGATGGTGCTCAAGACCACCCTCAAAAATGCCGAAAAACAGCAAACCCTAAAAATGACCAACCCTCAAAAATGTCCAACCCGAAAACAGCCAACCCCTGCAAATGAGGGTTAACGTGGCTTTTATAGAAGAAGACCTGGGTATCCGCCGACCTTGGCGCCCAGTAGCTGTCGCTGGGTGCGAGCGACAAAATGATTAACCCATTTAATGCAGCCGCGGATTTGTTTAAAAAATCTGAAAATTAAGATATAGTCCCTGGGATATTTGGATTTAATATTATTTTATTCAGATATTTTCATATTGGTCCCTGGGATCTTTTGCATGTTTGGATATTTATGGATTTGATCCCCGAGATATTTTTCTACGCAACTCGCCACGTGTGCAGCTTCTTGCCACGTGCGCAATTTGCCGGTTTTGTTGCTCGGGAATTTTGTCAGCACATATTTTCTTCATCCGGGCTCCGATCTGGGCAAACTCAGTTGCATTAGAATCGTATCGGAGCCCTCTATCCCATGACCTAGGGGTAGGCCTCTGGATCGGATTTTATCAGAAAGTCAACTTTTGGCTCTGCTCAAGTTTGACTGCCCACAGAACCTTCATCTGGACTCCGATTCCTGCAAACTCAGTTGCGTTGGAACCGTGTCGAGATTCTCTATCCAATGACCTAGGGGTAGGCATCTAGATCGGATTTTAGCAGAAAGTCAACTTTTGGCTCTGCTCAAGTTTGACCGCCCGCAGAACCCTCATCCGGACTCCGATTTCTGCAAACTCAGTTGCGTTGGAACCGTGTCGAGATTCTCTATCCAATGAACTAGGGGTAGGCATCTGGATCGGATTTTAGCAGAAAGTCAACTTTTGGCTCTGCTCAAGTTTGACTGCCCGCAGACCCTTCATCTGGACTCCGATTCTTGCAAACTCAGTTGCGTTGGAACCGTGTCGAGGTTCTCTATCCAATGGTATAGGGGTAAGCACCTGGATTGGATTTTAGTAGAAAGTCAACTTTTGGCTTCCCTCAAGTTTGACCGCCCGCAGAACCCTCATCCGGACTCCAATTCCTGCAAACTCAGTTGCGTTGGAACCGTGTCGAGGTTCTCTATCCAATGGTATAAAGCAAGGTGGCCAAATTTCATTTGATCAAAAAGTCAACTTTTGACCCCTCAGGGTTTGACTTTTTTTTCCAGGGTTTACATTTCTGGTTTTTCTGGGAGCGCAAAAATGAGGTGCTTACAATGTATTTCCAAGATTAGTCGGATTAACCGAGGTTAATCGTAACTTATTTGATTATAACTTGTGCATGTTTTAGAACTGTTATAACTGTATTTTTGTGCATGCATTGATACTTGCTGAGATAGTCGTATCTCACTGTTTTGTTTTGTTTTCAGATTTTGGCGATGACGATACCGTGGGGGTTGATATTCCGGTGGACTATCCGGAGTATCGTGAGGAGGATTATTTTATTGAGTAGATCTTAGTTGTTGGTTTTACTTACTTTAGTGAGTTTTATTATGAACCCTGTATTACTTTTGGATATGTTTAGGAAATTAGTGAACCTTGATATTATGCATTTGAATCTTTATGTTATTTTATTTCATGTTTTCCCTTACTCTGTTGATCCTGTGGAATTTTAATTAACCTTTGGGTACGGGTTACGGTTATTTTACGTAACCCGGTTCCGGGGCGTTATAGCATGCCATATTGGCAATAGCAGATTCTTCAAGGTTTCTTCTTGATCTTAACCGGTCTACTTTAAGTCCTATTAGTTCACTTCCCAAAGTGCATCCAAGGATACCTATTGTGGTAGCACAGTACTGAGTTCCTTTTTTTCTTGACATAGATTTTGATCTAGGATGCCTTGGAATGCAATGTTGAGACGCTCATCTTTTCTACTGATTGCATGCTTTGCCTATTTGATCTTGGAACTTGAGATGCTATTATTTCCTTTGTTTCAAACACATTAGTTCAAGTAGAACACTTGTTGATTTGATACAAAGGAGTTCTTGACCCAATTGACGTTGAACACCCCATCGAATCACTTCAATATGAACACAATAGATTCTTGATTTTATAAGCTCAAACTTGTTAGACCTTTTCCTTGTTGTCCCAATCCAATAGGCCTAATCTCTTGCTCATGCTATTTTAGCAAACCTTAACGGCCCTGAAATCAAACAAAAATAGATGAGTAGGCATTTTTACAAAAGAGAGGATTACCATATAAAATTCCCATTTTAAAGTCGACTCCTTCACACTTTCCTTTTAAACAACCAAAAAGAAATAAAGTTTTCTAAAAACAAAATTTTGGGGCTCTGAAGGATAGCCTCCTCTGGTAGAATCTTGATCCGGTTGTATTTCTGAGGCATTTTCCCTTTTGCTCCTCACTCAATCCTACAAACAAGTAAACTTGATTAAATGAAGAACAAATAAAATTTCACAGAAATAAATAACAAATCATCTCCTTGTTTTGAACTCGCAGATGGCCCACATTCGTTCAGCCTCTAGGGATCCTGCGGATGAGCCCTCCTCTTCGAGGGTTCGGAGGGATCATGCTGATGTGGCCTCATCTTTGAGAGCCGAGAGGGACTCTGATTCAGATATCCCAGATCTTCCTTCTAGGGATTCGCGTGAGGCGACCCCAGAGGTATAGTCTAACCCTTCTAAAATTCAAATTCCTTCTCAAAATCCTTCACCCTGATTATTTTTTCCTTCCAATTGTTTCCTTAGCCGATAGTTGAGGCTCCAGGCAGAGGTAGAGGTCGTAGCTGGCGCCGTGGTGGAGGCAGAGATGGAGGCCATGATGGGGGCTGTAGAGGAGGCCGTGGCAGGGGCTGAGGCGACAAGGATGCTCAGGCTAGGGTTGAGGTCCCTGAGGCAGTCGCAGCACAGATTAGGGATACCGACCTGCTACATGGCCTGAGGACTCATCCCTCAGCCTGTATTAGGGCGGATATCCCTTTGGTATATCTTATGTCCCATTACCGAGGGAGCTGGGCCAGCTTCATTAGATTTCTCGGAGACTGCAATTCCTTCCACCGGGAGCTGGGCTTATTTGGTTTTGGCCTCTTCATCACCATCCCGGATGTGCGCTTTGATCGAGCTCTTCTTGCAGTGATGCTCGAGAGGTTCTTCCCAGAGACACTGAGCTTCCATTTTCCAGATATTGAGATCGGGATCCGGTCGTCCGACTTCACGCTCATCATTGGGATTAGGATGACTGGAGATATTATCCCTGAGATGGTGATGCCAGATGCTGCAGAGATTGCTGCCTTTCTTCGATATGTGGTGTTGCCCCCGGAGGCCTGGGATAGAGGGAGACCTAGATTGTCTCTGACTTGGTTGAGAGAGACCTTCCGGGGGAGACAGTTCAGCCAGCTTGCCGCCAGTCATGCATCTTTCCCTTTTGCATTCCGTTTTGTCTTCCTCTACATGATGGGCTCCTGCTTCTTCCCAGAGGACACGACTTCTATCAGTCTTCATTTCTTGAGTTTATTGGGAGATCTACAGCGGGTGAGGAGGTATGCTTGGGGGCTGCTTATTTTTGGCACCATTTTGGCTGGCCTGCACTGATCAGTTAGCGGCCTCTCTACCTCTCAAGGAGCCGAAGTTGGGTGCAAATTCTTTTGGCCCTTCTTGCAGGTGAAATACCTATTTCTCTATTCTTTCTTTCTCTTCTTCTCCTTTTTTATTCTTCTGACCCTTTTTTCTTCTTTTGCAGTTTTTTTCTAGGGTTTATATTCCCTACTTCCGCCCTACCTCTACGATGCCAGAGGATACATATCCTATGGCTCGTAGATGGTGCCATGTGAAGCATGACTCTGAAAAGAGTCGGCCTAGGTCTGCCCGGGCTCATCTGGACCGGTTGTATCGGACTGAGATAAGCTTCTTTAGTTATTCCTTATTCCCTTTCCTGAATAACATGCCTAATATTCCTTTTTTTGTTTCTCCGCTGTTCGTTCCCCGGTTGGAGGACATTCATGAAGTGCTAGCCCTGCATGCTGCTAGAGATGATGCGTTTGCCCTTGACCAGAGGATCAGTGCTACCAGTTCTTTATCGGTTAGATGGGCAACATCTGGTATTGCAGCGAGTGCTTCTTTTATCAGCACACCGGAGTGCCCTGGATTCCTGCCATCCCTCCTGATGCTACCCCTTCTTTTCCTCCTACGCCTGTTGATCCTGCTCAGTTCTTAGATTGGACGGAGGTAAAGACTTTGTTGGAGGAGGGTGATTATGATGCCTGGTTTAGGCAGGCTTCAGTTGGGTGCCTCATGCCACCCATGCCTATTCGTGGCGGAGTCATTGAGATAGGAGGGGTAGTGATCAGGGCCTACGATACCACGTTATGCCTTTCCCTCTTTGATCTTCCATTCTTATATTCTAGTTGACTTGGCATTTCTGACACACCTTCTTCTATTTCAGGAGGCTCAGTTGGCAGAGATTCGAGCTCGGTATGCTGATATAGAGCGCCAACGAGATGTCACTATTACTGAGTGGGACGCCCTCCTTATCACCGTTGCGACCTCGAGGGACAGCTTGCTAGGGCATAGGGCCAGGCAGGTCCTTCTGGTGCATAGGACCAGGTAGGTCCATCTCATACTCAGGTTAATTCTTTCACCCTTTTCAATTACTGCTTCTTATATCTGCTTATTCTGTTCTGATTAAAATTCCTTTTCTGATTTTCAGGGTGACACAGCCGGTCCTTCTTCACCTTATTATACACATCCCCGCGGCGAGGTCTTTTCCATATCACTGATGCAGCTTGTGACTCCTCCTAGATCTGTGGAGGTGCCTACAGCCGAGCCCGATATAGAGACCGAGGTTGCACCTACCACTGCCCCTACTACTAAAGACAAGCCAGAGTCTGCTCCAGCACCAAAATAGCTCCAGATACAGCCACTGGTGTAGATATCGAGATGGAGACTGCTGAGGGGGCTGCTGTGACCGAGGAGGTGCCTGAGGCAGATCCTGCGGTGGACTTGATAGCTGCTGTTGGTGAGAATCTGAGCTCGCTGCCGAGCCTGTTTCTGTTGTGATAGAGGAGGTGTTTGTGGCAGATCCTGCTACTGCCGAGCCTGCGGTGGAGCCTATTCCTGCTATTGGTGATATGGAGCCTGCCAGAGATACAAATGTCCCAGAGTCTACCCCTGCCGTCCCTGATGCGGAGCCTGTCAGAGATGTAGATACGTTGGGGTACGTTCGTCCTGATCATCCCACTGCCGGCCTTGTGCCTTTATATATGATGTGTGATATTCAGTGTATTTTGGGCAGGATGACCCGTAGTACCGCTCGTCGTCTTGTGGCCCATGTTTTCGAGCGCCGGCGACCTTCAGGCAGCGGTCGAGGCAGAAGACGTGGTCGTGGGGGTGGACTTGGAAAGACAGAGTAGATTAGGATATCACATGTATACCTATATTTGACAAATGATGTACACTTCCATATATATAAAAAGAAATTTGATTCATTTTTCTTCATTTATGCTCTTTTCTCTTTTATTTCTTGCTTCTATTGCATAATATGTGTTTGAGCAGGTACAGGTGAAGCTTGAGAAAGCACTGAAATTGAAATTCCTCATTTTTTTGCATTTTTTCGAAAAAACAGTATTTTTAATGCGAGCATGCAATTCTCGTAATATGAATGCGGGCACGCAATGCCCGTAATATGAATGCGGGCACGCAATGCCCGTAATTTAAATGCGGGCACGCGGTGTCCGCACTTTCCATACGGGCACGCGGTGCCCGTATTGTAAATACGGATTTTAGTGTATTTTTTATTTTTCTATATAAACTAATGGGGAACGTCATTGTGACATTTTTAATAGTTTGAAAACTCCCTGAGCCCTCTGTTTTTTGCTTTTCTTGGCTTCTTTGGTGATTCCATGGCTTCCTTCGCACCCTTCCATTCTGCCGATGAAGCTCCTCCTGCAAAACAACTTGTGTAGCGCCCAGAACCCGGGTCAGTGTAAACCGGCACCCGACCCGAACCCGGTTCGCTACCGTAACAACCCGAATTCAGTTCAACAACCAAATCCGAGGTGTTACTGGCCCATATCAAATAAGCATCAAGAATATACCAGACTAAAGAAATAAGTAATCCATTCAATTAAGTAACTATCAGAGTACAGAACACGTATGTGCGGAAGTATAGTCTAAAATCCTCAAATAACTAATATAGTTAACCATCAAAATCAATCATTAAGTCTGGTAAAATAAAATGTCACTAATCTCTCATCTCTCTAATACATCAAACAAAAATAAAATAGAATAATCTGATAAAGTAACTAAATCCATGACAATCCACAACCTCAAACCAAATCCGAGTAATAGTAATCCTCTGGTGAATAATCAGCTACCTCTCCCTGGAAATCAATACTATGACCCCCCCTCTCGTAACAGCTAAAAAATGAAATAAAAGTAGGGTGAGATACGAATATCCCAGTAGGTAACACATGCATGTTTAAACAATGCATATACATAAAATAACAGTTCATGCACGATTAAGTAATCTCGACTAAGCAGGCTCGTATAATCATTCGTATTGATCATGATTACAAAACAGTATAGTTAAATAGTTCTAAATATGATTTTCAGCAAGTTCTATTATAGGAATCCAATATCAGAATCAATAACATAATCCATACTTTGCTAGGATGCACTAAACAGTCACATCCAAATAATATACCAATTACATGCCTCCAGCATGTTTACAATAGTAATAACAAGTGTTTATGATTTTAGTGTTATTGTAGGACTCACAAAGATAGATAAACCTTTTGAGATGGCTCTCGACCAATCGCTATACCACCGTGCGTCTTAGGAGCAATGCTACTAATGATACTCAAGTCCCATGCAGTGCAGCTTAGACAAGAGCCGTACTCACTGACTTATTGCACATGTACCCATCAGAGTTGGCATGTACTACCAGCATGCAGCACCAGAATCAATACATGGAGATGGTTGCTTATCCATATATACAGGGAATCACCAACGGCTCACCGGGGTGTCCCTCCAGACGTAGGACCATCCCAAACAAACTAACTTGCAAAGGAAGCGCGCTCGCACAAGGGAGAAACTCAACCCAAATGACATATCCCTCAGCTATCTAGCCACAACTATGGATCCATAACCAGCTATGCACACTAGACTCCAAATATCCCTAAAATCTAATAATTCTGTAATTTAGAGATGTTCTAGTAATCAATTAATTGTCAAGTTTTCCAAAAACTAGATTTCTCAATTATGTTCAAAGTTTAGCAACTAGTATCCTAAATATCTCCCTAATTTACTTTTCTGTAAAACAGGGAATTAGATAATTTATTTTGGTCTTAAAACATCTTAATTAATCATGAAAATTTATTAAAAATAGTTTGGAATTGAATCAGGGTTTGAAATTATGAAATTCTGCATTTTCTGCACAGAGCACCTAGGATCGCCCCGGCGGTCTAAGGTCAGTGGTAGTTGAAATTAGATCGCCGACGATAAGTCATCTCACGATCTCAGGCGGTTTCACAATTTCTACTAGCACCTAATAGCGCCGAGGATCGCCGAGCACAGTCGAGGTCGGCGGTCCCTAAAAAACGAACAGAAACTGTGTAAAAATGTGATTTTTCACGTCTAACATCATTCTAACATACATATAATATTGGTATCAAACTAAATACATGAATATAGCATACAAAAACATGCTTTGAAGATTAATCACACGTAAATCCAAAAACGAACGTAAAACAGTGTCACCTACCTCTTTCGTGCGTTGTTTCTCCTTCTCTTCTCTAAACAGCAATACTCACAGTCGTGAGATACTCCCTAGGCGATGAAGAACACAAACCAGACGTCCTTCCTTCTTCCTCTTCTTCTCTTCTTCCTCAGTCACTCTCGGTCGTGCGACTGTTCCTTGCTGCTGTCGAATACGAAGAGTATTTCAAAACGTATACGATTAGGGTATTAAACTATTATATATATATATATATATATATCCCTTGATCCCACGTAGCTCACATGCATTAGACTCCATACACACGCCCAATCATATTTCTTAAAAATTAAAGTGTTAATCATACCTTGATAACTCATGATCGGACGGTCGGATCTGCGTCCAACTCTAGATCTCCACTAATTATATCATCCCCTACCTTAATAAAATATTTCCATCAATTAAAATTCCCAAAGATATTATTTATTAATTTATTATATTATTTAAGGAAAATTCGGTGTTTTACATCCTCCCCTCCTAAAATAAAAATTTGATCCTCGAAATTTACCTGGTGATTCTGGAAATAGGTTAGGATACTTCCTCTGCATTTCCGATTCCAACTCCCAAGTAGCCTCCTCAACTGTGTGGTTCTGCCAAAGTACTTTCACAAGTGGAATCACCTTAGTACAAAGAACTTGCTCCTTCCTATCCAAAATCTCAACTGGATGTTCCTCATATGTCAAGTCCCCTTGCACTACCAATGGTTCATGCTGAATGATATGAGTAGGGTCATGCACGTACTTCCTCAACATAGAAACATGGAATACATCATGAACTCCTTCCAGCTGTGTAGGCAAATCCAATTTGTATGCCACTGGTCCCACTGTACTCTTAATCTCAAAGGGACCTATATATCTTGGAGCCAACTTGCCTTTCTTCCCAAATCTCTTAATTCCACGAGATGGTGATATCTTCAGAAATACAAAATCTTCAACCTCGAAATGCAAATCTCTCCTTCTAGTATCTGCATAGCTCTTCTGATGACTCTGGGCTGTAAGCATATGCTACCTAATCTAATTTACCTTCTCAATACTATCCTGTACAATTTGTGGCCCAATAAGTTGTCTTTCTCCAACTTCCACCTAGAACACTGGGGATCTACACAGTCTGCCATAAAGTGCCTTAAATGGTGTCATCTAAATACTCGCCTGATAGCTATTATTATAGGCAAATTCCACCAATGGTAGGTGCTGATTCCAACTGCCTCCCCAATCCATAACACAACATCTCAGAATATCTTCCAACGTCTGAATGGTATTCTCAGACTGTCCATCTATCTGAGGATGATAGCTGGTGCTGAAATTAAGGTTAATGCCTAAGGCTGCCTGGAATGCAAGCCAAAAGCACGACGTGAATCGCGCATCTCTGCCAGACACTATGGAAACTGGTACTCCATAAAGTCTCACTATCTTCTTGACATATAACTCAGCTAAAGACTTTAACTGCTGTGTAGTGCTGATAGGTAAGAAATGTGCTGACTTAGTCAGTCTATCCACATCAATCCAAATAGCATCTTCCTTCTTGACTGTCAATGGTAACCCAGATACAAAATCCATGGTCATATGCTCCCACTTCCATTCTGGAATAGGAAGTGACTGAAGTAAACCAGGTGGCTTCCGATGTTCAGCCTTCACTTGCTGGCATGTCAAAAATTTAGCCACATACTCTGCAATCTCTCTCTTCATTCCTAACCACCAATAGATTTCTTTCAAATTCTTGTACATCTTTGTACTTCCTGGGTGAACTGCATACCTCGATCTATGGCCCTCTGTCAATATCTTCTCCTTAATTTCCTCATCGGCTGGAACACAAATACGGCCTTTATATCTCAATAGCCTATCTCTATCTGAAAAGTCTGCAGTTGCCTCAGATCCTCTACTCATCATCTCCCTGGTCTGAATCAACTGTGAGTCAGTCAACTCTCTCCTAAATCAACTGAACCAAATCTGGCTCAATATGAACATGGGCAACTCTGATCACTCCATCCTGTGGCATGCTAAACTCTCCCTGCCAATCTCTAACTGAATGCACCAATCTACACTGGCTTATCATAAAAGCTGCTAAAGTGGCTACCTGATACTCAACTGCACTTTTTCTGCTCAAAGCATCAGCCATTACGTTTGCTTTACCAGGGTGGTATTGCAAAGTAAACTTGAAATCCTTAAGCAGATCCATCCACCGACGCTGCCTCATATTCAAGTCTCTCTGTGAAAACAGATATCTCAAGCTCTTATGGTCAGAAAATATCTCAAACTCTTCCCCATAAAGATAATGCCTCCATAGCTTCAGTGCGAAGACTATGGCTGCTAACTCTAGATCATGAGTAGGGTAGTTCTTCTCATGCGGCCTCAACAATCTCGAAGCATACGCTACAACACTGCCCTGCTGCATCAAAACACATCCCAAGCCAATCCTAGAAGCATCACAATATACTGCAAATGCCTCGTCCATGGATGGCACAATCAAAACTGGGGCAGTAGTCAACCTCTGCTTCAATTCTTGGAAACTCTGCTCACACTTCTCATCCCACTGGAATTTCACTGCCTTCTTGGTTAGGTTCGAAAAAGGTGGACCTATACAAGAAAATCCTGCGATGAATCTCCTATAGTAACCTGCCATACCAAGGAAACTCCTAACCTCTGTCAATGTAGTGAGTCTAGGCCATTCTGCCATTGCCTTAACCTTCTCAGGGTCCACAGATATATCCTCACCTGAGATAACATGACCTAAGAATGAAATCTGTCTCAGCCAAAACTGACACTTGCTGAATTTCCCATACAGTCTGTGGTCTCTCAAGGTGTGCAATACTGCCTTCAAATGCCCAACATGTGCCTCTTGGGTCTTAGAATATACTAGGATGTCATTAATGAACACCACTACAAAACTGTCCAAGTATGCATGGAAAATCCTGTTCATGAGGTTCATGAAAATAGCTGGGGCATTGGTCAGCCCAAAAGGCATAACCAAGAAC
This sequence comes from Buxus sempervirens, assembly GCA_947561395.2. NCBI lineage: Eukaryota > Viridiplantae > Streptophyta > Magnoliopsida > Buxales > Buxaceae > Buxus > Buxus sempervirens. Next base: position 12,788,045 of record OX387188.1, read on the forward strand.
TCATAATGCCCATAGCGTGTACGGAAAGCCGTCTTCTCTATGTCCTCCTTTGCTACTCTCAACTGATGGTAGCCCGACCTCAAATCTATCTTGGAGAACCAAGATGCACCTCCTAACAGGTTATCAATCCTAAGCAATGGATACTTGTTCTTCACTATCACTTGATTCAGTTGCCTATAATCAATACACATCCTCATACTACCATCCTTCTTCTGCACAAACAGAACTGGTGCACCCCATGGCGACACACTCGGTCTAATGAATCCCTTCTCTTGAAGCTCATCTAGCTGCTTCTTCAGTTCCTCTTGTTCTGGTTTCACAAGCCGATAGGGTGGCTTCAAAACTGGAGTCGTACCAGGCATCAACTGAATCCTGAACTCTACTCCTCTAGCAGGTGGTAATTCAGGTAAATCCTCTAGAAACACATATGCAAACTCCTAAACTACAAGTACCTCGGAGATGACAAGGGTGTCACTCCTAAACTCCTCTGCTATCACAGATGCTACCAAACCAATCCGCGACTTCAACCCCTCACATTTGAAACAATGAGTGGTTTGATCTGGCCCTCTAACTATCACAGTCTCCGCATAGCAATCCAATGTCACATGATGTCTACATAACCAATCCATCCCCAATATTACATCGAATCCTCCAATATCTAAGGCAATCAAATCACCAGACAACTCCAGTCTACCCAATCTAATCATGCAGTCTCTATACATATATTAGACTCTACTAGACTCTCCCAAAGGTGTGTGTATAGACAATGCAATATCCAATTCAATGGGTGACAATCCAATCCGTCGTGCACAAGCAGGCGATATAAATGAATATGAAGCACCAAAATCAAACAAAACACATGCTGATCTACCACAAATGAAAATAATACCTCCGATCAGCTCAGGTGCCTCATGGTCAGCCTCAATGTCCTCCGCACGCTCAAGCTCATGCTCCTCATGTGCCTCCACTGCATATACCCTTGCTGGTTGCAGCTGCTGGTAGGTACTGCCTGCCTCTGACCTCCTCTCTGAACTGGTCCCCTGCCCTGGGGCTTCTGCCCAACTGGTGCTCTCTGAGCTGGCTTCTGAAACTGTGGCCTGTATGGGAAAGCAGGCGTAGTCTCTGACTGTGGTAAAGCTGGTCGTGGCACTGCTAACGACTGATAGCTTGGAGAGAAATGACAATCAGTGATCCTATGACTTGCCTTTCCAAATCTGTAACAAGTGCCTGGTGCTGCGACACACGAACCAGGTACATGATACCTGCCACAACTGGCACATCCCCTCTGAGCTGGTCTATACTGACCTCCTGAAGGCTCCGCCCTAGTCCAATCTCTAGGCCTCTTGTTCCCGCTAAGGAAACCTCTTTGGTTTACCGGCCTCATAGGTGGTCTAACCTTGCTCTAGCTTACTCTAGCCTCTATGTCACTCTCAGCCCTGGTGGCTCTACGTACCACGTCCTTCAGTTCCGTGCATAAGAGTATTGTCAACATACTCTAAATCTCGGGCTTAAGACCCCGCTCAAAATTTGAAGTCAGCCTCCTCTCATCCTGTGTCATGTGGGGTGTAAATCGAGATAAGGCTGCAAATCTAGCCTTATACTAGGCCACTGTCTGGCTCCCCTGGGTAATCTCCATAAATTCCCGCTCATTCTTGAGCCGGACCTCCTCAGAAAAGTACTGGTCATAGAAGACCTCTCGGAATCTATCCCAAGTCATATAGGTAGCCTGAGGGTCCTGCCTCTTCCTGGCTGTCCACCAGTGAACTGCCTCACCCTCAAATAATAATTCTGCCAATCTTAGTCTCCTGTCCATTAGGCATCCCATGGCCTCAAAAATCCAATCCACTCGCATCAGCCATTTTTCAGCCTCCATCGGATCTGGACGTCCACTAAAGATAGGTGGATCCAACTTCCTGAACTGCTTTAGATCCTTGGCTGTCTGTATCCCTCTCTCATGTATAAGTGCATCCTCGTGACCATTGCCACCATTTCCACCATTGCCATGCTGGCTCAGTCTCTCCTCCCTTTCCTTGGCAAGAAGCTCTGCCAAGCTACTAACAACTGCCCACACATCACCCCCTGGAGGTGGTGGAGGTAATGGAACATCCTGCTGCTCCTCCTCAACGTCAGCTCTCTCAACAGGATCAGCACTATCACGTCTCGCTCTTCCAGCCATCTGCAAAACACAAATTTCACTTGTTAGTATCAAATAATTCTAGGGGTTCTATCTAGCGTACTCACAATCCCATTCCCCTAAAGCTGGCTATCTAAGGTTAGGACCATTTGCTTTGATACCATCTCTATAACGCCTCGAACCTGGGTCAGTGCAAACTGGCACCTGACCAGAACCCGGTTCTCTACCATATCAACCTGAATTCAATTCAACAACCAATCCAAGGTGTTACTGGCCCATATCAAATAATCATCAAGAATATACCAGACTAAAGAAATAAGTAATCCATTCAATTAAGTAACTATCAGAGTACAGAACACGTATGTGCGGAAGTATAGTCTAAAATCCTCAAATAACTAATATAGTTAACCATCAAAATCAATCATTAAGTCTGGTAAAATAAAATGTCACTAATCTCTCATCTCTCTAATACATCAAACCAAAATAAAATAGAATAATCTGATAAAGTAACTAAATCCATGACAATCCACAACCTCAAACCAAATCCGGGTAATAGTAATCCTCCGGTGAATAATCAGCTACCTCTCCCTGGAAATCAATACTGTGACCCCCCTCTCGCGTATCAGCTGAAAAATGAAATAAAAGTAGGGTGAGATATGAATATCCTAGTAGGTAACACATGCATGTTTAAACAGTTCATATAAGTAAAATAACAGTTCATGCACGATTAAGCAATCTCGACTAAGCAAGCTCTATAGTCATTTGTATTGATCATGAATACAAAACAGTATAGTTAAACAGTTCTAAATATGATTTTCAGCAAGTGCTATTATAGGAATCTAATATCAGAATCAATAACATAATCCATACTTTGCTAGGATGCACTAAAAAGTCACATCCAAGCAATATACCAATTACATGCCTCCAGCATGTTTACGATAGTAATGACAAGTGTTTAAGATTTTAGTGTCATTGTAGGACTCACAAAGATAGATAAACCTTTTGAGATGACTCTCGACAAATCTCTATACCATTGTGCGTCTTAGGAGCAATGCTACTAATGATACTCATGTCCCATGCAGCGCAGCTTAGACAAGAGCCGTACTCACTGACTTATTGCACATGTACCCATCAGAGTTGGCATGTACCACCAGCATGCAGCACCAAAATCAATACATGGAGATGGTCACTTATCCACATGTACAGGGAATCACCAACGGCTCACCGGGGCGTCCCTCTAGACATAGGACCTCCCAAACAAACTAACTTGCAAAGGAAGCGCGCTCGTACAAGGGAGAAACTCAACCCAAATGACATATCCCTCAGCTATCTAGCCACAACTATGGATCCATAACCAGCTATGCCCACTAGACTCCAAATATCCTTAAAATCTAATAATTCTATAAGGGTTGGTGCCTAGCGGCATATAAAGGTTAAATCTGACAATTACTTCAATATTCGGATTAATTGAGTTGAACTTATGATCTGAATTCTCTTTATGTAATTATTTGGTTTATAGTGTAATTTAGAGATGTTCTAGTAATTAATTAATAGTCAAGTTTTCCAAAAACTAGATTTCTCAATTACGTTCAAAGTTTGGCAACTAGTGTCCTAAATATCTCCCTAATTTATTTTTCTGTAAAACAGGGAATTAGATAATTTATTTTGGTCTTAAAACATCTTAATTAATCATTAAAATTTACTAAAAATAGTTTAGAATTGAATCAGGGTTTGAAATTACGAAATTCTGCATTTTTTGCACAGAGCGCTTAGGATCGCCCTAGCGGTCGAAGGTCAGTGGTAGTTGAAATTAGATCGCCGACGATAAGTCGTCTCGCGATCTCAGGCGGTCTCACAATTTCTACTAGCGCCGAGGATTGCCGAGCACAGTTGAGGTCAGCGGTCCCTAAAAAACGAATAGAAACTATGTAAAAATGTGATTTTTCACGTCTAACATCATTCTAACATACATATAATATTGGTATCAAACTAAATACATGAATATAGCATACAAAAACATGCTTTGAAGATTAATCACACGTAAATCCGAAAACGAACGTAAAACAGTGTCACCTACCTCTTTCATGCGTTGTTTCTCCTTCTCTTCTCTAAACAGCAATACTCACAGTCGTGAGATACTCCCTAGGCGATGAAGAACACAAACCAGACGTCCTTCCTTCTTCCTCTTCTTCTCTTCTTCCTCAGTCACTCTCGGTCGTGCGACTGTTCCTTGCTGCTGTCGAATACGAAGAGTATTTCAAAACGTATACGATTAGGGTATTAAACTATTATATATATATATATATATATATCCCTTGATCCCACGTAGCTCACATGCATTAGACTCCATACACACGCCCAATCATATCTCTTAAAAATTAAAGTGTTAATCATACTTTGATAACTCATGATCGGACGGTCGGATCTGCGTCCAACTCTGGATCTCCACTAATTATATCATCCCTTACATTAATAAAATATTTCCATCAATTAAAATTCCCAAAGATATTATTTATTAATTTATTATATTATTTAAGGAAAATTCGGGGTTTTACAACCTGTTAGATCAAAACCTCCTAATCTCACTAGGTACAATGTTGTGGATTCCTTCTATGATAAGTGGGTTAACTCTATGATCCTTGATGAGGAAATTCGTTGGTATTCTATCCACTTAGGTCATATCCTACACATCCCTAAAATTCCCTTTAAGTGGGAAATCATTGAGGCTTTGATTGGGTACTGGGTACCTGAATTGAATCTCTTTCGCTTTGATGACTAAGAGATGACTCCTACCATTGAAGAAATTGAAACAATCCTTGGCCTAATATTTTCTGAAAAAGTAGTGAAGCCGCCCCTTAAGCCTAGCTACAAAAAGGAGGCATCCACTTTCTTGGGTATAGGGAAGAAGGACTTAGGGGGTTCTGACACACTATTGACTTTGTCCAAGACTTTTCTGACTGAAAAACTTCTAAGGGGTGAGGACAAGGATGCCCGGTTTAATGCTTTGACTTTGATAGTGATCAACCAGTTGCTTTTTCCACGGGGTGATGATCAGGTTGACTTGGCTCTCATCTCAGTTGTCTGCCAGGTTAGGGAATGCGAGAGATTGGCCCCTATGATCCTAGCAGAGATATACCAGGCCCTGACTGACTGCTATTTCAGAAAGAAGAAACGTTTCCTTGCATGTGCCCCTATCCTATAGGTAAAAAAAAATTTTTTTTTCCTTCTTTTTTTTTTCTTTTCTTTTTTGAAATAAATTAAAATACTTCCCTTTTCTGCAGCTTTGGTTACTTGACCACCTGATTCAGCTTGAAGAGATAACTCGCCGCTTTTTTCCAAGATTGAAAGTTCCTGTTTTGATGAGCAACCGGGGTTGTCCTAACATCCAAGGTGGCAAGCAAGGTTGGTTCACTTTCTTGGGTACTCTCCAGGATGATCAGGTGAGATGGCCTAGCATTTATCAGCCCAATCCAAAGACAGTGATCAGCTTCAGAGATAGGAACTTTCTGGTTCTAGCAGACTTGAAATCTGTTGTTCTCTATCTTCCTTTGAGGGTTCTTCGGCAGTTTGGAGCGACCTAGGGGATCACGATCCCAACTGGATATGAGAACTTCCTTGGGCCTCTTACACCAGCCACCATGGGGCTAAATGTTCAGTTAATGAATGATTGGTCATATGCTTGTTTTCTGCAGAGTCCGGTCTTTTCTGAGTCCCATGTGAAGGACTATCATTTCTGGATCAAAGAGCAGGTGCAGAGTCATGCCCCAGTACCAGAGGATCCTCCTGTAGTTCTTCCCCCTACTTATGAAGACATCCTGGAGTCTGAAAGGGCAACCCACAAGCGGCTTCAACAAATATGGGTACGAGAAGCCCAAGAACTCAGGATAAAAGGTATTGATCTGGAGAGGCAACTTGATGAGCAGGTGTCTTGCCGCATTGCTATGGAGAAGAAACTTGAGGAACAGAGACAGGTTCGTCGCTTTGAAGTCCGAGCGATGCAGAAGAAATATCAGGATTCCTTGGCTGACCTTAGGGCTTTGAAGATCAAGCAATCACTTTCAGATGAGGTCATCTCCTTTTTTTAGCGATCCAGATGCAGAGGGAGCTTTTGGAATCATTGCAACTCAGGCGGCTCGGATTCGGGAGCTTGAGGAGCAGTTAGGGAATAGGAATTAGATTTTTTTTTCTTTTTATTTTTTTTCTTTCTTTTTTTTCATACCTTTATACAAAAGCAAACTCCAATAGTGGAAAGACAAAGGATTTAATTCAAAAATAGGTTTTATATTATTGGCCTCAGAATTCTCAGATGCTTGTAAAAACAAAAGTTTTATGAAGAGTATTTGATTTCTCATCACTGGCCAAAGTATAGTTTTTTTTTTGTGTTTTTTTTAAATTTGATCCAAAACATTTAATCACATATAATTAAAGGAATTAAAATCAGGTTGAATAATGAAAAGGGTAATCCAAGCAATAGAGAGAGACCAAATCTGTCTATCCTGTGACCTTTAGAATCATCCCCAAATGGTTTTTCCTCCATAACTGACCCTGCTATTCCCAATTTGCTCAATTTCTAGTGCTCATGCTGATTTCAAACTTGGACCACATGATCAACTCAACCTTTGATTCTTCTTTCTCTTTTTTTTTTTCTTTTTTTCTTTTTTCCTTTTGCCAATATTGCACCTAGCGCCAATTACGCTTTTCACTAAGGCCGGCTTCTGCATTCCGTCATCACCAATCTTACTCTGAAATTTGAATGAATATGCTAAAATCACCGAGCGCTTAAGAATAGGACGAAACAAAGGCTAAGCTCGGTTTATGAAAGAAAAGGTATTAAAGGCTCAAAATTTTTCAAATGTGAAAATAGGTCAACCGAACTTACAGTCGTGATGAATTTGATCCCATTCTCTAAAGTGTATTCTTTTCTTTCCTTTTTGTACTTGGCTTTCATTTGCCACTATTTTTTTTCTTTTTTGCCCCAATTGGCTTTGCCCTAGTTTAAGACTATAAGTCCAGTTTAGGTTTATCAAAAAGACGAACAGGCTCAAATTGGCTTGACTAGGGATGAAAATTTTTGTAAATAAGGAAAAATGGCCTCGGATCATTTCCTAGTAATATTCAATCAAGGAAAATACCTCTTTGCTACATCAGAGTTAATTGGCTCAGGAAAATCTTTCCCATCCATTTATGTTAAGATGAGAGCACCCCCTGATAGGACCTTTTTGACAACATAAGGCCCTTCCCAATTTGGTTTGAATTTTCTTCGAAGGTCTTCCAAAAAGGTTAGGATTTTATTTAATACTAAATTTCCTTTTTGGAAAGTTCTGGGCTTCACCTTCTTATTGTAAGCCCGGGCCATTCTCTTCTGATACAATTGGCCATGATAAAGCGCTTTCAAACGCTTTTCCTCTATCAGATTGAGTTGATCATGTCTTGACTGTATCCATTCAGCTTCTTCTAATTCAGCTTCCATTAGCATTCTTAGTGAAGGTATTTCCACTTTCACTGGTAAAACTACTTCCATTCCATAGACCAAGGAATGTGAGGTTGCCCCAGTAGAAGTCCGGATCGATGTTCTGTAGGCATATAGGGCAAGCGGCAGCATTTCATGCCAATCTTTGAAAATCACTACCATCTTCTGAATGATTTTCTTTATGTTCTTATTCGCTGCTTCTACTGCTCCATTCATCTTTGGTTTGTACGAAGCTGACTTGTGGTGGGTAATCTAAAACTGCTCACACATCTTTCTCATATCTTTGTTCTTAATATTCGAAGTGTTGTCTGATACTATGGCACTTGGCAAACCATAGCGACAAATGATGTTGTGCTTCAAAAACTTAAGAACGAGGCTACTTGTGATGTTTGCATATGAAGCTATGTAGAACCCCGATAATTTTTCTCTCTAAGAATTATTTTGTTATTAATTATGTGGGGAATTGAAGTTAAGGAGTTTTGTGTAAATATGTAGGAGTTTCGGTGGGCGAGCACACGCCAGATCAGAGGTTTTCAAAAGTTCGTCGAGAGGCAAATTACTTATGGAAGGTATAAATATACTTTAGGAAAATTAGGTTTGGGTTTTTAATACGCGTATACTCGTACTGAGAGCGATTGGCGATTGTGGCTGCGGCGATTTGTCCTAGGTTTTCTTTGGGAAAGAAGAAGAACTGGGGGAGTTCCTTCTGTTTGGTGTGTTTGTGATCGAGGAGTTCAGAAGGGTTTTCCTCTTGTGATCAAAAGAGCATCTGGGCGACTATAGGTACCAAATGAACGACTGTTGGTTGGGGTTTGCTTTACGAGGGGTTGCTGTTGCCAAGACTTGGAAGCGTATAAGGTGAGTGGCATCGTTTTAAAACTGGGTTTTCGTATTATTCATAAGTTTAATCTGAATGAATATGTTTTCCGGAAGGAGGTGGTCATGTGTTTTCTGAAAGGAGATAGTCCGAGTGTGGGTTTCTTTAGGACTGAATGAGATAAACAAAAATGTGTTTAGATTAATTTCAAAAGTGGTTTAAATGTCTTCTGGGAATACTCGGAGACTAGTAAAATTGTTACAGAGAGAAAAAGTTTGGCCAATCGTGTAGATTTTGAACTAACAGAGAGTTGAAGAAACAAGGGGGTATCCGCCGAGTGGCGCTGACCCAGCGCCAACTCACCTTGGTCGGCGAAAGGAAAATTTGAGTTACCGTCGAGCCTGCGCTCATCGCGCGCGTATCTCGAGCGGTCTCGATTTTCTTCGCGCGTATGTCGCGCGAGTCTCGCACCTATCGCGCGCTCAGCTCGCGCCCAGTAGCCTTATACCAAGCGCGACCTGTATTTGTTTATAAATGTCTTACCTCCGACCTCGCGCCTTGCGCTAGAGGTCAGCGCAAGCCCAATCTTTTGCCGAAAGTTGAGATTCGATAAAAATAAGATACAGAGGACACTTTGAGGGTTTTAAGCACTTACTTATTGACTAGTTAGGATGTTAGAAAATACTATATTAGTCAAACAAAAATTTGAGACTACTAAATCACCTTCTGAACATTAGTACGAAATATCCGAAAGGAGAGTTTAAGGAAGTTAGGTAGGATGTTGCTATTTATGATCCTCCGTAAATGAGCCATGTTTGGTATATACTTCATCTATTTTTTGTTTTTGAAATTGTATAAATCGGTTTCGTTCAATATCCAATGCCTGAAAAGTATTGAATGGTTTTGTGCGAGTAAGAGAAATTTTATTGCATGAGAGTGTTGTTGTGAGGTTGGGAACCTTTGAATTGTGCAAGTTGATGTTTTGGTTGGAACTACTTGTGATGAGTGTATTGGGATACACAGGTTTGAAATCAATGAGGGTTTACTGAATGCGAAGTTTATATGGTTATTTATCGGTTTTGCGTTTAGCTTTCCTTAGATCCTTGTTAAGCTTAGTAATGTGATGGTATTTGTTTATTGGTATAATTGCATGGCCTTGTGTGTTGCTACAACCAGTGTAGAGCAGCCAGATACCCTGAGTAGGCCTGGTTGTCAGTGCCGATATCCGGAGTAGGCCGGCATTGGATGACGATACCCTGAGTAGGCCGTCATTTCAAAGTGTCCGATACCCTGAGTAGGCCGGAACTGTGTACATGGAGGTGTGGAGTGTCTACTTGGCATGTAAATTAATCAATTCAACAATATGCATGACATTGACCCTTTTGTGGTGTTATCGGAAATTTGTTTGTTTAAATTGTTGGTTATTTATCGAAGCATGTTTATAACTGTGTTTAACTATTTCTGCATGCATGTGTCACTCGCTGAGATATTCGTATCTCATCCCTCGTTGTTGTTTTGTTTTTCAGATCTTCGTGGTGAGGCGCCTACTGGGGTAGATCCGACTGACACCTATAGGGAGGAGGATTATTACTACAATCCTAAGACTAGTAGGTTATTTTAGTTTTAAACTCTGTTTCAATTGATTGTGTGGGAAATGTAATAAGGTAGTAAAATTGAACCATTTGATGTTAATTGAAGATTCTACAGATTTTCTAGATGAGAATTTTTAATGGTGCACTCTGATATGGTATAAATCGGGTGATTATCCAGCGATCACTGTTATTGAGATCCTTACCTAACCCTCTGTGAGACGTGTTATACCTTTAATGAACAACACGAATCTGGGGCGTTACAAGCTACTTCTACCCACTTGGTTAAATAATCGATTGCCACAAGTATAAACCTGTGTCCATTCGATGCCTTTGGAGAGATCATTCCAATGACGTCTATGCCCCACATAGAGAAGGGCCACAGTGATGTCATATTGTGCAACTCACTTGTGTAGACACCCCAAATTGCACTACAGAATGAGAAAATAGTAAAAACATGTAATTAGAATTTAAAACAGGTCAAAAATGCATAAAAACTGACAAAGTAGGCTTTGCCCGTATTTGATTCACGGGCCGGTCGCGCCCGAGATCGCTCTACGGTCAGGCGCGCCCATAATACAAATACGGTCACTGTTGGACCGTAAATGATATACGGTCACTAAAGACTCGTGCAAGTTTTATTCTTCTCTCGATTTCCGAGCTTTATCTTTAGTCCAATATATCTTTAAAAGAGCGAATTACGTATTTTATTCGCTGAAGCCACCTTGGTTGGCTATGGATGGGCATTATCTCTGTATTTCACTCTATCTTAAGGACCAGGATATATCTTTCTGGACCAGCCTTGCCCCTGTGCTTGCCTATAAATAGAGGTGAGATTCTCAAGCTGAGGGCCACGAAATTTTGAAGAATCAAGAGCTCCAAGAGAAGAAGAGGAACCCCTGCTGCTTTGCTTGCTCAATCCAGGTAAGTCCCTTTTCCCTTTTATTTCATATTTCAATTCTAGAAGTAATAGGATCATCTCTATTGCTGTAGAATAAGGCCATCTTTTGCATCTAGTATTCCTAAACCTGTTTCTAAGTACCTCAAGAGTCTCTCTAGCCGTAAAACGTGAAGAGAGAGCTAGGGGAAAAGAGAACAGGTGGATCCCTAGAATAGAACCCCATATCTGTTTTTATCCTTTTTTCTAGAATAAAGCCTTTGATTGTGTTTGTATAACCAAACCTATCTCCAAGTACCTCAAGAATCCTCTCTAGCCGTAAAACGTGAAGAGAGAGCTAGGGGAAAAGAGAACAGGTGGATCCGTAGGGTAGACCCCCATGTGCTCAAATCTGTGAGATGTGGCTGCTTTAAATATCCTGATCATGTTTTAATGCTTTTTATGATATATTTGAATGAATACATGAATCCATGATGTCTATAGCATGAGATCCCCACTATTTTCCAAAATTTGGATTTTTGCCACTTTTGCACATACAGCACTGTTTTCGTGAATTTTGTGATTTTAGGCTAAGATCCTGGATTTATCATGATCAATATGATAGATCTGGATCCAGAAGCCTGAAAATAAATTTTAGGGTTTCATGATGTGGTTTTTAAATTGTTTTTCATTATTGAGAGAAGACCCTACGGTCTAAGTTCTCCCCTTTTGATGTTCTTCATCAACGTGGGTATTTTTGGTTTTTATTTCTGGATTTAATGTGAAATATGGGCTTTATCTATGTCCTGGACTATTCAAGTTCAATTTTGAAATATTTTATAAAAATCATATTTTTCTAGATTTCTAGAATTTGACTTGAAGCCAGATTTTTGGATTTTTCACTTTAAATTGATTTTATTTGATTTCATCTCAATTTTATTTTGATCATGAAACCCTAGGAATGTTATGATCATATTTGAAAGTTCTAGATCAATCAGACTATTCGTATGAAAAAACCATACAATTTTGTCTTTTTGTGATTTTTCCTGATTTTTATAGCAAGCTTTTTCCTTTATTTTAACATGAACAATACCTGGCAACCACCTTGTGTGGATGAATAGGGGTGCCTAACACCTTCCCCTGTTCATAACCTAATCCCCCTACCCATCTCTGGTTGTTTTTTTAGGAGGGTTATTTTTACCCTAAAATTGCCTTTTGTGCTTATTTAATATTTTGGTGTCCATTCACACCTAAATTGAATGGTGGTGACTCTTTGTTTTATTTGATCCCGTGTGATGATTGAGGAAGTCAAAAAGGGAATTTTTGATTTTTTCCCATATCTCACAACTTGGAGGTGCATTCTTGTTATCAGCATACACTTGGCATAAATGACACCTTTTGACATGTACATAGCAATTGTGTTCCATCATCGACCAGTAGTATCCCAATCGCAGAATCTTCTTGGCAAGCATGTGCCCGTTCATATGGGGCCCACAGGCTCCTCCATGTACAGTTTCAATTAATCTTTTTGACTCAGTCTTAGCAACACGTCTGAGTAGGATATCGTTGTGTGATCTCTTGTACAACTGTCCACCACTTAGTAAGAACTGACCTGCCAACCTCTGTATTGTTCTTTTCTCAATATAAGTGACATTTTTTGGCAAACTCCGATCATTTAGGAAGTTTTTGATGTCTTGAAATCATGGTACTTCCTCCTCAGGTGCCCCTTCTAGAACAAGACAATATGCAGGCTCATCTCTGACTTCAATTTCCAGTGGTTTAATATCTACACCTTCTGGCATAATAACCATTGAAGCTAATGTTGCTAGAGCATCAGCAAACTGATTTTTGGCACTTGGCATATAGGTGAAGGAAATTCGAGTAAATTTAGTGCTTATTTCTTCCAAATACTGGTGATAGGGGATCAACTTGTGCTCCTCGGTTTTCCATTCACCAGTTGTTTGGAAGATGATAAGACTCGAATCCCCATATACATCAAGTTCTTCCACTTCATGGTCTAAGGCGGCTTGCAACCTAATTATGCAGGCTTCATATTCTGCAATATTGTTTGTGCATTGGAATCTCAACTTCACTGTGATTGGGATATGTGACCCATCTGGCTTGACCAAAACTGCCCCTATTCCATTTCCATTCATGTTGGCGGCCCCATCGAAGAACATTTGCCAAGAGCTTTCACTTTCCTCTTCTTCAGTAAGGAATATTGCCTCATCAAGGAAATTTGTCTTAAGAGGTTGGTATTCTGGTAAAGGATGTGCAGCTAGGTGATCGGCAATGGCTTGACCTTTAATCGCCTTCTGAGTGATGTATGTGAGGTCAAATTCAGAGAGTAACAGCTGCTACTTTGCCGTTCTGTCGGTTAGTGCTGGTTTCTCAAATAGATACTTCAAAGGATCCATTCGGGATATCAATAAGGTAGAATGACTAAGGAAATAATGCCCCAGTCTCTGAGTTGCCCACACTAAAGCACAACAGGTTTTCTCCAAGTGGGAATACTTTGCTTCATATTCCGTGAACTTTTTACTTAGATAGTAAATCGCCCTTTCCTTTCTGCCTGTGTCGTCATGCTATCCCAAGACACACCCCATCGACGTTTCCAAAACTAACAAGTATAATGTAAGCACCTCATTTTTTGCACCCCCGGATGCTGAAAATGAAAACCCTAGTTGAAAGTCAAACCCCGAGGGGACAAAAAGTTGACTTTTTGATCAAGTGATAATTTTCCATCTTGATTTATTTCAATGGATAGAGAATCCCGACATGGTTCCAACGCGATTGAGTTTGCTGGAATCGGAGTCCGGATGAAGGTTCTGCAGGCCGGTCAAACTTGAGGGGAGCCGAAAGTTGACTTTCTGCTTAACCCCGAATCAGCTGCATCACCCTATCCCAATGGATAGAGGACTCCGATACGGTTCTAACGCAATTGAGTTTGCCCAAATCGGAGTCCGGATGAAGAAGATATGAGCAGTTGAAGTTCCCGAGCAGCAAAACCAGAAACTGCACATGTGGCGCAGAAACTGTGCACGTGGCGACAAACGCAGCAAAATATCTCAGGGGGCAATCTTTAAATATCCAAAATTTGCCAAATATCTCAGGGACTAAACCAAAATTCGCAGGTGCAATCTGCAAATCGGTCAAGTCGAGGGGCAAATCTGTAAATATCTCGCTTGTAACCGATCATATATGTCAGATACACATGCTTTTCTTCATATCCGACATATATTGCCGGATACAAGAGATTCGCCCGCGAGATTCGCACGGATTCACTGACAAATACGCGCAGAAAATTAAATTTTGGAAATAATTGTGTTTGTATCCGACATAATATGCTGGATACAAAGGAAGTGCAGTGTATCCGACATAATATGCTGGATACAAAGGAAGTGTAGTGTATCCGACATTAAATGCTGGATACAAAACTGTTTCTATAAAAAGGCAACAGAAGCCCCATTTCGGGGGTTGGCTTCTTTTTGGCCCTTTCCCACTTCTTCTTCCCCACTACCCCTGGTACGAAACCATCCATTCTCACCCCTCCTTGCTTCCTTTAACCCCCAAGTACCCCACCTTGTTCTCTTGACCCCTCTTTCTCTTCTTCTTCTCCATTTTCTCACAACCAAGAGGAAGGTGAGCTGCTGTTGGTTGCCAAAGGAGGGAGTTCCAGCTACTTCCTTGCTTCAAGGAGGTTCAACACACCATATTAGGGTTCTTTAACCCCAAGGTATGACTCTCCATCAAATTTTGTGTAGCATATCTTAAAATGAGCATGATCAAAGGAAATTGGTTTACTTCTTTACTGTGCATTTGCTGTATCCCCTTGATCCAAGCATGATTTCCTCCTCCACTAGTCTCCTTAGGATTTCTTAAGAGATGGTGTTCCCACAAGGTAAGAATAAGGTGCCGGTAGCATAAAGGGATGAGGGAAAGTTTCTTTGTTTGATTTAGAGGGCCTGCATGGTCATGGCTGTACTGATTTTCATTTTGTTTCATTTTCATCCAAAGGAGGAGCATGTTCCTCTTACTTAAGCCCAATGTATCCCCCAATTAACCCCCCTTTCTATTCCCTTCTCTAGGTAAGTTTTCTCTTGGACCAAGAGTAGGATCTTGTAATGCCCCGGTTCCGGGTCCAATTCCCAAAACCCGAGGTGTTATGGTAAGCAACAAAAGCAACTAAAATATGGAATAATTTAAAACTTTTTATAACTTTATAATCAGAGTAAATGTGGAAACTTGAATTCAAATTCTCTTTATCAATCAACAATTATGATATACAAGGATTTCAATTATATGAGCAATCCTACATCTATATAGACTACCCAGCTACAACTAGCCCACAACTTGACGTCCTCACCAAGAGTACCTGAAAAATTGGAGAAACCAGAGTGAGAATAAATCTCAACAAGTAGCAAGGTGCATGCATGAAATCAGTCTATGTTTATAAAATAAGTCATGAGGTGTATGATTAAACCAACAACATCAACAAGGATAATTCCAAAGTTTAAATCCAATCCCATTAATATTATCAAATCATATTTCAATAACAATACCGATAAAACATCGAATGGTCAATGTCATGTAGTTGCTTAGCTTGGTTAATCAACATGCTAGAGCGACATCCACACCTCCATGTACACAGTTCCAGCCTACTCAGGGTATCGGACACTCTGAAATGACGGCCTACTCAGGGTATCGTCATCCAATGTCGACCTACTTCGGGTATCGGCATCGACAACCAGGCCTACTCAGGGTTTCTGGCTGCTCTACACTAGTCGTGGCAACACTCCATGGCCATGCCATTACACCAATAAAGCATATACATCAAATTACTAAGCTTAGACTCTGGATCCAGGACAAGCTAAACCAAAATCAAATTAACAATTTCATATAACTCAGTATTTTCAAAACAATAAACCCACACCGATTACCATATTGTGTATCCCAATACACTCATCACAAGTCGTTCCAACAAGAACAGCAACTCATCACAAAGCGTTCCAACCAGGACAACAACTCATTACAAGTCGTTCCAACCAGAATAGCAACTCATATAATTTAGAAGTTTCCCAACCTCTCCATAACACACTCATGCAATAAAATTCCTCTTACTCACACAAAACATTTCAATACTTTTCAGTCATTGGATATTGAACAACAGATTTATACAATTTCAATAGCAGGAAACAGATAAAATATATATAACCAAACTGGCTCATTTACTTAGAGGATCATGAATAGCAACATCCTATCTAAATTCCTTAAACTCACCTTTCGACAGTTTGTTGTAATATTCAGAATGTGATTCAATAGTCTTCAAATTGTTTTGAACGAATATAGTATTTCTAACATCCTAAACTAGTCAAAAGGTAAGTGCTTAAACCCTCAAAGTGTCCACTGTAACTTGATTTTTGTCAAATATCACATTTCGGCAAAGGATAGGGGCTTGCGTTGACCTCTAGCGCTAGGCGCGAGGTCTGCGGTAAGTCATTACTTAATAACTACATGTTGCACTTACTTCAAAAGGTACTAGGCGCGAGCTAAGTGTGTGCACCTAAAATTGATCTAGATCGCACATGAGGCGCACATGGAGTTCGTGTGTGCCTCGGGACTTTCGGAGTCGCCACTGCCTGAGAGGTGCAGGCAGACACGGTGTTTGCCCTATCCAGGTCTAAGTCTGGTCTGCGGCTTTTCATAGTTCTAGCTAAGTCCTCGGTTACGTCCGGGGAAGTCTTAAGACACCCCGGCCCGCCCCGTCGGTTTGATAGGTCCCTCGGGTCTCCCTGGTTTTTGAGTCAGTTTCACCCTTCCTAGACCAGCATGTTGTTTATTGGGTCTGGCGGGGCCCTCTGAAGGTGTGGGTCCCTTTTATTTTGATTTTATCTTTTATTTAGTGGAATGGGTCGGACCCGGGTCCCGTTGGAAGACCCGTGGGCTGTCATGGTTGGGCTTGGGGCCCAGTTGGGTTATTGGGTAACTCATTTTGTTATTTATTTAAACTTTATTTATTTACAATTCATTTGGGCTTGGAATGGGCCCATTAGCCAAGGGTTAAGGGGCCTGAGCCTTTTTATTGAAAACAGGCCTGGTATGGCCAGTCAAAGTGTGGGCCACTCAAGTGGGCGCAAAGGGGGTCTTGGTGGGCCCATATGGGCCCATGGTCCAAAAGTGGACTCAAAACAGCCCAAAATGTCTAAAAGGTCGATTCAGGCCGGGTTAAATCCAACCGGGCCAAAAATTACATTCTTTAAGTTATATTTACACGGGCCCGTGTTTGTTATACGGGCTGCCATTGCCCGTAAATGAAATCCGGTTCAAGCTTGCCCGTGAAGCAAATACGGGCATGCTTGAACCGTTCTGAGTTTACGGGCTCAACCAACTTTGCATATTTGGTGCCGATTCAGCTTGGGATCAGTTTGATTAGTTTTCTGGGGCTTTCAACAACCTCCGTCACACTTCCAGCATCCCCGTGATTCTCCATTCCCCCCATTTGTCTTAAAAAAGCCATCTTTCTCCTCTTTTGCATTTTCCAAGCAAGTATAGCTTCCTTTTAACCATTTGTGATCATTGCTAAGAAGGGAATAAGAGGGAGATTACAGGGAATATCAGATATTTAAAGAAATTCCAGGATTGTAACCAAATTAGGTAGGGTATTATTCTTTTGATAACCCTTGATTATTCTCTCCTCCTTTTCATGGAAATGACCACTTTGGATCAAGTTGCTCATCGCATACAGCAGCCAAAACATGTTAGAAACGACATAATGAAAATAAAATAAAAAGAAAGTAAGTGAAGAAAAAAGAAAAAGTAACTAAAACTTACTTAATTTAGTGAACATACTTACAATGTAATTTCTAATTGATTTTGATGATTCCTCCAAGTCCGAGTGAATTCGATAGCGCTTCCGCGTCCCCTTGGGTTTCCAAATTGGGTTTTTAAAGGGCCTGGTTGGGTTTCCTATGTTCAAATGGTAATCAAACAGGGTTTAGACAGAGTTTGGGTAATGCAGGGGCATTTTGGGGATTTTTGGAATTAGGAATTGGAGGTGGTAGAACATGGGCAGGGTTTCGGCTCTGTAAAACACACAGGCGGAGAGGGGAGAGGCCAAGGGGAAGGCTTGTTGAACTGAGCGGGGGCCTCTCTATTTATAGGCAAAAAGGGGCGTGCCCGTATTTGAAGTACGGGCGTGCCTTGCCCGTACTTCAAGTACGGGCGTGCTTTGCCCGTAATTCAAATACGGGCGAAAAACGCACATTTGTAAATCTCACAGAATCTGCCGTACGGCACGCGTGTCCCGCCGTACAGCGACGCGTGTCTTCTTCCAGAAGCTTGCCCATATTTGAAATACGGGCATGCCCTGCCCGTAATTGTAATACGGTCCAGCACGTTTTTAAAATGTCTGGATTTCAAACCTTTATTCAATTTGGTTTTTTGCAAGATTTTCATTTGATTTTTCCGATTATTTTATTAAAAAGCGAGATTCTCTTTATTAAAATATTAATAAACACATTTATTTTATTGGTTTATTCCATTTTTTGCTGCCTTTTTGCCACATGGGCAGTTTTTCTGAAACTTCAACTGCTCATAACTTCTTCGTCCGGTGTCCGATTTCAGCAAACTTAGTGTCGTTGGAACCGGCTTGGAACCACCTATCCATTGGGATCAAGTTTGGTAGTTGAATTGGGGTCAAGCAGAAATTCAACTCTTTGCCCCCTAAAAGTTTGACCGGCACATAATTTCCTCATCTGGACTTCGATTCCAGCAAACTTGGTTGCGTTGGAACCGTGTCGAAATGCTCTTTTCAATGAGATGAAGTTTGATGGTCAAATTTACTTGAATCAAAAGGTCAATTTTTGGCCCCCTCAGGGTTTGACTTTTTAATTGAAATTTTCATTTTCTTCATTTTTTGGGGTGCAAAAATGAGGTGCTAACAGCTGCCCCTCTTTGCCGGAGTCACCTTAGGGGATGAACGGCAAAGAAGAAAAAGAACCTTATTTTTGCACCTTTCATTCCTGTCGGCATGGTCGACGAGCTCAATCATTGAATTGTTTTTAGTGAAAGGAAAGTGTCAGATGTCTGGTATCACTTCCTGACTTTGGAATCCCTATACCCTCTTTCGGGTTTGAATAGGGCTGTTCCTTAGTTCTTTGTTTTTAGAAAGAAGAATAGGATTAAATCTAAGCTCATCAGCCTGTTTCAGCGTTGATGCAAGGCACTTAACAATGTTCTTTTCTTCTTGTTTGTTCCGTTAAAGCTTTTAGTGACTTCAGTTCTTGATTCCTTGAGAGTTTTTTTTTGAATGGATGCTAGGCCAAGGTTTGGGACTGGGAGTGAAGGTGGGAGAATGGATGGAGGCTTTCGCGCTGCTGCTCATCATCTCGGAGACCACACACCTACTCTAGCCTATGCTATTTACAAAAGTGGGAAATCAAAATTTACAAGAGGGGGCGAATTGGCCCGTTATTGTGCTGCTTTTCTTTATCCTCTTTTCCTTGAAGAGTTTGTTGTTCCTTCTTGCCAGGCTTTCTTTGTCGAGGAGAAGAGCCTTCTTGCGGGGACTTCCCAGTTTAACGTAACTCCACTGGGGATTTGGTGGGAGTATGATCTGTCTAGACACTCTCTGGGGATTATTGTGATGTCTTTCTTTGCTCTTGAAGTTTTGTTGGAGGGTCCGAGGATCTTGACGATCTTCTTTCTTCTGAGCTCCGCTGGGGATGAAAGGGAAGAGGCCTCCGATGGGGAAGAAAGTGCCCTTTCTCATGTTCATCTTATGTCTTATTTCTTCCTTGTTTGAACCTGTACAGGGAACAAAACATTAGTGCTTGATCCGCTAGGGATTGACGTAATCTTCAACTAATCAAGCAACTTCGTGGGGTTCTTCTGAAGAGCTCGAGTAGTAGTACTCTTCTGGGGACTTGTGCCTTTTTAACAGGTACAGACTTCGGAAAGCTATTTTGGTACCTGATTATAGATCTATTTTAACTGTCCTAACACAGTTGGGGAAGAGAACCCAAAGACAAATTGATCTATTTTAATCATTTGGAATGATTGGGGAAGAGAACCCTGGACCTGTTCTATTTTAGCCAAATGGTTGGGAAAGAGAACCTTAGACTGATCTGTTTCAGCCAATCGGCTGGGAAAGAGAAACCCAAAGTTAAACAAGTCTTTTTTAGCCAAACGGCTGGGAAAGGGAACCCAAAGTTAAATTGGTCTATTTTAGCCAAAAGGCTGGGAAAGGGAACCCGGTTTAGACTGGTCTGTTTTAGCCAAACGACTGGGAGAGAGAACCCAAAGTTAAACAGGTCTTTTTTAGCCAAAGGGCTGGGAAAGGGAACCCAAAGGTTAAACAGGTCTATTTTAGCCAAACGGCTGGGAAAGGGAACCCAAGGTTAAACAGGTCTATTTTAGCCAAACGGCTGGGAAAGGGAACCCAAAGGTTAAACAGGTCTATTTTAGCCAAACGGCTGGGAAAGGGAACCCAAAGTTAAACTGGTTGGTTTGAACTCAGTATCTCAGGGTTGGACCATGTAAAGTCTCCGCAGGGGGTGAGTTGAAAAACAACACCTAGGTGTGCCTCAGCCAACCTTTAGTTTAATCACTGGCGGCGTTGGTACCATAAACTTTGGTCAATTAATGTGTGAATACATTATGATGACTCTTTCTGTGTCCCATGTGTGGATACATGGTGACGAATTTTGTCTGTGTCCCATGTGAGAATACATGGTGACTCTTCTCTTTGTCTTTTTGTCTTAATTCAAAGCTGACTTATTTGTCGGTGGCCTTTCAAACTTTTTTCAACCAATGTGTGGATACATTGGGATGACTTTTTTTTGCGTCCCATGTGTGAATACATGGCGACTTTTGTCTATGTCTTTTTATCTTGATTCAAAGCTAACTTATTTGTCGGTGGCTTCTCAAACTTTTGTCAACCAATGTGTGGATACATTGTGGTGACTCTTTTTGCGTCCTATGTGTGAATACATGGCGACTTTTGTCTCTGTCTTTTTGTTTTAATTCAAAGCTGACTTATTTGTCGGTGGCTTCACAAACTTTTGTCAACCAATGTGTGGATACATTGTGATGACTCTTTTTGCGTCCCATGTGTGAATACATGGCAACTTTTGTCTCTGTCTTTTTTTCTTGATTCAAAGCTGACTTATTTGTCTGTGGCTTCACAAACTTTTGTCAACCAATGTGTGGATACATTGTGATGACTCTTTTTGCGTCCCATGTGTGAATACATGGCGACTTTTGTCTCTGTCTTTTTGTTTTAATTCAAAGCTGACTTATTTGTCGGTGGCTTCACAAACTTTTGTCAACCAATGTGTGGATACATTGTGATGACTCTTTTTGCATCCCATGTGTGAATACATGGCAACTTTTGTCTCTGTTCTTTTATCTTGATTCAAAGCTGACTTATTTGTCGGTGGCTTCACAAACTTTTGTCAACCAATGTGTGGATACATTGTGATGACTCTTTTTGCGTCCCATGTGTGAATACATGACGACTTTTGTCTCTGTGAGACATTTTGTTCCTTTTGTCTTTGTCCATTTCTCTCTTCTCTTCTCTTCCTTTCTTTTTCTTCTTTTTATTTCTTTCAATCCATTCTTTTTTATCAATTTCAAATTCATGTATCAACAGCTTTGATATCACAAATTATGCTGGGACACTCCTTCACCAATTTCTGACTTATCCGTTAGTGGTTTTGATTCTAGTTTCTTCTTCGTCCAATGTGTGAATACACTGTGACGGTTTTTTTTTTCATTAGCGTGTGAATACATCGGAATGGCTTTTCTGCGTTCCATGTGTGAATACATGGTGCCGATTCTGCTTGCGCCCCATGTGTGAGTACATTGTGACGATTCATTTTACATCCCATGTGTGAGTACATGGTGATGGCATCCAATGTGTGAATACATCGTGATGGCTTTTTCTGCGCCCCATGTGTGAATACATGGTGATGAATTTTGCTTTGGCATCCAACGTGTGAATACGTTGTGATGGCATCCAATGTGTGAATACATTGTGATGACTTTTTTGGGCCCCATGTGTGAATACATGGTGACAAATTTTACTTTTACATCCAACGTGTGAATACGCTGTGATGGCATCCAATGTGTGAATACATCGTGATGAATTTTTTGCGCCCCATGTGTGAATACATGGTGACGAATTTTACTTTTTCATCCAACGTGTGAATACGCTGTGATGGCATCCAATGTGTGAATACATTGTGATGACTTTTTTGCGCCCCATGTATGAATACATGATGACGATTCATTTTACATCCAACGTATGAATATGCTGTGATGGCATCCAACGTGTGAATACGCTGTGACGAATTTTCTACGTCCCATGTGTGAATACATGGTGACGATTTTTAGCTTTTTGTGCCCCATGTGAGAATACATGGAGGCAATTTTTCCTGCATCAGTGTGTGAATTTGCCGTAATGGCCTTGTCTGTCTGTTTCAAGCTTTGTCAATACCTGCAAAAGTTCAAGTGAAATTTAGTTAATCAAAATTACGTACAAAACATAAGCAATTAAAACCTTTTGGGAATTCACCAATGTTTGGAATTCCTGCTTTTCAAAGTGGGTCCATGACAAGACCAATAATCTTTGGGTTAGTCACCTGACACTCTCATTTAGACTTATGAAATGGTGCTTCTCAGCATTCCCTGTAAAGGTCTCAACATTTTTGCCTTCAATGGCATGCCCCAAATTGGAATGAGGGGAATTGTTTTGGGTTCAGGGGGTTTCTTTGGCACTGCCCTTCCCCAGTTCTTTTAATTTTCTCTCTCTCCTTTTTTTCCCTTTTTCCCACCCTTGGTTGGGGGTTTTGAAATGCTTTTTCTCTCACTTGGTTCCCTTATTCGGGTAAGGTGCACTGCCCCAGTCCGAGGGTCCTGTCAATTTCCATGGATCACGATCCAACGATCAAAGAGGACTTATTAGTATGACGAAATGTAGGCTTTGGTTCCAGTGTTTAGAAATGAAGGATAAACAGGTTCAAATCCTATATAACTTCATTCTATTTTTTTTTTAAGAAAAACCCACTAAGGTAGGAATAACCTTAGTGGCACTCCAACGGTGGGAGGAGGGTTGAGGCAGCCCCTGACCTGTAGATTAATTCCAAAAACAAAATACATCAAAACAGGGGGGACATAAAACCAAACCCCTGCAAAGAAAGACTGAAAGGGGGGGACATACAACCAAAACCCCAATCCAAAAAGACATTTAGTATCTAATATTAAATAAACCTGATCTATCATGAAACAAACAATGCTTAACATTCTGGGGCAGATCATCAATGGACTCATAGACACATTTAGAGAAATGAATACAACTTTCATTTGCCAATCTATCTGCAACTGAATTAGCTTCTCTGTAGATGTGACGCACATCCCTGGCAGCAACTTGTAACCTGTCTTTTATTTCTTTCCAGTAAAGAAGGAACTTCCAAGGAATGGAAGCGAGACCCACAAAAGAATCCACAATAGATTTTGAGTCTGATTCAATTTGCAGATTTTGAATACCATACTTATCAACAAGACGAAGACCATCTCTCAAAGCCAAGAGCTCAGCTGTAAAATTTGTAGTATTTCCATAAAAATTGGAGAAGGCAGCAATGAAATGACCAGCAGCATTTCTAATAACCCCACCTCCTCCACTCAAACCAGGATTACCCTTTGAGGCACCATCCACATTCAAAATAAAAGAACAAGACCTTTGACACTTCCATCTAACAAATTTGGGAATAGAAAAACGAAGAGAAGGAATGAAGATATTAAGTTTCTCAATGATAGAAGTTCTACTCACCCCACAATTTTTGACCGGTTTTGTATTGTACGAAACCTCTTGAAGCCATCTTTGAACCTTTGAAATAATCCGATTTGCATCCATATGATCATCTTCAAATCTGCTCTTACATCTTGACTTCCATATTTCCCAACAGATGAATAAAGGAGAAGCTTTCCAAAGAATGCCCAACTGATCATTTGCATTAGGATGAGAAAACCAGAAAGAAAATCTGGTGACAAGATCATGGAGCGGATGAAAACGGCAGCCAAACAATTCAGAAAAATATATCCAAACCGATTTTGCTATATCACCAAAAGCAAAAAGGTGATTTATGGATTCTGATGATTTTCCCAGACAACAATTACACTGGGAACATATATTTATACCACATCTTTGAATTCGATCATCCGTAGCCACTACACCCCTCATAAGTTTCCAAGTAAAAACGCTGACTTTAGAAGGCAAGAAACTAGCCCATATAGATTTCCCCCAAGGGGAAGGATTCCCTCTTATTCTAATTAATTCCCAAGCCGTGGAAGTGGAAAAAATACCTGTGGAAGAAGCCTTCCATAAAGGCCTATCTTTGAATCTAGTCGGCTTGTAGTATAAATCCACTATTTCGGCAACAATAACTTGAGGGAGAAATTGAGAAAACATGTGAACTCTCCATGTACCAGCCTCACTAATTACATCAGCCACTTGTAATTCCAAATCAGGAGACATGTCCAACATAACATGATCCAAAAGTTTCCCAAGATGAGACCATTGATCAAGCCAAAAATTAACTCTTCCTTCTTCCAACTCCCAAGCAGTATTACTAAGGATGATGTCCTTAACATTTAAAATACTTCTCCAGATTTTAGAACTCCCACTTTTGTCTTGAATATTCTGAAGATGAGAAGAAGGAAAATATTTTGCACGCATGAACTGAGACCATAAACTGTTTCCATGAAAGGCCCTCCAGCCCATTATAATTTGAAGACTAACCATAACATCCTCCACAGATTTAATACCCAGACCACCTTCAATCTTAGGCTTGGATATTTTATCCCAGCTCAACCAATGCTTCTTGGTCCCATGATCAGAGCTTTCTCCCCAGAAAAAATTAGCAAAAAGAACTTCAATTCTTTTAAGGATAGCTTTAGGGAAAGGGATGGCAAATAAAGAATAAATGGGAATGCTTGATAAAACACTTTGAATAAGAGTAAGTTTACCTCCAAGAGATAAAAATTTTGACTTCCATCCACTAATTTTCTTTTGAATCTTTTCTAACAGATCTGCAAACATAGACGAAGTAGCCCTTCCATTAAAAAGAGGAACCCCCAGATATTTGATTGGGAAAGTGGCCTTTTTGAAACCTGAAATAGCAAGCAACATGTCCAATCTTTGAGGAGAAATTTTGGATGAAGCAATTAAGCAGCTCTTCTCCACATTAACTAACTGCCCAGAAGCATTTTCATACAACCTAAGAAAGTTCAGAAGATTATTCAAAGAAGACCTTCTACCATTAGAGAATATGAGAATATCATCAGCAAATAACAAATGGGAAACTCTAACAGTAGTTCTGCCTGTGTGAAAATGACCCATACAACCCTCTTGAAGCATTTTAGAAAGCCCCCTACTCATCACTTCTTCAGCAATAATGAAAAGAAGAGGAGATAAAGGATCCCCTTGCCGAAGACCCCGAGAAGATTTGAAAAAACCACAAGAAGCACCATTAACCAAAATACTAAACTAGCAATTATCCAAGCATCTTCTAATGAGATTACACCAATGGTCAGAAAATCCAAATCTTTTACAAACTTCAATAATGAAATCCCACTCCATTCTATCAAAAGCCTTAGCCATATCAATCTTAAGCATGATGTTACTACCCAAGCACTTTCTGTTAATGTCTTGACACATCTCATGGGCTAAAGCAATATTATCTGAAATGTTTCTTCCTTTGATAAAAGCACTTTGCTCTCTACTTATTATGAGAGGAAGAACTTCAGAAAGTCTAGAAGCTAAGATCTTTGAAATGATCTTATAGGAAAAATTGCATAGACTTATAGGGCGGAGATCAGAAAAAGAAGCAGGCTTACTAACCTTCGGGATTAATGCAATGTGAGATGCCGTAAAAGAAACAGGAAGAGAGCTTCCATTAAAGAACTCAAGGACAGCAGCATACAAATCATCAGCAATAATATCCCAGCAGCTTTGATAAAAACTACCAGTAAATCCGTCTGGACCAGGAGCACTGTCAGGGTCAAGATCAAAAACTGCCATTTTCACTTCTTCAAAGGAAGGAGACTCAGAAAGAGAAGCATTTAAGTTAGAGTCCAAAATGTTTGGAATCACATCTACACAGTGATTAAAAGAGTGAGGGGATGAAGAGAAACAATTAGAAAAGAAAGAAACTGCTTCCTCTTCAATGTTAGAATTACCAGACAACCAATCCCTACCAAGCAACATAAGCTTCTGGCGACGAACTTGCAGCGAGGCATGAAAGAATCCAGTATTTTTGTCACCCTCTTTAAGCCACTTCACTCTTGATTGTTGCCTATAGAGCATTTCTTGTTGAGATATGCTAGTTAGAAGATCCCTTTTGCTTTGATGAAGCAGATCCAAAGTACTTTGACTCCATTGTATGGAAAGCAAATTTTCCATTTCCAGCACTTTTGAAGATAATTGCTCAATTTTTCTGTGAACATCCCCGAACACTTCCCAATTCCACTTTCGAAGGACAGATCTTAAAATTTTTAGCTTGCGAGAGAACACAATCAAAGGGTCGGCAGCAACTTGAGCTTCCCAAGATCTTTTAACCACTTCCATGAAATTCTCATGAGTTCTCCACATTTTTTGGAACTTAAAAATAGAAGGAGTAGATCTTCTAGGACTAGGCTCAAAATAAAGACAAATAGGAGAATGATCAGAACTTACCCTTGGCAGATGAGAAACCTTCAAATCCGCTGCTGAAGTTAAACCCAGATGGTTAATAAGGAATCTATCAAGTCTTGCCCAAATTCTCCTTTGCCCAGATTGCTCATTACACCAAGTAAATTTGTCCCCTGAGAAACCAAGATCTTTCATACCCGCTCTATGAACAAAATCCTGAAAATCATGCATTGAACGGCCAACTGGATTTCTGCCCCCTATTTTTTCATCGATGGAGAGGATAGCATTAAAATCCCCCCCTATAATCCATGGAGAAGAAGCTGAACGAGAGAAAGCCAATAAATCCTCCCAAAGAACCCTTCTATCATACACATCGCACTCAGCATACACAAAAGATATAAAAAATGGACTGAAACCTTCATTATTATCTGATGACACCAAAGCTGTGATAAATTGAGAGGTTGAAAAGATGATATCCAATTTAATTTTATCAGTCCAAAACACCCAAATTTTACTGTCCCCTTCAGAATTGCAGAAAAAGTTCTTCATCTTGATTGACTTAGCAACTTGAGCACATCTTGATATACTTGTCATGGGCTCTAACAGAGCTAACAGTTGCACCTTATTCTTGATTACGTGATGATTTAACATATTAACAGAATCCATATTGGCAACCCCTCGAATATTCCAAACAATCGTATTAATCATGGGAAACTGTTGATTTTTTGGATGAGGTCTTAAGCTGAGACCTGGTATTAATGCTTGAACTCATCTTGTTCTTCTTTTTTTTGACCGACGGTTGAGAGTTTCCCAAAGATGCAGAGATACCACTTTCCTTGTGAGACAAAATTTCCAGATTAGACAAAGTATGCTCCATCCTTCTTGTGATAAATTTCTGATCATGCTTTAATTCTTTCTTTGCCAAAGAAAGAGAAGAGAAACCTTCTAAGCAGAAGGCTCTCTCATCCTCCAACAGTAAAGCCTGAATGTTATAACCGGGTCCAGTAAATAAATTTTTCCCTTTCCCTTTATTTACTTCTAAATCAAAAATCGGCAGCTGAGTTGGAGAAACAAATTTAGTAGTTTCTATATTCGTTTTTCTATTCTGAACAGGCACAATCTCCATCAAAGGAATGTCAATGTTTTGCTTCTGTTTCTGCACATTCACCAAGTTAGTATCAAAGGAAACAGTACTGTCAGCATCTATATTGATTTCTTCTGCCAAAACTATTCCAGAAGTCGTTATTTTATGTGAAGTATCTTGAGATCTTTCTTCAACAATCAAAGCCTGTATATTCTGATCATAACCTGCCTCTTCATGACTAATAGAAATATTGCAATTCCCCAAGGATTGATCCTGGTTCGTAATGCTCACATTCCTTGGAGGAAGAAGGTCAAAAGTATTTTCCAATGAAGGAAAACTGTCAAAAGTCCCTACAGCAACATATTCTTTATTTCTTTCTTCCGGAAGTTTTTTCTTCAAAGCAATCCTACAGTGAGCAACGTCATGACCTCTATGAAAACAACCAGTACAATAGGACGGCACTTTCTCATACAAAATTTTCTGCCATAATCCATAATCAGACCCCATTCGAATCCCAATTTTATCAGGCCTAGGACTGAGAATGTCTAACAATATACAAACTCTGGCCAGACTTGGACGAGTGAAATGTTTTGTTGGAGCATCAGAACACAAAGGCTTCCCCACAGCTCCTGCAATAGAAAACAAGAAAGATTCTGGAAACAAATTTAGAGGAAGATTAGGGAGAGAAATCCATACCGGAGCCAAAGAGGATTCCTTCGATGGATCAAACCTGTAACTCCATTGAAAAAGTCAAAAATGATAGCCCTTTATAATAAGAGACTCCCTTGTCCATATCTTAATAAAATCATTCTCCTCTTTAAACCTAAACAGCAGATGCCTCCCATCCAGAACTCCAACGTGAAAGCTGCCTTGCACACCCCAAGATCTAAAGATTGTATCTCTAACAACATCCACAGATGGCCTGCCAGATACAAATTTGGCAATCAAAGCAAAGCTAAAAGCATTGATCGATTTGTTAATTTCCATGTCTAGCCAAAGTTCTTCTATTCCTTTGATTCTTTCATTGCCAGTTTGTCCTGGAGTTAGTGCCACATTCTCTATAATCAGAAAGGACTTCATAACAGGACGAAACGTAGGCTGGGTTTATGGGTCCAAAAGAAATGATATAAAGGCTCAAAATTTGTGAGCAGGGTAAGAGCCATGTCCTGTCCACTTTTCTTGGTTAGGGCTTGCTTCATCTTTTGTTACTTCAGCTTTGTGTAGCTTCTTTACCTTTTTTCCATCTTTGTTCTTTTCTTTCCTTTTCCTTTCCTGGGTTCTTTGCCCCAATCCTTGAATTTTGCTTTTGGGGTTTACCCCGGCTTTTGTTTTTTTTTTCTTTCTTTTTCTTCTTTTCTTTTCTCAAAGGGAATTGCCCCAGTTCTTTCTTTGCATTCTTGTTTTTTGGGTTTTATCCCGTTCCTCCTTTTTAGAGAGCTTTTCGCTTTACCCTTCTTCACCTTGGTCTCCCTTATGTCTCCAATTTAATGAAGCTCCGTGCCCCAATTTTGAAGACAGGACATGATAGGGCTAATGAAGGAATTGTTCGGCCCAAAGTGTTTTGCTAGGGTTTCATCTTGTGTCAGATGATTTTTGGGAGAAAATCAAGGATGGCCTCTCATCCTTTTACAGAGAATGTAACACTTGTTTTTGTACAATTAACTGGCTCGAGAACCATTTTCATCTTTATTTATTTTCTTTTTGACTTTGCCCTAGTTTGGGGTGGCTAGACATAACATGGGTTAAAAATGAGACAATCGAGCTCAACATGTTTGACTAGCGGAATTTGTTTGAAGTATTTCAGCCAAAAATGGCATCTCATCATGTCATTGAGATAATTGATCCTGGATCATGTGAGTGACCCTTAACTGGTATGGGCACCTTGCCCCTTCTTCCTCTTTTTTTCTTTCAGCTTGCCCCACTGTTTGGCAAGGTAGGGTTCAAATGTGGTGCAGGTGGGGGATCCCTTGGCTATGTTGAGACCCACACAGTTTGTGCTGTTCAACACATTTCATCTGTCAAATTTGATTGTTCAAGTTTGTCCTGAGATCACAGTCATGCCTTGGTGTGGCTCAACACTTTGGTGATTTCCCAAAAGATTTCATTAGCTTGCAAAAAAAAGATGTTATCAAGTTCGGAAATTAAAAGAAAGCATAAAAGTAGTAATTTATGCAAAAAGGTAGCTGATACGAATTAGCATTTCTGGAATTTAGTTGCATGCCATGGAAGGAATTCTTTAGGTGCTCTCATCGCCCTCCTTTTTCACATCATCTTCTTTTTCCTG
The DNA here is from genome assembly GCA_947561395.2 of Buxus sempervirens. Classification (NCBI taxonomy): domain Eukaryota; kingdom Viridiplantae; phylum Streptophyta; class Magnoliopsida; order Buxales; family Buxaceae; genus Buxus; species Buxus sempervirens. The sequence goes on from OX387188.1 coordinate 12,817,988, forward strand.
CGGGAAGATGGTTGATTTAGACATTCGGACCTGTGCCAACTTGTCAGAGATGTCTTCTCCTTTAGCAGACTCTGGTTGCTCAAGCAGTTCCTTCAAGAATCCCTGGTCGATCAGATCTTGAATATCATGCCTCAGATCCCAACATTAGTTTGTGTGATGTTCTGGACCACCAGAATGGTACTCACATCGTTCTGCAGCGTTGTAGTTTCTGGACCGAATCATTCGGGGGTTCTGGGGCTTAATCTACAAATATCCCTCCTTCAATAGTGTTGGAAGCAATCCTGCCGGTGCATATGGTAAAGGGGTGAAAACCCTCCTCATTCTGGCCTCTGCTTCCTCGTTTGTTCTCCTTGGGGAATCATCTAAAGGATTCTGCTTTTTCATGACTCGAGGAACATCTGCTGTCACAGCTTGCCCTTTTTCTTTCTGCAGTTGACTACCTACTATGGTTGGTGGGCGGCTTACTTCCTGACTGTTCAGGGGTATCTTTCCTTTCATTCTCTTGATCTCTCCTTCAAGGTCTCTTACTCGAGATCTCAATTCAAAATTTTCTTCTCCTAATGCTTCCCAGCATTTGTTCCATGTTTCTTCTCTGATTGTTATCATTCGTAGTAGGCTCCATAGAGAGGCCACTATGCTGGATATTTGTTGGGCCGCATCATGACTTGTCTCTGAGGTGTGGTCCATTTTGACTACCGAAGGGGTTCCTGCCAGAAGAAACAAGCATCAGAAACCAGAATCCATGAAATGTTAGGCTGCATAGAGATGATCTTTTTTTTTTTTTTTTTCAATCCTTTCCCTTCTTTTTTTTATAATTTTATTTATTTATATATATATATATTTTTCAATTTGGCGGAGGATCAATTTTGAGTTCCCCAGCTTCAAGGAGATCTTGGACTGCATGACGGAGGCTCCAACATTCGTCAGTATCATGCCCCGGTGCTCCTTTATGGTAATCACATGTCTTGGATGGGTCATACCCTATACTTGCTGGTGCTCTTGGATTTGGCGGAACCTACTTCAGGTGTCCTTCTTGCAGTAAGGTAGGCAACAACTCAGCCAGGGAATATGGGAGCTGTGTGAACACACGGTTCTTTCTTTCTTCCTTAGTCAAGGGCTCCTTCAGCCGAACCATGGTGACATTTGCATAGGGGTGATCATTTCCTCTCTTGCGCTTAGCAGATCGGACATGGTTGATCGTTCCCTCATATCTTATGTCTCCTTGGGAGGATTCTGTCATAGAAGCTCCTATTTTTCCAGCCTTAACTGTATCTTCGATCCTTTCAGCCGTCATCATCAGATCGGCGAAACTTGCAGCACATTGTCCCAACAGCATTGTAAAGTATGGCTGCCCCAGTGATGAAATGAATAGAGAGGTTTGTTCTTGTTCGAGGTGAGGGGGTTGAACCATATTTGCTAGTTTCATCCATCTTTTAGCGTAGTCTCTCACAGACTCGCTATTTCCCTTTGACAATCTCTGTAATTCTGCCCGGGTTTGAATCGTCGGACTGTTCAAATGGTACTGTTGGATGAATACAGCAGCAAGGTCGTTCCATGTCTTGACCTTCTGCTTGTCCAGACTTAGGAACCAAGAATATTCTGCCCCAGTTAGAGATCTCTGGAAGAACTGAACCATGATCTTTTCTTCTTTCACATATTGGCACATGTCACCAACATACGATCACAGGTGTATCAAAGGACAGCTAGTACCGTCAAACTTATGCAGGTCAGGACATCGGAACTTTGCTGGCAGATGGATGTCTGGAAAAGACACAAGCTCTCCAGTGTGGTTTCCTCACGTACTGGGTTGGGCTGCAGTTGTTTCAAGAGCTCTTCTCTTATTGCGGCTATTTGGGCCTTACTGTCTTCCTTTATTGCAGCCAACATTTCCTCAAATTGGGCCATCCATACCCTACTTCGGTCTTGCTTTTCCTGCCCCAGCTGGACAGGCACGCATGGTTCTTGTTGTGGAGGGTGGGTGGCTATTGCTGCCGGATGTGGGAATTGGGTGTCCCGTGGTGGCAGATCAACTGTCATGAGGTTCGGCTGGGGTGGTTGTCCCTGTTGGATTTCTGGTACTTGAACCCCCGTGGCATGTGTCATGGCTACTTGTTGACTTAGATCCATCATGACTTGTTGTTCTTCAGTTCTTGGTTGTGAGGATGACGAAGTTGGAGCCTCAGAAGAATTCATTGTAGTCCTTTTTCAATGCGAATGCAGCGTTCTGGGTTGTGCTTTTAATGTGAAGTACCTGAATCGTACCTGTTCATTAAAGATCTCAATCAATTTCTTTTCAACTTATGAATAAGGTGTTGTGTGTGACGAGATCATTTACACCGTGAGTGGTGCTCTGGTGTCACGATGAGTGAAAACAAATATGGGACGATTCATGCATGAAAATCACAACTTCGACAAAACATTACTGTGAACAGTGTGTGACAGTGCCATATCCAATCAAAAGTTTTTCCTGAAAATTGCGATGTTAAAAAAAAAAAAACTTACAGTTCGATCTTTCAGAGATTGAGACTCTGGAGATCATATCATGTTTGATGGTTTTCAAAACCGTGCAACACGTGCTTTATGAGTGAAAACCTCAGGAAATCATATCCGTGCCTTAATGGGCGGCGACTGAAAATTTCTTTGAAAACGTGTCCTGAACAATGGCGTGGAGAATTTACGCCGCAAGATGGGCGATTTGATTTATGTCTAAACAGCTAGCTCAATATAACCACAAAAGACAATGTTAATGTTTGTCATGGAGACGATTCAATGTAGGTCCGAAGGCCACTTTGTTGTGTGCTTTCAAAAGCAATTCTGATGATCACCTCAGAAGCTGGCTCAATGCATGCCCGGAAAATATTTTGTGCATTTTTGAAAACGGTTAGACTAAACAGGTTGGTGTAAATGATCTCAAAGTGCACATGTTTAATGCAAGAACAAATATATACACATGTAAAGTGAAAGTTAAATGCTTAAAAAAGACCCACAGGTGTGTGCATGGTCCTAAAAGGGTTTGTGTCTGTTAAGGCACGACTCCTAGACATACTTGTGTAAGGAAGCACTCCTAAGTCCTGATCAGCCTTTTATCTTTCATCTGCTTTCACTACAAAAATGAGGAGAATTAGCGACGCTTTTTAGCGGCGGTAACCAAATTCCCGCCGCTAAAAGCACTATTACCGGCGGTAAAAGCACTTCCCGCCCCTAAAAATTAATTTACCATTTTTTTCGCGCGAAAAATCTATGGCGCGACTTTTTTCGGCGCGAAATAGCTTTTAGCGGCGGTAGCTACCGCCGCTATATTAAGTTTGCCGGCGGTAACATAACTACCGCCGGCAACAAGTTGGCGGGAAGTTCCCGCGAAGACTTTTAGCGGCGGTAATCTAATTCCCGCCCCTGAAAGAGGACTTTTTGCGGCGGCAAATTGTTTACCGCCCCTAAAAGCCATTTCTTAAAAAAACAAAAAATACTTTTAGCGGCGGAAATTATATTACCGCCGCTAAAAGAGGGCTTTTAGGGGCTGTAAATAGATTACCGCCCCTAAAAGACATTTATTAAAAAACAAAAATTACTTTTAGCGGCGGGAATTAGATTACCGCCGCTAAAAGTGGACTTTTAGGGGCCGTAAAGTGTTGCCGCCGTAAAAAAAAAAGTGTTTCGGGGAAAAAATGTAAACTTTTTACCGGCGGTTTTTAAAACCGCCGGTAAAACCAAATTAAAACAGGTTTTACCGGCGGTTAACCGCCGGTAAATAAGTTAGTCATTTTTTTGGAATATTGCGATGGAGCTATTGAGAGACTTTTTAGGGGCGGGAATTTATTACCGCCGGTAAAAATAAAAGCGGGAATTTTTCCCGCATCATAAATCAAATGAATTTCGTTTAACTTTTAGCGGCGGTAATTACCGCCGCTAAAAGGTAAAGCGCCAAATTTGAAATTTTATTCGACTTTTAGCGGCGGTAATTTATTACCGCCGCTAAAAGTCTCTTCTATATATACAACCCGAACCTCCTTCTTCTTCCCCTTATATTTTTCTTCTTCTCTTTTTTTTCTTGTCTCTCTCTCTCTACAGGTATGTATTTTTCTTTTTATTTATATTTTATTTTCTCTTTTGTAAAATTATTCTCTCACTAACATCCTAGTTTTTCTCTCTCTACAGGTTTCTTCAAAGGTTTCACTCTCTCTCTATCTCTCTTTCTCAAACTCTCTCTCTATCCCTATCTCCTTCTCTCTTTCTCTTTCTCTTTCTCTCTCTATCTCTCTTTCTCAAACTCTCTCTATCCCTATCTCCTTCTCTCTCTCTCTCTAAAAATCTCTGCTGCCGAATGGCAGCAGAAATTTTTTTTTATTTTTTTAATATGTTTTTAGCGGCGGTAATTTACCGCCGCTAAAAGCCATTATATTCTTTTTTTTTATTTTTTATATTTTTTTTACCGGCGGTATTATTCCGCCGGTAATGGCTTAGAAATAGCGGCGGTAAGCAAATTACCGCCGCTAAAACCTTTACCGTCAGCATTTTTTGCGACGGGAGGCCTTACCGCCGGTAATGGTATTACCGGCGGTAATTGTATGTTTACCGGCGGTACCCTACCGCCGGTAAAAACCTGTTTTTTTGTAGTGTTTTGGGTGTCAGATCCCAACAAAAATGTTTACAACTTGCCATCGAGGGCGAAATTTACAAAAATAATTCTGTAAAGAAAATCACCTTTAGGATTGTTGGGAACCCAAAAGGAGGGTACAAGTTTGCTTCTTGGCAGGTGGGTTGAAATCCTAAATCTAGGGTTTTTCTCCCCCTGTTTTGGCCTGTTTCTGTCTGATTGTCTGATCTGGCCGGCTCTCATCTGCTCAAAAGGCCAACTAAGTCTTAGAGTGCTTCCAGCGGACTCAATGGGTCGAGGCCCACGGCTCACAGGACTCAAATGCATGAATCTGGGGTTAGACCCCCGATCAAATTGGGTTAGTTTCCTAAATTAGGGCTAAGACAGCCCATGGTCTTAGGGCTTACTCGGTTTGATGCAAAAAGGGGCGGGGGTTGCTACCCCTAATGGACTCTTGGGTTTTAAATTGATTTTTCCCTTATTTTGTTCCAGCATTCATACTTACATTCAGATTCAGATCCATTCACATCAAGGTTTTTCAGAATCAATAGGTAGGGAAGGATACCCAACCCGAGGCATCTGCCTGCAAGGGTCTGAGCCAAGTACTAGATCCTTCGCGTACCACAGCATGAAGCTAGTGGCGCTAAGAAATCCAGGAACCTTGGGAGATGGGTTTACCCTGCTTTCCCCGGCAAGCCACGGGAGCGTAGGGCTAATACCATCCCAAAAGTAAGTGTCTCGATTGAAGAAGGGTAGCTGCTAGAGAGATCTAGGTTTTGGTTAAGAAGAATATTCACAGAGTGCAGACAGCATTCAGTCCGGATCATCCATGCAGACTCCCTCGTGCATGTCACCCCACGCAGTTAAAAAATTCATTCACGGTGTAGTGAGGTGCTTGTATGTGCAGTGGGGTCAAGTGCTGTGTCTGTTCAGGTGATTCTCGGATAAGGACCAACAAAGGGTTCCTTAATGTCACATTTATAGTAAGAGTACAGAACAACAAGCAATACAATGTCTGGGTGGATCCCCAGGTAAGTGGAGGGTCACAAGGAACCACTTAAATTCCACTTTCCTTAGGCAAATATCTTGTCCCTTTAACAGGATCCCCCAATATCATGTAATTACATGTGTTCCATACCTTACTAAGGTCGGACAGAAAGTACTTCTTAAGTTGATTTATATCCTCCTAGTTAACTCATTTGATAACCAGGGTCCAGCTGGGTTGAGGGCTCCCCAGCAGAGTCGCCAAGCTGTGCGCACCTAAAATCGATCTAGATCGCACACGAGGCGCACATGGAGTTCGTGCGTGCCTCGGGACTTTCGGAGTCGCCACTGCCTGAGAGGTGCAGGCAGACACGGTGGTTGCCCTATCCGGGTCTAAGTCTGGTCTGCGGCTTTTCAGAGTTCTAGCTAAGTCCTCGGTTACGTCCGGGGAAGTCTTAAGACACCCCGGCCCGCCCCGTCGGTTTGACAGGTCCCTCGGGTCTCCCTGGGTTTTGAGTCAGTTTCACCCTTCCTAGACCAGCATGCTGTTTATTGGGTCTGGCGGGGCCCTCTGAAGGTGTGGGTCCCTTTTATTTTGATTTTATCTTTTATTTAGTGGAGTGGGTCGGACCCGGATCCCGTTGGAAGACCCGTGGGCTGCCATGGTTGGGCCGGGGCCCAGTTGGGTTATTGGGTAACTCATTTGGTTATTTATTTAAACTTTATTTATTTACAATTCATTTGGGCTTGATGGGCTTGGAATGGGCCCATTAGCCAAGGGTTAAGGGGCCAGGGCCTATTTATTGAAAACAGGCCTGGTGGTGACTGTCGTACACAACCAAAAATAAACCACTACTTAAAAATATGCATATAGCAAGGTGAGTAGGGATCGTTCCACCGAGAGTTTCTATCTCTTTTTATGCTTTAGAAAACAGAATTAAGAGGGGGTTTTGTCACAATGAGATCAGAAAATAACAGATTACTAAAAAGACTTTAATAAATCAATCAAGAAAACAAACCTTGGTCTAAGTTAACATCCACCATCGGAATATCAAAGCTGATCATAGATGCTAGAATATATCAATTCACACATTGAACATTCACCCTTTGAAATACTTTCCAAACTCTTTCAATTATAGTTAATCAGAAAACAAGCGATCTAATTAACCCTAACTACTAAACAACCTCACACAAGCGGTGAAGATTTAATCCAGCAGCAGCTTTAGGGACTAGAAAGATTGATGAATCTAAACAATACAATCACAAGCGGCTGTATTTAATCTAGCAGAAAATTCTTCCTAAAGTCTAACAATTCCTGACGCAGCAAATTATTAAACCTCAGTTGCTTCACAGATTAGAGGGATCAAACAATTACGGATTTGATATCTAGCCTAGCAATAAATTGCAACGAATAATGAACTAGTAGGCCTCCTAGCAATTAGACGGGACAATCATGAGAATAAACATATAAGAATATTCAATGCTCAAGTATAAACTGAACAATTAAAACATTAAGATCTCACAGCTTTATTAATTCCGAGGTTTCAGCCTCCTTTGACCAAGAATAAAAGTTTAGCCACACATGGCCATGGATCACAAACTCAGAAGATAAATAGAAGAAGAAAGGAAGAAGAGGACGAGAAAGAGGACGTCCAGAACTCAGAAAAGCTCTCTAGAAAAACCTCCTTTTATGCCTCCTCTCTATCCTCTTTTATACATTCAGTTACCTTCTAATTCTCTCCTAGAAAATCTCCTAAAAATACTCTAAAAGAATAATATCAACTCCACAGAATAAGGAAACTAAATAAAGTCTTATTACAATTAGAAAGGTGGTTTCTCAGAGCTGGAATATTCGTGCATGATATCTTCAACACTCCCCATAATCAGCCAATCAGATTTGTTCCTTTGAATTGCAGAATCCCGTAATCAGCAGTGCAGAAGCAGCAACTTCACATGCAATATTTGACCTTGCTCCGCTTGGTATCTTTAAAAACTCAAAACAGGAAAGTTGTAGAACTTTCTCTTATCTTTCCAAAACATCCTAGATCATTCCAATCCTAGCTCTAACGAGGGAGTTATGATTAAAATACAAATTGCTGCCGAAAATGTCCAGAATCACCAGTTTAGCTTCATTTTGCCCACATGCTGCCAATTGTAACCTAAATCAAAATATGAGCATAATCAGTATATTTAGGCACAAAAATAAATTCAAAAGGTTAAACATTAGTAGAGAAAAATATAACAAATTAAGTTCTTATCAAATTCCCCCACACTTAACCTTTGCTCGTCCTCGAGCAAAACTTAAATTCACTTTCCCAAAAAATTCAGATTGATATCTCATTAACAAGAATCAGAAAGCAATTCAAAACTCAGAACATATCATGAACAAATATTTCTGAACTACTCACAATCACTTAGCAAGTATTTTCACTTGAAGGTGGAGCAAACCAAACACATAGACCCTCATAGAAATAAACACTCAACACTCATGCAATTGAAGGGTATGTGTTTCACTCAAATTCATTCCAATGGAATTGATCTACCATAAGCTTGTTTATCTTCTCAATTTCCACCACTGGGATCACATGAATAACACAAATCATAAGGGCTTTTCATGGGTTGTAATGGGGCTTAGGATTAAGGTAGGAAATAAGTGGGAATGTAGCTCAAAAGCCTTAGAAACTAATGGAGCAAAAGTACATCATCTCAAGCATAAATGTATAAGACATATAAAACCAATCACTCCCTTCAGAAAATTATCCTTTTTCATATATCATGCATAAACAAACCCTTTTTCTTCTTGAAACTTTATGAAAATTTATGAACATGGCAATTTGTGCCATTCACAAGATTTTTTTTTTTTATCACTTTCTTTTTCTTCCTTCTCTTTTCTGTTCTGTTTTTCTGCTTCTTCTTTTTTTTTTTCTGTTTCTTCTTTCTTTCTTTCAAAATAGTAGTGGAACTCCAGAATTGAGGATAAAAACATGTTCCCTTCCACCAATCATAGCCATACCAGCAAATCAAAAACACCCCCACACTTACTTCTTGTACACCCATGCATACAAGAATAATGAACAATGATCCACTAGATGTTCAGCTTGGGTAAAGGCATAAAAAAAATTTTTTTTTCTGGTATAAGATTTATAATCTGGGTTCTCAGAAAAGTCAATAAAGCTCAATGGGGTTTACAAAAGGAAAATAATCAATCACAAGGTAGGCTATTTGGCTTTTATAACTTATAACAAAGAAGTCCTTAATCATATTCATGCATACATGTGTCAATGTGATCTTGAATGAGAATCAAAGCAAGTTCTAGAGAAACAAAACCAGGGAAGAATATTACACAAGAAAGAATAAAAGACTAATATGGATGTGTCAGTCAAAAGGCTCAAAATCTCACCGGCTTTTGTCTACCAAGTTTGGTCATTACCATCCTCAAGGAAAACAACTAAACCAAGTAATGCTAAATTGAAAGATTACTCATTCAATCATGTTCTGAATTTTTCTCAAGCTTAACTGAATCTTGCTCATGACATACACAATCAGCTACTGTTGAAAACCACACAAGAACAAAAACAAACTCACTTAAAAACAAATTAAAACACACTTGATACCCTCCTCCACACTTAAAACTTACATTGTCCCCAATGTAAAGTAAATGCAAAGAAGAAGCAACAAAAATAACTAAAACAGAAACGCAGAAATGAAAAGAGAAAAGGAACAAACTCCCCTTGGGTTGCCTCCCAAGCAGCGCCTTTGTTTATTGTCTTTGGCTCGACTCAATTCTGCATTCTTCAATCAGAATATGCTGGATCCTCAATGTGCAATTCTGCCACTGGTTCTAATTGGAAACCTTCATGGAAAGGCTTAAGTCTATGTCCATTCACTTTGAACACTTTGGAAGTGATTAAGCTTTGCACTTCAACTGCACCATGAGGAAAAATATTAGTAACAATAAAAGGTCCAATCCAACGAGAACGCAACTTACCAGGAAATAGACGAAGCCTTGAATGGTAAAGAAGGACTTTTTGACCAATTTGAAACTCTTTTCTAGAGATCATCTTATCATGGAAAGCTTTTGTCTTTTCTTTATAAATCCTTGCACTCTCATAGGCATCATTTCGAATTTCCTCTAGTTCTTGTAGCTGCAACTTCCTATGATCTCCATTCATGCCATCTTAATTTTAAAATTCTTGACAGCCCAATAAGCCTTGTGTTCTATTTCAACCAGAAGGTGGCATGGCTTCCCAAACACCAACCGATAAGGGGACATACCAATAGGAGTCTTGTATGCAGTCCTATATGCCCACAAAGCATCATCTAAGCGCAAACTCCAATCTTTTCGATTTGGATTTACTGTTTTTTCAAGAATGGACTTGATCTCTTTATTCGATGCTTCAGCTTGTCCACTAGTTTGTGGGTGATATGCAGTTGAAACTTTGTGGGTAACATGATATTTCTTCAACAAAGCTTCCACAGTTCGATTGCAGAAATGAGTACCTCGGTCACTGATTAAAGCTCTTGGGATTCCAAATCTGGAAAATATATTTGACTGAAGAAAATCTGCAACAACTTTAGAATCATCAGTCCTGGTGGCTTTTGCTTCCACCCATTTTGAGACATAATCAACAGCGAGGAGGATATAAACATAACCAAAGGACAAAGGGAAAGGTCCCATAAAATCAATGCCCCAAACATAAAAAATTTCACAAAACAGTAGAGGGGTTTGTGGCATCTCATTCCTTTGGGAAATATTACCTGTTCTTTGACAATTAGCACATGACTTACAAAAGGAATATGCATCTCGGGACAGATGTGGCCAATAAAAACCACATTCTAGTACCTTTCTTGCTGTTCTTTTAGCTCCAAAGTGTCCTCCACATGCATAAGAATGACAAAAGGTGAGAATGGAAGTAATTTCATGTTCAGGTACACACCTTCTTATTACTTGATCTGAACAATGCTTCCATAAGTAGGGATCATTCCATACAAAATACTTACAGTCACTCTTTAGCTTGTCTCTTTGAGCTTTAACTAAATCAGGAGGTAACACATTAGTAACCAAATAATTGACAATATTTGCATACCAAGGTAACTTCAAACTTGCTGAAAACAGTTGCTCATCAGTGTAACGCCCCGGATCCGAGTCACATGAAAAACCCGTGACTCGTATCCAGAGGTTATTATAAACAACAGCATCGCAATATCAGAGTGAAGGAAAAACATGAATACAACAATAACTATATAACAGAGTGCGCTAAAATAATCCCAAACGGAAATAAACTCACATGACCAAGTAACTACCCGCAAGTATCGTCCTCTCCAGGAGTAGCTGAAAACAAAACAAAACAATACGGAATGAGATGCGAATATCCCAGTGAGCAGCACATGCATGCACAAATACATTTATTTCAGTTCTAAAACATGCCACGATTATAACCATGTACAATGATGATAATATGCATATTCCGAATAATCCGACTAAACTTCAATAATCCAATTCATATCAGTGCGGAAAACCATCAGGTAAATCAAACAATAACAATCCGTTTCCAATCCCGAAGAATTCGATAAAATAAAGATTAACTGACAACAACATAGCGAATAACCCTAATTTCATATCTCAAGATATAATTCCAGATATACCAATGTCATATAACACAAAGTCTTCTCATAACCATGCCCACGCCTCCAAATGTATATCCGGCCGACTCAGGGTTTCAGATATTGAAATGACTGCGTCATCCAATGCAGGCCTACTCCCCGGGTTTCTGCATTGACAACCAGGCCTACTCAGGGCTTCTGACTGCTTTACACCGGCGGGAGGTACAATACCCAATAATCGGTAAACGATATTCCATGAACCATAAATACCAACAAACCAGCGAATAAAACTTATCATGTCAAACAAAATCAAATACCAACATTGGTCAATGTCATGACTATTGTTTAGTTGATAAATTAAACATGCCAAGTAGACACTCCACACCTCCATGTACACAGTTCCGGCCTACTCAGGGTTTCGGAAACTCTGAAATGACGGCCTACTCAGGGTTTCGTCATCCAATGCAGGCCTACTCCCCGGGTTTTTGGCTGCTCTACACCGGTCGTGGCAACACACAAGGCCATGCAATTCCAACAACCAACAATAACATTACATTACTAAGCTTAAACATCTGGATCCAGGACAAGCTAAACCAAAACAGTAAAACATCGTATAATCTCAATTCCAACATCAAAGTAAAACCATTCATTCCACATCATGTATATCTCATCACAGTTCATCACCTGTCCCTATGGACCAAGTAGTATCTCAAATACTTTCAGTATTTTCTCATTTCCGAAACCCATGCCATTCGAATACAAAACGCAGTTATTTATACCAAGACAATACATTCAGAATTTTCCAAACAAATGAAACCAGAAGTCAATAATTTCTCAATCAAAACTGTGTATAAATTCAAAGATAAAACAAACTAGGATCTCCTATTGTTTTCGTATCCAGCACAACACATACAATTAACCTAAGCTCAACCTTAGAAACCTTTAAGAATTTGCCACTAGAATTTCCTCTAGGAATTTAATAAGTAATGCAGGTTCTAAGGTTCCCAAACAAGTGATTGGTTAAGTGGTATAATCCTCAAGTCATCAAAATACTCTTGGTTCAGTCGAAAATCAAATTTGGCAAGTATAATTGGGTATGCGCTCACTTCCTGAAGTGAGCGCCAGTCGGCGGATAGGAAACAGGCTAAAATCGACTATGCGCTCACTCGACGCTAGGTGAGCGCGAGCTGAGCGAGAGATGGGCACGAGATGGGCGCCGGCTTCGCGCGAGATTTGCGCATGCTTTTTAAGTGAGCACAAGCTGAGCACCAAGTGGGTGTGAGCTCGACGGATGGTATATTTTTAAAGGGCGCCTACTTCCTAAGTGAACGCGAGTGGGCGCCAACTCGGCAGATACCCACTGCGATTTTCGGGTCTCTGTTATTTTGAGATCTCTATGTCTGGCCGATTTGTTTCGGTCTGTAATTGTTCCAATACACTCCCAATGTTCCCAGAATACTTCCCAACCAGTTTTGGATTTAATCTAAACACATTTAATTTCAAGTTGAACTTCAATCTCATGTTCGGACTCATGGTATTCCAGAAAACCCAGAAACTCACAATACAACCATGCAATTCAAAATACATCACGAATAAACTAAAACCTCAGTTGTAAATCAGTGCTACTCACCCTTATATGGTTATCCCAGAATAACAGGTTATTCCACAACCACGGCCGATCACCGACTCCGACTGTGCGCGTGGATGCGAAGGTCGCCGAACTGATCCCCTGTTCATGAGAGGAATAACCCACTGAAATCCGACTCCACTAATCCGGTCGTAGCTCTCGCGGTTCTCATCTCTTCCCAGCGAGACCCTAATCGCCACAGTAGCCGCCCTAATTTCAGAGCAGCAACCTTCCCCCAAATCCCCGAAAATTTATATGAGTTACCTATTTATAAAACATCGCAAAAGTTTAACCTAATTCACCCTCGAGGTTTTATTAACCCTCGGAATCCCCTTTCTGCCCCTCATTCAACTTGGCTTTCCCGTATTTACTTATTGGCTAATTTCCTATTCACTACCATATTTTTAAGTTCGATAATTAATTACGTATTAATATTCCACCTCATTCTCTTTGACAACTAATGACCACAAATCTCTAGCAATAAATAAATTTTGATTAAACCTGTCCATAAATCCTTGAGTTCATACTTTTACATATATGTTATTTTATCTACTATTTTATATTTTTTTTTCTACTCAAAACCTAATTTCCCCTTTAGTATAAATACCTTCCATACATATTGCCGCTCGACAACCTTTGAAAATCATTGATTCCGTGTACGCTCGTCCACTGAAATCCGTACGTATACCCATATCTACTTAAGTTAATATGTACACATAATGAATTTTAATAAATAATAAATAAATAAAAGCTTAGCAAAAATCGGGGTTTTACATTCTTCCCTCCTTCAAAAAATTTCGTCCTCAAAATTTCACATCACGAAATGATAACCAAAACTAAGCATATCCTAGGTATCTCCTTCACTCCTTTGCTAATTGCACTTGTTTATATCACTCCCTTGCATTATTCTACCACAAAACATTGACTCACACCTCACTATGATTTGCAACACTTACTTATGACACACTCAATATCTAAACTAACTGATCTCCAAATATTAATTTACTAATCTTCGCATTATCCCACACTTAGGCCTTGCCTCTAACCTCAATAGACTATTCTTGAAATCAAAATCTCCAGCAATCTCTCCCCCTTTCTTTATTAATTCTCTAATGCGCATCAATTTGAATCTGATATTTATCTCTCCCATGGATACTAAACCAAAACAACTTCACACAACCCATGCTAAACTCAATCCACCACTATGTGTGTTTCATTCTTCAATCCAGTATTCAATAATTTTAACAGAACTCACTGACATGCCAATGAGAGTAGCTAATGGAGATATCCTTCCTGCAAAATTTCGTCGGGATCCTTAACAATTCAGAATTTAACCCTATTCAGAATGGTTTAGCTCATTTTAAGATCAACCAACAGATTTTTCCTTTTTAAAAAAAAACTTACCTTACGTCCTTACTTCTAAAATAAAACATATTTCTTCCTTCAAAAACTTTCCATTCACTTAAATGGAGACCCTAAATTCAACCTCTCTTATTTAACTTAGATTTCTACATTTATTCCTCAATACATTTTCAATTAACTCCAGACATAATTTTTCACATAAAAAGAAATTCCTACAACTTATACCCTTGCAATACCAATGCACTAAGAAATAATTATACCTCCTCTAATCCATTCTAAAACTCTCTTTAGGTTTAACCATGTCATTTAAAATCTTATTTCAGCATCTATTTACTTGCTTTTATATTAAAACACATCCATAAAATTTCTGAAATAAATAGCACTCATTCACTCTACATTATTATTATTATTATTTATTTTTTTTTTTTATTATTATTTTTTTCCATCACCTGGCACACATACCCTGCCTCCAAATCTTAATAAACCATTCTTGAAATCAAGCCGCTAGTAGGCTTATCTCCTTTCCCTAATTCTCTAGTGTGCTTCAAGCTGAATTCGGTAACAATCTCTCCCCACTACGCTAGGTTAATTCTGACTTCACAGGCATTAAAGCTAAAATCCCACCATCCCCATGTCTGGTAAATTCACAAGCTAATTTCTACTAGTACCCACAATATTCCACTAACCAACCATAACTGTAGTGATCTTATCCCATGGCACTTTTATAACCTAATAATGATACATATAAAATGACTAGGATGTTTCAAGCTGGATAATAATAATTGTAAGAATATAATCTCTCCATAGATCCATTCATCCTCTTATATTATAACCAGATACTGCGGAAAATAAGATATCCTCCCCAACTATTGTAATCTGAAAATCTCTTAAACTTCAACCCAATAAGGTCATACCACCAAACTCAAGTGCACCCTCATGCTTACTTACATTCTATCCTGGTGGAGAAATATTTTATTTTACTTTTTTTCTAATGTGATCTCATCCTTGCCTTCTAAATTCACCATGCTTCCGCTACGCATTTAATAATTTTCCAAACTTACCCATGTGTAAGCACCTCATTTTTGCGCTCCGAAAAGGGCCAGAAATGCAAAACCCGGCTAAAAAGTCAAACCCTGAGGGGTGAAAAGTTGACCTTTTGATCAAATGAAAATTGGCCACCTCGCTTTATGCTATTGGATAGAGAATCTCGACACGGTTCCAGCGCAACTGGGTTTGCAGGAATCGGAGTCCGAATGAAGGTTCTACGGGCGGTCAAACTTGAGGGAAAGCCGAAAGTTGACTTTTCCTTGAATTCCGTGCCAAATGCCTTGATCTATGCCATTGGATAGAGAATCTCGATACGGTTCCAGCACAACTGGGTTTGCAGGAATCGGAGTCCGGATGAAGGTTCTAAGGGCAGTCAAACTTAAGGGAAGGCCAAAAGTTGACTTTTCCTCGGAATCCGTGCCAAGTGCTTAGCCCCATGTCATTAAATAGAGGGCTCCGATACGAGTTTAACACAATTGAGTTTGCTCAAATCGGAGTTCGGATGAAGGAGATATGATCTGTCGAAGTTTCCGAGCACCAAAGCCGGAAACTGCACACGTGGCATAGGAACTGCACACGTGGCAGCCAACGCAGCAAAATATCTCAGGGACTAAATCTTAAATATAAAAAATTCGTACGGGCGATCCGTAGATATCCAAAAGGGTCAAATCGGTCGAATCGGTCAAGTCGAAGGGCAATTTTGTAATTTTCCAAATTGTATCCGGTCATATATGCCGGATACACTGCCTATCCTTCATATCCGGATTTGAAGGCCGGATACATGAAGATATTCGCGCGAGATTCGCGCCACTTGGCCGACAAATTCGCGGCGGCATTAAATTTTGAAATGATTAAATCATGTATCCGGCCTGAGTTACCGGATACAGAGGGAAGCCAGTGTATCCGGCCTAGAAGGCCGGATAAGGAGGGGACTTAGTGTATCCGGCCTGAGTTGCCGGATACATTAAGTTTGCTATAAATAGCAAACCAGCAGCTCATTTCCGAGGTTGGCTGTTTCTTGGCTGTCTTGAGCTTCCCTCTCCCACTTTTTCCCACGAGCACCTTGCCTCCCTTGCCCTTAATAACATCATCACTTCACCCCAAAAGCCATCCAAGCCTTTGCCTTCCCCTCCCCTTTCCATTTTTCTGGTTGAAGCAAGGGAGAACTACTGCTGTTGCTGTGAAAAGGAGGAGTTCCAGCAGCTATCCAAGACCAAAGGAAGTGCCGGCACACCCCCAAAGAGGTTTTAAAGCCTAAGTTAAGACTTCCCACTATATTGTGTGCATCATATATTAAACGTAGATTTTTCTGTGGTATTTTTTCCCGTTTGTCTTCTTGTTCTGCATGGCCTTGTCTTAGCATGATTTATGCATGCATTTGGTGTTCCTTTCATGGTGTGAAGTCATCACCAGCAAGAAGTTCACGTGGGCTCTCTTTGGGAGCCAGGAGAACTCAGTTTTTACACACCCTTGGTGCTCATGCATGGCTGTTTAGTCTATTGCTAGGAATCTTTAGAGAGGGAGCATGTTCCCTCTCTTATTTACGATCCAGTGTACCCCTATGTAAACCCCCCCCCCCCCTCTCTCCCCCTTCTTTAAATTTTCGTGGGCTAAGGCATGAGGTCTTGGGTTCGGAGGTCGTTAGGAGACGGACAAAAATGCATGTTAGATTATGGGTCATTCCGTTGGTTTCCTCGCTCACTTTGGTTTTCCTTTGTCTTGTTGATTTCCTTTGTCTTGCTGATCTCCTTACGTCTTGCATGCTGTGTTTTTTTAAGTAATTGATGATGAATGCTAGATTCCTTTAGTTACCTTTTTGCTTATGCATGGTAAGTCATTTTCTTGCATGTATATATGCCTTAGTCAATCATGGAAGCATGCCTCAATCCCTGGACCCTTGTTGTTGTGTGCTGTGATGGAGCTCCATAAACCAAGGCAGGGACACCTGGGTCCCTGCCATAGTGACATGCATGATCCCAAATGGGAGGGACACCCGGATGTCTTTCCCTCCTCCATTTGCCTTGCAGGAAAGTCCCCAAAATGGGCCGGATGGAGCCTTTCCCCAAAACCTGAACCTCTGTGGGCCCATCCAGGGGCCCACACAACCCACAGAAACCTTGGAGAACCCCCTAGAAACACCCCGAATGGCAAAAAGCCCAAAAAAGGCCATTCCAGGGTGATCCGGCAACTCAGGCCGGATCACCTGAGGCCTGGGTGTATCTGGCCACTCAGGCCGGATAACCCATGGCCCTTGTATATCCGGCTACTCTGGCCGGATCACCTACAGACCAAGCGTATCCGGCCTGAGTTGCCGGATACACACTGAAATGTATTTTTTGAATATTCTGCTGTCTTGTTGCATTTTGGAATGATTTGAACCAAAACCAATTGAACCAATAGGGTTTCCGGGCCACCCAGAAACCCAAGATGGGACTTGGATCGCCGGTCCAAACTTGGCACACCCGTGGGCCTTCCAACGGGGCCCACCAAGCCCAATGAACCCTAAGGCATGCCATTAAACCAGTTAAGTAAAATGAACCATGTGAACCGGGCGGGCCAAACCCAGTGCGGCCCACCCGCGCCCTGTAATGTGTGAATGGATGTATGAATTTCCTGGTTTGGCCGAGACCAAGGGCTAGGGCCTATCGGGCCCGCCAAAGCCCGCTAATCGGATCAAGGAAGGGTGTAAGCCCTAACTCTTTGTAATTTGGGCTTTCAAAGCACAAAACCTGGATCATGGGCCCCAAGCCCAGTGACCAGCCCACTTTGGCAGAATTAAATAAAATAACCCAAAATTACTTGGCCACCATGGGGGCCCACCTAAGGGGCCCACAAACCAATCCGGCCCACCACTTGCATAGAAAACACTTGATCAAGTCCGAAACTAAGTAAAATCAACTCATCGTCCAAAGCCCACAGGGCCTCCTAGGCTTAGACAGAGGCCCACATGGGCACGGGCTTACCCCAAGCCCACCAGGGACACCGTGGGCCCTCCAACGGGGCCCACCCAATCAGACTCAGATAACTTAAATAAAACCAAGATAAAACCAACTAAAGGGACCCACACCAACCCAGGTGGTCCCACCCAGACCCAACTTAAATACCTGCTGGATTAGGAATCGGGTGAGAACCAAGTGAGAAAGCTGACTCAAATCAGGGAACCCACGGGACCCGTCATCCGACGGGGTGGATTGGGGTGTCTACGAACTTCCCCAGACCGCAACCGAGAACCAAACTTAGAATCTCAAGCCGCAGACCAAAAAGCCCTAATAGACAAGATTAGGCACCCAGGTGTCCGCCTGCACCCCATCAGGCGGGTGGCGACTCCGAATCACCCCGTGCCGCGTTTCCCACGCGCGCACACCATGAATTTTCAATAATCCTTATGAATATAACCACTTAAAATTTCTTATTCCCCATATTCATACCTACTAGTAAAATAAAATAGCTCAGAAGAAGACAACATAACTTGTTGTCACCCACCCTTTCAGATATGTGCACCTATATGAAGGATAGAGAAGAATTCATGTAGATCCTCTTCTGGCTTAACTTAAGTAATTATTTCACACAACAAATTTCTCAAATACTTATAAATATTACCATTACGTAACCCATTTGTATAAAACTTAATACCCAAGCATGTGTTCAGCATTGGCCGATGCCTCACACTACTAAAGTATGGCTATATACATCTGGCTCATCATCCAATTAAGCATACAATAGCTCGCATGCTTAATCAACCATCACCAATTTCAAGCTTCAAATATATGAATTCAGCAATTAAAATCATCTCATAACTTCCACGTATTCATTTTAATGTTTATCTCAAAACTAAATACTTCTCAGAATCCTCAATTCCTTCTGAATGAAAATTCAATAACTTTTCCTTAATCATGCATATTTATAATGTTAATAATAATAATAATAATAGTAATGCATTATATCACAAATAACAAATCATAACACACCCTATATATAAAACATAGAAGATCCAGTATCTTACCTTTAACCATATTGATTTACAGCTAGATCTAAAGAAATAACACTCTCAGCCTATATTTCCTATTTAAGGAATGCTATCTAACGAGCACACAACCCCCAAGGCCATCCTAGAGTATTCCTATTCCTATGTCATGTTTCCTTTTTTAACTCTGATAATTCTCTGATACCATCTGTAACGCCCCGGATCCGAGTCACATGAAAAACCCGTGACTCATATCCAGAAGTTATTATAAACAACAGCATCGCAATATCAGAGTGAAGGAAAAACATGAATACAACAATAACTATATAACAGAGTGCGCTAAAATAATCCCAAACGGAAATAAACTCACATGACCAAGTAACTACCCACAAGTATCGCCCTCTCCAGGAGCAGCTGAAAACAAAACAAAACAATACGGAATGAGATACGAATATCCCAGTGAGCAGCACATGCATGCACAAATACATTTATTTCAGTTCTAAAACATGCCACGATTATAACCACGTACAATGATGATAATACGCATATTCCGAATAATCCGACTAAACTTCAATAATCCAATTCATATCAGTGCGGAAAACCATCAGGTAAATCAAACAATAACAATCCGTTTCCAATCCCGAAGAATTCGATAAAATAAAGATTAACTGACAACAACATAGCGAATAACCATAATTTCGTATCTCAAGATATAATTCCAGATATACCATTGTCATATAACACAAAGTCTTCTCATAACCATGCCCACGCCTCCAAATGTATATCCGGCCTACTCAGGGTTTCGGATATTGAAATGACTGCGTCATCCAATGCAGGCCTACTCCCCGGGTTTCTGCATTGACAACCAGGCCTACTCAGGGTTTCTGGCTGCTCTACACCAGCGGGAGGTACAATACCCAACAATCGGTAAACGATATTCCATGAACCATAAATACCAACAGACCAGCGAATAAAACATATCACGTCAAACAAAATCAAATACCAACATTGGTCAATGTCATGACTATTGTTTAGTTGATAAATTAAACATGCCAAGTAGACACTCCACACCTCCATGTACACAGTTCCGGCCTACTCAGAGTTTCAGAAACTCTGAAATGACGGCCTACTCAGGGTTTCGTCATCCAATGTAGGCCTACTCCCCGGGTTTCTGCATTGACAACCAGGCCTACTCAGGGTTTTTGGCTGCTCTACACCGGTCGTGGCAACACACAAGGCCATGCAATTCCAACAACCAACAATAACATTACATTACTAAGCTTAAACATTTGGATCCCGGACAAGCTAAACCAAAACAGTAAAACATCGTATAATCTCAATTCCAACATCAAAGTAAAACCATTCATTCCACATCATGTATATCTCATCACAGTTCATCACCTGTCCCTCTGGACCAAGTATTATCTCAAATACTTTCAGTATTTTCTCATTTCCGCAACCCATGCCATTCGAATACAAAACGCAGTTATTTATACCAAGACAATACATTCAGAATTTTCCAAACAAATGAAACCAGAAGTCAATAATTTCTCAATCAAAACTATGTATAAATTCAAAGATAAAACAAACTAGGAACTCCTATTGTTTTCGTATCCAGCACAACACATACAATTAACCTAAGCTCAACCTTAGAAACCTTTAAGAATTTGCCACTAGAATTTCCTCTAGGAATTTAATAAATAATGCAGGTTCTAAGGTTCCCAAACAAGTGATTGGTTAAGTGGTATAATCCTCAAGTCATCAAAATACTCTTGGTTCAATCGAAAATCAAATTCGGCAAGTATAATTGGGTATGCGCTCACTTCCTGAAGTGAACGCCAGGTGAGCGCCAGTCGGCGGATAGGAAACAGGCTAAAATCGACTATGCGCTCACTCGACGCTAGGTGAGCGCGAGCTGAGCGAGAGATGGGCGCCGGCTTTGCGCGAGATTCGCGCATGCTTTTTAAGTGAGCGTGAGCTGAGCACCAAGTGGGCGCCAGCTCGACGGATGGTATATTTTTAAAGGGCGCCTACTTCCTAAGTGAGCGCGAGTGGGCGCCAACTCGGCAGATACCCACTGCGATTTTCGGGTCTCTGTTATTTCGAGATCTCTATGTCTGGCCGATTTGTTTCGGTCTGTAATTGTTCCAATACACTCCCAATGTTCCCAGAATACTTCCCAACCAGTTTTGGATTTAATCTAAACACATTTAATTTCAAGTTGAATTTCAATCTCATGTTCGGACTCATGGTATTCCAGAAAACCCAGAAACTCACAATACAACCATGCAATTCAAAATACATCACGAATAAACTAAAACCTCAGTTGTAAATCAGTGCTACTCACCCTTATAGGGTTATCCTAGAATAACAAGTTATTCCACAACCACGGCCGATCATCGACTCCGACTGTGCGCGTGGATGAGAAGGTCGCCGAACTGATCCCCTGTTCGCGAGAGGAATAACCCACTGAAATCCGACTCCACTAATCCGGTCGTAGCTCTCGCGGTTCTCATCTCTTCCCAGCGAGACCCTAATCGCCACAGTAGCCGCCCTAATTTCAGAGTAGCAACCTTCCCCCAAATCCCCGAAAATTTATATGAGTTACCTATTTATAAAACATCGCAAAAGTTTAACCTAATTCACCCTCGAGGTTTTATTAACCCTCGGAATCCCCTTTCTGCCCCTCATTCAACTTGGCTTTCCCGTATTTACTTATTGGCTAATTTCCTATTCACTACCATATTTTTAAGTTCGATAATTAATTACGTATTAATATTCCACCTCATTCTCTTTGACAACTAATGACCACAAATCTCTAGCAATAAATAAATTTTGATTAAACCTGTCCATAAATCCTTGTGTTCATACTTTTGCATATATTTTATTTTATCTACTATTTTATATTATTTTTTTTTCTACTCAAAACCTAATTTCCCCTTTAGTATAAATACCTTCCATACATATTGCCGCTCGACAACCTTTGAAAATCATTGATTCCGTGTACGCTCATCCACCGAAATCCCTACGTATACCCGTATCTACTTAAGTTAATATGTACACATAATGAATTTTAATAAATAATAAATAAATAAAAGCTTAGCAAAAATCGGGGTTTTACAATCAGGGAATGTTTCGTGCAACTGAAGTGTATCCTCTACATGAGTTAAGCGACTCAAGTGATCTGCAACGCAGTTTTCTGTCCCTCTTTTATCTTTGATTACCATATCGAATTCACTCAAGAGAAGTATCCATCTGATCAATCTTGGTTTTGCTTCTTTCTTCGTCATCAAATAGCGAAGAGCTGCATGATCAGAATAAACAATCACTTTAGTACCAAGTAAGTAAGAACGGAACTTTTCCAAAGCAAAAACAACAGCCAACAGTTCTTTCTTAGTAGTAGTGTAATTCTGTTGTGCATCATTCAAAGTTCTGGAAGCATAGTAGATGGCATGAGATGCATTGCCAATTCTTTGACCCAAAACAGCTCCTACAGCATAATCACTGGCATCACACATGATCTCAAAAGGCACAGTCCAATCAGGTGGCTATATTACAGGGGTAGATGTCAACAGTGCTTTCAATTTACTTTATTTTAGGAAAAATTCGGGGTTTTACAGATCTAGATTGATATTATCATGTTGAAGATCATGAGATGCATGTTGGTGTTTGTGCTTGATCTTTGTTCACACATAGGCTAGTTGTTATCTTGTGTATGCATGGATTTGCCACTACTTGAAGCATGCGTATTTTTAGTGGGGAATCATGCAAGCACCTTTGTTTCCCTGCTGTAGGTATGTGTCTAACCATGATTTTCACCTCATTTAAGCCGCTGTTTTAGACCACTTGGGTTCATCCCCATTGGATCTTTGCATATACTCCACGAGCATGTTTGTATCATCATTTAGTAGGAGTCTACCCAGGTATTTTAGGTACTTTGCTGCTTAGTGTTCTATTGCATGCATGACAGTGATTTCTAAGCCCTCAAGGGTGATAGAGGCAAAGTCAAGGTCTCTTTCCTTGTAAGTGATCTTGGAGACCCTGAAAGATGAGCCAAGTGGCTCCATTAGAATCACTGTGGGCCCACACAGGGGCCCACACAACCCCTGGAATACCCTAGAAGACCTAGGAACCCAAGCCCAATGCAAAAATCTGAAAAAACCATGTTTTTAGGTTGATCCGACAACTTAGGTCGGATCAACAGGGCCTTGCTTGTAGCCGGCCAAAGATGCCGGATACACTGGTCCTTATGTGTAACCGGCATTTCAGGCCGGCTACACTGCCGGAATGCTATTTTTGCTATTTTTATGATCTTGTGCTATTTTCTTGACTTGTTTGATTCAATCCAAATGAACCAGAAGGGTTTCCGGGTCACTCGGAAACCCAAGATGGGCCATGGACTGACCCGGTCCAATTTGATTTCCAGTGGGCCTTCCAACGGGGCCCACCCAGCCCGAACCATTCAATTGTGCTTAAATAAGATAATTAAAAGAATTGAGTGGGCCAGACCCTTTGAGGCCCGCCAAAGCCCAGTTTGGATATGCATGCTCAGATAATGTCGTGGTTTGGCCGAGACCCAGGGCAAGGCCTGTCGGGCCCACTAAGCCCATTGAACCCAACAAAGATTAGGGTTCCCAAACCCTAATTCATGAAGTCTTGGGCTTTCAAGCCCAAGCCCAGGTAAAGGGCCCCAAGCCCAAATCCTGGCCCATTTTGGCACAGATTAAGAAAGATAATCAAAATCACTTGGCAACCAACTGTGTGGCCCACTGAAGGGCCCACAAAGCAACCCTGGCCCACTTTGGCATGAAAATCAACTTAATAATCAAACCCGAACTTTAAATAAAATCAATTCATTGGAACCAAGCCCAAAGGGCCTCTCAGGCTAGATCGAGGCCCACCAGGGGACACGTAGGCTCAACCAAGCCCACAAAGGAATCTGCGAGCCCTCCAACGGGGCCCACCCAATCAAACTTACTTCAATTTAAGCTAAGAAGATAAAATTAAGTAAAGAGACCCACACCACTTTGGCGGTCCCGCAAGACTTAACCAAATATGCATGCTGGATTAAGAATCGGGTGAGTGAGAGACCAAAGTTGACTTAAACCAAGGAAACCTATGAGACCTGTCTTTTGACGGGGCGGACTGGGGTGTCTACGGACTTCCCCGGACCGTAACCGAGAACTTGCCTAGAATCTCAAGCCGCAGACCAAGCCTTAATAGAAAAACTTAGGCACCCAGGTGTCTGCCTGCACCCCATCAGGCAGTGGTGACTCCAAACAATCCCGATGCACGCATCATTTTGCAAGCCCCCCGTCGTGTGACTGAAATCAGGTGCGCACATATAGAATTAGTGGTCTTCCTGAAATATTTCTTTATTGTATCAAAGGCCTGCTGGCAATCATCATTCCAGACCGTCGTGTTATTCTTTCTCAGAAGCTTGAAAATTGGTTCACAGATAGCAGTAAGCTGTGCTATGAACCGACTTATGTATTGAATCCTTCCAAGAAAGCCACGAACCTCCTTCTCCGTTTTAGGTGAGGGCATTTCAATTATTGCCTTGGTTTTAATTAGGTCGATCTCAATTCCTCTTCTGCTCACTATAAATCCCAGCAATTTCCCTGATATAGCCCCAAAGACACACTTTGCTTGGTTAAGCCTTAGATTGTATTTCCTGAGCCTGTCAAACACCTTCTTCAAGTTGATCAAGTGGTCTTCTTCTTCACATGATTTGGCTATCATATCATCCACATAGACCTCCATCTCCTTATGGATCATATCATGGAATAATGCTGTCATGGCCCGTTGGTAGGTTGCCCTAGCATTCTTAAGCCCAAATGGCATGACAGTATAGTGGAAGGTACCCCAAGGTGTTATGAAGGCCGTTTTCTCTTGATCTTCTTTAGCCATCTTAATCTGATTGTACCCAGAGAAGCCATCCATGAACGAGAACAAGCTATGTACTACAGTGTTGTCCACCAAGATGTTGATGTGTGGTAGTGGAAAATCATCCTTTGGGCTTGCCTTGTTCAAGTCTCTATAATCCACGCACATTCTGACTTTTCCATCCTTCTTTGGTACTGGCACTATGTTGGCGATCCATTTAGGGTACGTGGAGACTGCCAAAAATCCTACTTGGAATTGTTTGACCACTTCGTCTTTGACTTTCAATGTCCATTCAGGTTTCAACCTTCTCAATTTCTGCTTAACCGGCTTAACCTCTGGCAGGATTGGTAGCCTGTGCACAACCATGTCAATGTCTAACCTTGGCATATCTCGATACGACCATGCAAATATATCTTTATAATCAGCCAAGAACCATGTCATTTCATAACGCTGCACATCAGATAAGCATGCCCCAATCTTCACTACTTTTGGGTCATCTTCGGTCCCTAGATTTATTGAGATGGTCTCCTCAATATTGGGTTGGACACCCTTTTCATGATGCTCCAATTGATATGTGATTTCCTTTGGAGGGTCTTCTTCTTCGACCTCGGTCTCTTCTTCAACCCCCATTAGGTCAAAGTCGAGCTCAAGGTCGAAGTCATATTCAACCTAATCCAATTCCTTTTGCTTATAGGGTTCATAAATGGTTGGGACCTTTTTGAAAATTTTAATTTTTCTAGAAAAAATGGGAAAATCTTTTTTTGTTTTTGAGAGCCTTCTAAAAAAATCTTTTCCTGAAGACGAAGGCTCATTAAAACCTTCAGGAAAAGGGCATTCCACTAATGGAGTTTTTTTTTGGATGCCGTGTCTGTTTGCCAAACAAACGCAACTTCAAAAGTAATGGGAGTTTCCTCCCAATTGTTCAAGATAAAAAGTTCTGGAGCAGGGGTGATAACACAAGCCTGCTCCCCAAACTCAGGGTCCGCGTCCGAGACCACCATTACTGGGTGAGTTACATCGCCCGTCTCTGCTGTAGGGTTTGACCTAGATGTGACGTCATCCGGAACTTCCACTGTGGTCCAGTCAATGAAGGGTAGCTCATCTGCTCCTTCTCTTATGCCCTCAGTCATGGCAAAGAAGGCTCCAACATCCTCAGAAAAGTTCCGCTTCTGCTCTGGCTGCGGCCCAGGCTCACCTAATGCTTGGGAAGGTGAAGGTGGGACATATGGTTGCAACGTTGGGAACTTGGGTTTCTGGAATGGGTTAATGTTATAGTATGGAGGTTTTGACTGATCCTGAGGAGGAGACAGCTGAACCATGTGAGAAAGCTTCGGAAAAGTTTCCCTGATATGAGGGAATTTCATGTCTTCCAACTGCTTCTGTCTTCTCCAATCTCTTGGCTTGGACCCCAATCCTGCTCTATGGACCAGCTTCTTAACCTTTACCGGTTCTATCCTTCCTTGCAAGTTAACCCCCAGACCTTTCCCCGGGTGGAAGTTGTATTTTCTCATTACTTTCTTGACCATCTTCTCAGCACAAGTCATTTTCTCTTCCTTTTCTTGATACCCCGCAGGTATGAAATTGACAGTTTCAAATTGGAAAGAGTGAAATGCAATCTTGTCTACAGTCATTTCCATGTTTATATAGGGTACATCAGGGGACCACATGGGAGGAACTAAATTTTCAGCTAGGACCGTGATCACCTTTTGCCCTCGGATATATTTGACTCTTTGGTAGAGGGTAGATGGTATGGCCCTAGCCGTATGAATCCACGACCTTCCTAGGAGTAAGTTGAAGGCCGCTGGTATATCCATCACCTCAAATGTGATATTAAGGATATACAGTCCAATAGTGACCGGCAGTTCAACCTCCCCTAGGGAGTGTGTTTTAGAGCTATCAAAAGATTTTATGATTCTCCCATTTTGTTTTATTTTGTTTTGCTCCAGACCGAGCTTTACAAAGGTTATTAACGGGCAAACATTCAAAGTCGACCCGTTGTCTATTAAAACCTGGGCTATCATGCAACCCTTACAGAGCACAGCTATGTACAAAGGATCAACATGACGGTACCCTGCTGGGCTGATCTCGGTTTCAGAAAAAGATATGACATTATGAGACAAGATTTGCCCAACCATCCTACCAAGTTGGTCTGGTTCAATATTTTTAGGCATATGTGCGCCCTGAAGTACCATTTGTAATGCCCCAAACTCGGGTCAGTGCAAACCGGCACCCAACCCGAACCCGGTTCGCTACTTTAACAACCCGAATTTAGTTCAACAACCAAATCCGAGGTGTTACTGGCCCATATCAAATACATCATCAATAATATACCAGACCAAAGAATTAAAATCCATTCAACTTATTATACTATCAGAGTTGCGGAAACAAGTATGTGCGGAAGTGTAGTTTAAAATCCTCAAATAAACATATAGTTTGATCATCAATCATTAATATCAAAGTCTGGTAAAATAAACTGGTTACTATCTCTCTCTCATCTCTCTAATACATCAAATTCAAATGAATAATAATAATCTAATTAAAAGTGCTAAATCTATATCATTCATCCACCTCACACAAGATCCGGATAATAGTAATCCTTCGGTGTATACTCAGCTATCTCTCCCTGGAAATCACTAAGATCCCCCTCTCCCGTATCAGCTGAAAAATGAAATAAAAGTAGGGTGAGATACGAATATCCCAGTAGGTAACACATGCATGATTAAACAGTTCATATAAGTAAAGTAACAGTTCATGCACGATTAAGCAATATCAACTAATCAGGCTCGTATAATCATTCATATCATTCATAAATACAAAACAGTTTGATAAACAGTTCTAGAAATGAATTTCAGCAAGTTTTAATATAAGAATCCAATATCAAGATCGATAACATAATTCACACTTTGCTAAGATGCACTAAGCAGTCACATCCGATCAATATCTCAATCACATGCCTCCAGCATGTATTCAATAATAATATCAAGTGTTGTGATTTCAGTGTCATTGTAGGACTCACAAAGACAGATAAACCTTTTGAGATGATTCTCAACCAATTGCTATACCACCGTGCGACTTAGGAGCAATGTTACTAATGATACTCAAGTCCCATGCAGCGCAGCTTAGACAAGAGCCGTAGTCATTGACTTATTGCACACGTACCCATCAGAGTTGGCATGTACCACCAGCATGCAGCACCAAAATCAATATATGGAGATGGTCGCTTATCCACATGTATAGGGAATCACCAGCGGCTCACCGGGGTGTCCCTCCAGACATAGGACTTTCCCAGACAAACTAACTTGCAAAGGAAGTGCGTCGTATATAGGAGTAACTCAACCCAAATGACATATACCTCAGCTATCTAGTTACAACTATGGATTCATAACTTGCTACGCCCACTAGACTCCAAAATTCCATAAAATATAATATTTCTATAAGGGTTGGTGCCTAGCGGCATATAGAGGTTAAATCTGTTAATTACTTCAATATTCGGTCATCTGAGTTCTGAATTCTCTATATACAGTTTTCTGGTCTATAGTGTCATTTAGAAGATGTTCTAGCAATTAAATACAAGTTAGGTTTTCCAAAAACTAAGTTTCTCCATTTCTTTCAAAGTTTGGCAACTAATGTCCTAAATACCTTCCTAATTTATTTTTCTGTAAATCAGGGAATTAGATAATTTATTTTGGTCTTAAAACATCTTATTTTGTAACGCCCCGGATCCGAGTCACATGAAAAACCCGTAACTCGTCTCCAGAGGTTATTATAAAACACAGGATCGCAATATCAGAGTGAAGGAAAAACACGAATACAACAATAACTATATAACAGAGTGCGCTAAAATATTCCCCAAACTAAAATAAAACTCACATGACCAAGTAACTACCCGCAAGTATCGTCCTCTCCAGGAGCAGCTGAAAACAAAACAAAACAATACGGAATGAGATACGAATATCCCAGTGAGCAGCACATGCATGCACAAATACATTTATTTCAGTTCTAAAACATGCCACGATTATAACCATGTACAATGACGATAATACGCATATTCCGAATAAGTCGACTAAACTTCAATAATCCAATTCATATCAGTGCGGGAAAACCATCAGGTAAGTCAAACAATAACAATCCGTTTCCAATCCCGAAGAATGCGATAAAATAAAGATTAACTAACAACAACATAGCGAATAACCATAATTTCGTATCTCAAGATGTAATTCCAAATACACCAATGTCATATAACACAAAGTCTTCTCATAACCAAGCCCACGCCTCCAAATGTATATCCGGCCTACTCAGGGTTTCGGATATTGAAATGACTGCGTCATCCAATGCAGGCCTACTCCCCGGGTTTCTGCATTGACAACCAGACCTACTCAGGGTTCCTGGCTGCTCTACACCGGCGGGAGGTACAATACCCAATAATCGGTAAACAATATTCCATGAACCATAAATACCAACAAACCAGCGAGTAAAACATATCACGTCAAACCAAATCAAGTACCAACATTGGTCAATGTCATGACTATCGTTTAGTTGATAAATTAAACATGCCAAGTAGACACTCCACACCTCCATGTACACAGTTCCGGCCTACTCAGGGTTTCGGATACTCTGAAATGACGGCCTACTCAGGGTTTCGTCATCCAATGCAGGCCTACTCCCCAGGTTTCTACATTGACAACCAGGCCTACTCAGGGTTTCTGGCTGCTCTACACCGGTCGTGGCAACACACAAGGCCATGCAATTTCAACAACCAACAATAACATCACATTACTAAGCTTAGACTCTGGATCCAGGACAAGCTAGACCAAAACAGTAAACATCGTATAATCTCAATTTCAATATCAAAACAAAACCATTCATTCCACATCATGTAGGAACTCATCACAATTCATCACCTGTCCCTCTGGACCAAGCAGTACCTCAAGTACATTCAGTATTTTCTCATTTCCGTAACACAAGTCATATGAAAGTAAAACTCACTCCATTCATACCAAAGAAAACCTTTCAATACGTATAAAGTTTCCAACAAGTGAAACCAGAAATACAAGAGCTTCTCAATCAAAACAGTGTATAGAACAAGGAAAAGTAAATGGTAACTCTTACTAGTTTGGTGTCCGGCACAATACTCATAAGTAACCTAAACTCAACTTAAAACTCATAAGATGTTCACAAATTTTTCCTCTATTAATTTCATAGGCAAAATGGTTTCCCAGGTTCCTAACCAAGTGAATAGTGAAGTGGTTTAACCCCTAAGTAATGCAAATACTCTTGGTAAAATCAGAAATTCCATTTCGGTAAGCAAAATAGGTCTGCCGCTCACCTATTGAGGTGGGCGCGAGGTGAGCGCCGGTCGGCGGTGAAGAAAATGGGTAAAATCGACCTGCCGCTCACCCGACGCTAGGTGAGCCCGAGATGAGCGCGAGATGGGCGTGAGGTGGGCGTGAGATGGGCGCATCGTTTTCTACTTCGCGCGAGATGAGCGTGAGGTGGGCGCGAGCTCGGCGGTAGGTCGTTATTAACGGGGCGCCTACCTCTGAGGTGAGCGCGAGGTGAGCGGATACCCCCTGTGGTTTTCATTTCTCTGTTATTTTGAGATCTACATGACTGGCCGGTTTGTGAAGGTCTGTAACTACTCCAATACACTCCTAATACTCCCAGAAGACTTCCCAACCATATTTGGAATTAATCTAAACACTTTCATTTTCAATTATAAAATTAAATCCGGAGACTCTGTTCATGTAACTTCCCGAAAACCAGAAAACCAGAAAAACTCATACTATCAGTTGATATATAAACCATGCATCAGAATAATCTCGAGAGAAACAGAAAACACAAATCCCAGTTGTAAATCAGTGCTACTCACAATTATACGCTTAATCCGAGAAACAAAAGCTTATTCCACAGCCGGCCGAGCATGACTTCCGGCTGCGCGCGTGGATGCGAAGGTCGCCGAACTGATCCCCTGCTCGCGAGAGGAAAAACCCACTGAAATCTGGATCTCCAACTCCACTAATCCAGTCGTAGCTCTCGCGGTTCTCATCTCTTCCCAGAGAAACCCTAATCGCCATAGTAGCCGCAAAACACCAACCTCCTCAGTTATAAAAATATGATGCGAGCATTCCAAACCAAAAACCTAATTTCCCCTTTAGTATATATACCTTCCACACGCTCCCATGCGTATTGCCGCACGACAACCTTTTAAAAGCCTTGATCCTGTGCATGCTCGCCCACTGAAAACCCTACATTTTCCCGCATCCACTTAAACTTATTCTCTTTGACAACTAATGACCACAAATCTCTAGCAATAAACAAATTTTGATTAAGCCTGTCCATAAATCCATGTGTTCATACTTTTGCATATATTTTATTTTACCTACTATTTTATATTGTTTATTATTTTTATTTTTATTTATTTTTTTTCTACTCAAAACTTGGGTCTTACATATTTAATCATTAAAATTGTCTAAAAATAGTTTGGAATTGAATCAGGGTGTGAAATTATGAAAATCTGTAAAATCTGAACAGAGCGCCTAGGATCGCTCAGGGTCGCCCCGGCGGTCTGTGGTCGGCGGTAGTTCAAATCAGAACGCTGACGATATGTCTTTAAGCGGTCTACGGCGGTCTACGATTTATAACGAGCGCCTAAGATCGCCGATGATCGCCGAGAACAGTCGAGGTCGGCGGTCATTCAAAATCAAATAGAATCAGTTCCAAAACATGATTTTTCTCGTCTAAACTCATTCTAACATATTTATAACATGATTATCAAAATATATACATCATTACATATCATAAAAACATGCTTTTGTCGATTAATCACATGTAAATACAAAAACGAAGGTAAACGGTGTCACCTACCTCTTTCGTGCGTGGTTTCTCTCCTTCTTCTCCAAACAAAAGTTCTCACAGACGCAAGGTACTCCCTAGACCATGAAGAACACAAAAACCCAGGCTTTTCTTCTTCCTCTTCTTCTTCTTCTCCTTCGGTCGCTCGTTCGCTCAAGGTTGTCGCTTGTGGCTGTTGAATACAAGCGAAATACGAACGTGTAATGTTTTAGGTAATTAAACTAATACTTATATTCACGGATCCCATGTATCTCACATACACCAAATTCCATACACACGCCCAATCAGAATACATACCTCGATATCTCATGATCGGACGGTCAGATCTGCGTCCAATTCTAGATCTCCACTAATTAGATCATCCCCTACAATAATAAATTATTTCTATCAATTATAACTCTCACTAATATCATTTATTAATTTAATTTATTATTTAAGGAAAATTCGGGGTTTAACACCCTTAACAGAGAGTCCCTATGTTTTTCAAAATTTAACAATAATCCCAGTGTTGAAATCTGGACAGGGACCTTGTTCAACTGATCAACAACATTGAACTCACTCTCTCTAATTATTTTAATGAGGTCAGAAGCCTTACTATCAATTACCTGAGGTGTATCATCCCCTACCTTGGCTTTTCCTTTATTTTTCTCTTCACCTTCCTTCTTTTCTTTCCCAGTTTCTTTCTGTTTCTCTTCCTCCCCTATACACTTTTTTGACCTCATCATGAGGTTCACTTCTTCCTTGTTTTCTCCCTCAATTGCCGGAACTGTAGTGGTGAAGCCTTTGCTGTAGTTCCATGGTACAGCTGATTCAGAGTAGGAAGCTTATGGACATTTATCATTAGTGGGGGAAGTTTGGACTTGGATAAAAGAGTCTGAGTAGAAGGAACATCTACAACCAATGGTGGAAGTTGTTTTGGTTGAGGGGTGGTTACAGAAGTAACAGACGCAGTGAGGTGGTCACAGTTTATGACCGATGGTGGTTTTGATGGAGTAGGTGAAGAATAGGTGGATGGATTGCAATTGATAACCAGAGGTGGTTTTGCAATATTCAATTGGGCCATGAGAGAGGCCTAGTCCAAAGAGGAGCTAATGTTCTCAGCAGCACGCTCATTCTTTTTTGAAATCATATTTACTTCTTTATCCCCATTTCCTTTGTCAAAATAAACTTTGACCGTTGTCCCTATAGGAGCAATTAACTGAGACGCGTCAAAGGTTATTTTATCAGAAGAAATGACCCCTATGACATTAGATGGGCCTGCCCCATGATGCTGAGGCAAAGGGTTTTGTCCGATGTCCGTTCTGAGAGGATTGGGAGCCCCTGTATTGAAAGACAGGGTATTCTGGTCAATCAAGTCCTGAATGGCGTGTTTCAACGGCCAATACTTGTCAGTAGGGTGCCCAGGTGCACCCATGTGGAAATTGCAAGTGGTGGAGGGGTCAAAATTTCTCCCCTTGGATGCATTCGGATTTGGCTCTCTTAAGGTGATATACCCTACTTGCAATAGAGTTGGTAGCAACTGAGACGGAGACATTGGAATAGGGTTGAAAACCCTATTTCTCCTACCCATGAGTACACTACCTCAAAATTGACTATCTCTTCAAGCATACTGTGCGCACGTCGGAAACGCGGCACGGGAAATTCGGAGTCGCCACTGCCTGATGGGGTGCAGGCGGACACCTAGGTGCCTAACCTTGTCTATTAGGGCTTTTGGTCTGCGGCTTTGAGATTCTAAGTAGGGTCTCGGTTGCGGTCCGGGGAAGTCCGTAAACACCCCGGTCCACCCCGTCGGGTGACGGGTCCCTTAGGTTTATCCTGGTTTGAGTCAGCTTACTTTGATCTCACCCGATTCCTAATCCGATATGCAGTTTGGTTAAGTCTGGCGGGACCATTTGAGTGGTGTAGGTCCCTTTAATTGCTTTTATCTTGATTAATTAGGTAATCTAAGTCTGGTTGGGTGGGCCCCGTTGGAAGGCCCCGGTGTCCTTGGTG
Organism: Buxus sempervirens; assembly: GCA_947561395.2. Taxonomy (NCBI): domain Eukaryota; kingdom Viridiplantae; phylum Streptophyta; class Magnoliopsida; order Buxales; family Buxaceae; genus Buxus; species Buxus sempervirens. Next base: position 12,851,900 of record OX387188.1, read on the forward strand.
GCTTAGTCAAGCCCGTGTACCCTTGTGGGCCTCGGTCTATCCTAGGAGGCCCTTTGGGTTCTGGTTAAGTGCATTGATTTTACTTTAGGTTCAGATTTGAAGTTTAAGTGTTTTCCATAAAAAGGTGGGCCGGATTGGTTTGTGGGCCCCTAAGGTGGGCCCACATGGTGGCCAAGTATTTTTATTGGATTTATCTTTTTAATTTGCGAAAGTGAGTTTGGACACTAGGCTTGGGGCCCATAGTCCTGATTAGGGCTTGTAAGCCCAAGTTACCAGAGGTTAGGGTTTTCACCCTTCCTTGGTTAGGTTGGTGGGCTTTGGCGGGCCCGGTAGGCCCTTGCCCTTGGTCTCGGCCAAACCACGCAATTCATGCATCAATTTCACAAGTCTGGTTCGGGTGGACCGCCTTAGGTTTGGCCCTCCCGGTTTAATCAGTTAATTTTACTTATCTTGATTAAGTTGCATGCATACATGTTTATTGGGCCGGGTGGGCCCCGTTGGAAGGCCCACTGGAATTCAAGTTGGATCGGGGGTCCAAGTCCCATGTTGGGTTTCCGGGTGACCTGGAAACCCTGTTGGTTTATTCGGTTCGGTTCGGAAATGGCACTCACATCCAGTAATAATCACAAAAAATATACAAGATTGACACTTTGTCAAGGAAAAACTGGCTCAGTATACTGGGTCCAAGGTACGGTAAAGGGCATTTTCGGGATTTTTCAAAAATATGGCAATTCGGCCTTTTTTAGGGGTATGCGCCGACCTCAGGCACTAGGCGCAAGGTCGGAGAGGTGGGCGGACTGAAAAAAACCATCCGTGGGCGAAGTGGGCGCACCCAAAATGAAGTGGGCGCGAGCTGAGCGCACCCAAAAATGAAGTGGGCGCGAGCTGAGCGCATCCAAAATTAAGTGAGCGCGAGCTGAGCGCATCCAAAATTAAGTGAGCGCAAGCTGAGCGAATCCAAAATTAAGTGAGCACGAACTGAGCGCATCCAAAACTAAGTGAGCGCGAGCTGAGCGCATCCAAAATTAAGAAGTGGGCGCGAGCTCGGCGGATGCCAAAAAAAACGATCCGCTCACCCTTTTTTGGGTGCGCCGAGCTCGCAGAGCTCAGCGCATACCCCGATTCCCTGTTTTTTCTTCCAAACTCCATTTTGAACTGGTTTTTAGGGTCTGTAACACCTCTCCGGTGTTTCCCAGACTCCTAGAAGACACTTAATCATGTATTCAAATAAATCTAAACTAATTCATCACACAACTCCCAATCTCCTTATCAAGAAACAAGCTCGGCCATAAAAAAAACATCACAGTCTAAGGTAATGGGGGAATGGGAGCATGCTTGCAGGCACACAGGCAGGGGGTTGGGGGAGCATGTTAGCAAATTTGGCAAAAGGAGAAAAAAAAAAACACAATAACCAACAGAGATTACATGCATAAGAAAAAAACGAACTTTCACCCACACCTGGACCGGACCTCCGAGCATGCACATTGATCATCCGAAGAAGGGAAGGAGGAGGGGGGTTTACAGGGATACATGAGATAAGATAAATGAGGGACCGGTTCTTCGTAGGAGTGCCAGGTACCTCATGAGCACTCGGTGGAGCAATGAAACAAAATGTGTAACAAGGAAAGAAAAAAACAACAGTATGACAACATTCTTATATAACTCTCATCTTGATATATGTGAGATAACAGTGGGTGGGGAACAATACCTGAGGTTCCTACGCTCTTGTGCAAGGCGGCGGATTCTCCTTGGGGTGGCACGAGCACTGGAGCTCCTCTCTCTTGCACCTCCAACAGCAACCGGCCTCCGTTTGGTGGTGTGGGGATGAGGAAGAAGCAAGGATAGGGGAGTGTTGGATCAAGGTGGGGGGCTTGGGGAGGCCGAAGCCACTAAGACAAGTAGGGTTAGGGTGGGGAAGAAGCTTGGGCACGGCACTTGGAGCCAACGAAAACTCTCCAACCAAAAACTCTCCAACGAAAATTTTCGAACCCAAAAGCCTCCAACCTTAAACTTTTTTTCACCAAAAATCCTCGAACCCTTTGCGCGAAATCTCGCGCGGTTTATATAGACCAGGAAAAAAGGGGATCCGCTCACCTAAAATGGGGATCCGCTCAGTCCTGCGCTGAGCGCATACCCGCCTGCCACGTTCGCGCGAGCGGCATAATTATGACAAAAAATTTAATGCGGCCGCTCGTCGGTGGGAAAATCTGAATTTTTCAGATTTAGTCCCTGGCCATTTTCAATTTAATCCGATATTCTCGGATTTTTACAGATTTAGTCCCTGGGATATTTCGTATATTTGGATATTTACGGATTTGATCCCCGATATATTTTCCTGCACCATTCACCACGTGTGCAGCTTTTTGCCACGTGCGCAGATTGCCGGTTTTGCTGCTCGGGAATTTCGTCAGCTCATATTTTCTTCACCCGGGCTCCGATCTAGGCAAACTTAGCTGCGTTAGAATCGTATCGGAGCCCTCCATCCCATGACCTAGGGGTAGGCCTCTGGATTGGATTTTAGCAGAAAGTCAAGTTTTGGCTCGGTTCAAGTTTGACTGCCCGCAGAACCTTCATCCAGACTCCGATTCCTGCAAACTCAGTTGCATTGGAACGGTGTCGAGATTCTCTGTCCAATGACCTAGGGGTAGGCCTCTGGATCGGATTTTAGCAGAAAGTCAACTTTTGGCTCTGCTCAAGTTTGACCGCTCGCAGAACCTTCATCCGGACCCCGATTCTTGCAAACCCAGTTGCGTTGGAATCGTGTCGAGATTCTCTATCCAATGACCTAGGGGTAGGCCTCTGGATCGGATTTTAGCAGAAAGTCAACTTTTGGCTCTGCTCAAGTTTGACCGCCCGCAGAACCTTCATCCGGACTCCGGTTCCTGCAAACTCAGTTGCGTTGGAACCGTGTCGAGATTCTCTATCCAATGGCATAAAGCAAGGTGGTCAATTTTCACTTGATCAAAAAGTCAACTTTTCACCCCTTAGGGTTTGACTTTCTGTCCAGGGTTTGCATTTCTGGTTTTTATGGGAGCGCAAAAATGAGGTGCTTACACATACCTAAAAGATAGGGGAAAACGGAGTGAGATATAAATCTCAACAAGTAGCAAGGTGCATGCAATTGAAGAATCTATTTTATGAAATAGTCATTAAGTATAACGATAAATCAAAGCAAAAGCAATAATTCAAGTCCATGTATACAATTTCAATATAAACGATAAAATATACTCAAAACCACATGTGACATCACAGGACTCATGAAGAAAGATAAGTCTTTGAACAGATACTCTTCATTTGCTACACCACAATGCGACTTTTGAGCGAAGCTAGTAAATCCTCAAACCCGTATCTCAATTTGATAATAAGAGGCCTAGTCATCGATTTATTGTGCACGAAACTCAAGTACCAGCAACACAAAAACTGAAATATAGAGTTCGGCATGTATCACCCAGCATGCAACCCTTGAATCAATACATAGGGATGACCACTAATCCGCACATACAAGGTACTCACCAGCAACTGCTATCTGAAATAAGACTTTACAGACATGAAGACCTCCCAATGCAAACTAACTTGCAAAGAAAGCACGAGTGCAAAATTGGAGTAATGAACCCAAATAAATACCTCTCCATTATCTAGCTTAGCCTATGGATCTATATATAGCTATGCCTGCTAGACATAACTCACACGTATTAAAATTTATCCAGTTTACAATTGATTACCAATTCATATGCATATTTTTGTAAACCATGATCTCAAATCAATTATCATAACTCATTTTCAAGTGATATACATGTCTCAATCTTCTTAACCTGTGTGCGCACGTCGTGAGATGCGACTCGATGAAAATTTGAGGGAATGGGGGTTTAGGAGTCACCATTGCCTGATGGGGTGCAGGCAAACACCTGGGTGCCTTAAGGATGTCTACTTTGGTCTGCAGCTTGAGATTCCGGCTAAGGTCTCAACTACGGTCCGAGGAAGTCCGTAGACACCCCGGTCCGCCCCGTCGGTTGACGGGTCCCATCAATCTTAGTTCAACTCACCCTTATGTCCTAAACTAGCATGCTTACTTATTAAGTCTGAATGGGACCTTCAAAGGTGTGGGTCCCTTTTACTGAATGGGACCTTCAAAGGTGTGGGTCCCTTTTATTTCAATTGATTTTATCTTTCTTTGGCCAAGTGATGTTGGTCTGACATGGGCCCCGTTGGAAGGCCCATTGGATACCAAATAGGGCTTAGGTCAAGCCCAATTCCCATTTGGGGGTTATGTTGGATAACCTGTTTATTGGATTTGGTTATGTGGTTTGGGGGTTAATGGAATGTACAAGATCGGTGGGTTTAATGGGCCTAATGGCAGAATAGATGCGGTTTGGCCCAAACTGCACATACTATGCGGTCAGAGCCAAACCGCTCTGTGTATGCAATTTTGGCACAGAAAGCCCAAAAGGGATTTTTTCATGGGGGCTTTGGGTTCAAGCAAGAGGGGGGAGAAGGCATGGGTGATGGTCTTCTCCTATTTGAGCCACATGTGATAGGCAAACAGGGGCCATGTGGTCCCTGTTTCGGTCTCTCAACTCAGGCAACACAACAAGCATCACCTTGGTAAAAAGAAAAACAACCAAATAAGAACTTAAGGCATACTTGTGCCTGAAAACTCAATCGTGCACATTTCCATATACCATTCATGGGGGCAGAAATGCTTAAGCTCAACACTATGCCATGGAGAGGCACTAGCACACAAGTAAGAATTCATTAGATCCATTCCCAAGCAATGAAGCTCATGCACACATCCAAAACAAATCAAGCGACAAGATATGTTACACAAACACAAATAAGAAGCAAATGAAAACCTGCAGTAGAAAAGGAGAGATAGCAGCTGTTGTGAGGGATTCTCATGTACTTGGGAGGTGCATGGGGATTAGGTGAGGGGTTGCATACATACTTGGTGCTTGGGGGTGGGATTAGGTGTGCAAACAGGTGGACAAACCAGCTAGAATAGCTGCTGTCTAGGGGGATTTAGGTAAGCCTAAAGGGTATGAGGTAGTGAGAAAGGAGAAGGTAACTGTTGCTGTCTCCAGCAGCAGCTCCTACAAGTCACGACTACGGGGTTATTAGGGTGAGGTAAGTGTAAAACCCCGAATTTTCACATAATAAATAAATAAATAATAAATAAAAGAAAATATGAGTTTAAGTCCTAGTTAAAATAAAAAGTGAAGATTTAGAAGATAAGTAATTCAAATAAGTCATAAATTGTAAATGAAGAAAGAATTTTAAGGAAATTAGCCTAAAAGGGTATTTTGGTAATTTTTAGAAAAGGGTAATTAATAAATAGATCATTAGATAATAACTAGGACTAGAAAATAGAAGAAAATAATTTATTTAGACAAGTTAGAAATTAAAAGGAATTAATAAAAGCCCAAATGTGGAAAAAGGGTAATTAGGAGATTTCAAGTCTTAATTGGGAGAAAAAGTAATTAATTTGGGTTTTAGGTGATATTTAGTGTTTGAGTAATTATTAGGCACGAAAATAGGTTGTAAAGAGTATTTAGATAATAAGAGAATTGATTAGTATTGTTTTAGTAGAAAAAGAGAAGGTGGAGAAAAAGTAGGAATTAATTAGAAGGAGTTAGACTTTAATTAGACCTTGGTTGGGTTAGAAATGAGCCTATTAGGGTTGGTTTAGGACTTCTAAAGCCAAGTATAAATAGTAAAGTAAGGTGATACAAGAGAGAATTTTCGTGGGTTTTATAATGAGAGAAAAGAGGGAGAAAAAGGAAGAAGGCTGTTAATGGAGTTGTCCAACCAGTCTCCATCAAATCGCGATCGAGGAAAATCCGTACGGTGGATCGACTTCAAATTTGGAGGGTTTGATCTTCACTGATGGAAATACGATATGAACGGTGGAGATTTGGATTGGAGAACTCTAGGTTGATGCGTTTGGGAGCATAAGTTGTATCCAGAATTAGAAACTTCAATGGAAGATGGATTTTAGCGTATAAGGCAAGTAGTAACCCTTAAAAACTGGAGGGACCGCATGATTCCGTTTTCTGTGATTTAATATGGTTTGAATGGATTAGTCGGCACTGTATTTACATGGAATCAAAGTATATATTTTAGTGATTGGTATTCTTGAAGGATTTGTTAAAGTAAAGAAGAAAACTTGGTTTGATCATGCAAATAATCATAGGATGATATTTAAATGATAAGAATTAATCTAGAGGGAATTAGGTATGATTTAGAATGTTAGTAGATTAATTTAGAGCACTTAAACTCAAAGCAAAAGCATAAAAATCCAAACTTGGAAAATCTGGAAATTTACTGTTTAAATTTGCATGAGCGCCTAGGACCACCCAGCTTACCAGGGTAGGCGCTTTATGCAGAATTTGCAAATTTTGGGGATTTCTATAATACGAATAAATATCCAATAATTTTTCTGATTAGTTAAGCATGCTAGCATCTTTATAAAGACCTAATTAAGATATAAAATTTATAAAATTAAATGGGGAAATTTAACCAACTAATTGGAAGTTATAATGTAAGGTGGGTGCATGGAAAGGTCTCAATGGTATGGGATATTGTTAAGAATAATACTACTGGTAATTATAGGATAAAAACACCTTCTAAACTATATTTTAGGTGTGTAGGATATGCTAGAGAATAAAAAAATACAGAAAACTCAAAAAGAAACTATCCTAAGTATTAAGAGGGGAACTTGGTTTATAATAAAGGGATTAATAAGGAAAACTCTAAGCAGGATTTGATTTACTTTTATTTGAGCTTTAAATATGAATATTGGCTACTGGAATTGCATAAACTCTGAGTTTTATTGAACTTATGATACATGAGTTTTATTTTGAATAAATTGGGAAATTGCATATGTTATTCCGAAAAAGGCTTTATTTGGGTTTTTAAGGATTGAATCATGGTTTTCTCTTGGAATTGAATATTTGGGTATGGATTGGTATGTGGTATGATGTTATTAGCTTGTTTTTTACGATTGGGTGATACGGCTTCTGTGGTTGAATTGATACTAGCTTTTACGGCAAAGATGGGTAATCCTCTGTGTAGAGATGTGTAATCCTTTACGGGTAAAAGTGTGTATGCCTCCTACAGTAGCGTGTCCTCCCGTATGTGGTTTCATCGTGGTTTGTGTTAGTAGGCTTAGCTGTATATGGATCCATAGTTTTGGCTGGTTAGCTAAGTGGTATTTAGTTTGGGTTGAGTTACTTCTATGTGCAAGCGCACTTCCCTTGCAAGTTAGTTTGCTCTGGAAGGTCCTATGTCTGGAAGGACACCCCAGTGAGCCGCTGGTGATTCCCTGTACAAGTGGATAAACGACCATCTCCATGTATTGATTCCAGTGCTACATGCTGGTGGTATATGCCAACTCTATTGAGTTCGTGCGCAATAAGTCAGTGACTATGGCTCTTGTCTAAGCTGTGCTGCATGGGGCTCAAGTATCAATAGTAGCACTGCCTCTAAGCCGCACGGTGGTATAGCATTTAGTCGAGTATTATCTCAAATACTTATCATCTTTGTGAGTTCTGCAATGGCGCATGTTTTATCGCTTTTGTTGGTTTTACCCCATTAACATCCAATTGCTGGTATTTATACATGATTATCTGCTTTATATCTTTATTTGGAATTGCCATGGGTAAATTGAATTCATCGCCTTATCGTTGATTAATCGCATACCTCATGACTATTTGCTTACATTAGACTGTTTCTAAATTCATGCACCTGCTACTTGCTGAGATGTAAATCTCACTCCGTTTTCCCCTATTTTTCAGGTTGCTTGGAGAGATCGCGAAGATGGGGTTTACTAATGGGTAGAATTGTAATGGATAATATTGTTCACATTTTAATTAGACAACCCTATGGTAAATTGAATTGATATTATTAAGTAAAGAATTGTATTACTTCCCAGCAGAACTCTGATGTAATTAATTAATTTTAAAATTATTGTGAATCTTAGTTTGTATCTGACCCCAGCTTCGTGGTAACACCTCGGATTTGGTTGTTGAACTGGACTTGGGTTGTTACAGTAGCGAACCGGGTTCGGGTTGGGTGCCGGTTTGCACTGACCCGGGTTCGGGGCGTTACAGTAAGCATGCTTATTAATCCACAAAACAGTAAGTTAAAGGGGCAACCAAGGAGGCACATTAACACTTTAAAACAGTAGCATGCTAGGGGGGTTTGGACATACTGGTGTGGGTAGGAAAGGCAAGGGATTGAGGGGAGGGGAACAGCCTTCATGGTGGTGCAAAGGGGGTCAACCTAGTGGGGACCTTGCTAGTGAATAGGCATGCTATGCAGCTGGCTATTGCAGGGGGTTTGAGGCACTCAAGTGGGTCAAAACAGCGAGTGGTAAAGGGGGCTGGGGAACATGCTAACACACACAACATAGATGCAAATTCAGGGGTACGGCCACAGCAAATGAGGTAGGGGAAACATGTTAAAAACATCAAGACAGCAAGCTAAAAAGGGGAAGGGAACATGCATGAATCGAAACCAAGGAGAACTTATCATTAACATGCATTCTTATGACTACTAAAAAAGTGGTGTTTACAGTGGTCGAGCGAAACCACGAAATGGGAGCTGAACAGGTTTTCTAGCTGCTGTGTGTGTATGTAAATGGTGGTTCCCATACATTTAAATCATGGCACAACAGTGAGTAAAACATACAAGATTGTGTGCTTCAGAATAGTGAGCATTCGTGGAGTATCTAAATGTGGACATTCAAACAAACGTTAATACAAAGACATGATTGGAAGATGTGAGTGCTGCATGGGGAGTGTTATAAGGTCTAAAAAACATGCTGAAACAGGTTGCAATGATGTGTCCTACCAAAATCAGCAAGCAATCATGCTATCGTGCACCTATTCTAGCTAACGAGACCAAGAAGTTAAGGAGGCTAATCACTGCATTTAGCAAGTAAAAATGAACTAGCTACAAAAGGGAAGTGGGGGGGTTAAGGTTACAACCAAGACACAAGAACAGGGGAACATGCTCCCCTCAAGTGAATACGTGAATAGCTACATGTATGTGACTTCTTTGGGCCATCGAACAAGGCCTTTCTCCTCCCTTACCATGGGAGCCTGAGAATAGGACACAGAAGAAAAAACAGTAGAAGAGTAGTAGAGAAATCATGGTCACAACAGTAGGAAAAAGGTGCTCATCATGGGTCAATTTTCATATATATATATTGAATAACAAGTGTGAAGAAATTCACCCAGGGGTTGGGAGATCTTGTTGGTATTAGTTGATAGCTCCTGGAGGCTAGAACAGCAGTTGAAGCTCCTTCCTTCAACTTCCCAGCCAACTTCTAGCTTCCTTCTTACTTTGGGTGGAGAAGAAAAGATGGGAAGGTGTTTGAAAGGATTGAAGTAAGTTTGAAGGCTTGACAGTGGTTCAGATGTTCAGGGAGCAGGGGAGGAGGAGTAGAAACAGTAAAAACCAGCCATCCCCTGTGCATGGTTCGAATTTGCCTTTTATAGTGCACAGGGACAAAACCACACACTTAGTGCGGTTTGGTCTAAACCGCAAGGCATGTGCGGTTTGGTCGAAACCGCAGAGCATGTGCGGCTTGGTCGTGTAAAACCTCGAATTTTCACCTAATAAATAAATAAATAGTAAATAAAAGAAAATTTGAGTTGAGTCCTAGTTAAAATAAAAAGTGAAGATTTAGAGGATAATTAATTCATATTACATCATAAGTTGTAAATAAAGAAAGAATTTAAATGAAATTAGCCTAAAAGAGTAAAAAGGGTATTTTGGTAATTTTCAGAAAAGGGTAATTAATAAATAGATCATTAAATAATAACCAGAATTATAAAATAGAAGAAAATAATTTATTTTGACGAGTTAGAAATTAAAAGGAATTAATAAAAGCCTAAAAGTGGGAAAAAGGGTAATTAGGAGATTTCAAGTCTTAATTTGGAGAAAATAAGGTTTTAGGTGATAATAATGTTTAATTAAATATTATGCACGAAAATAGGTTGTAAATAGGAGTTTAGATGATAAGAGTATAAATAATTAATGTTTAAGTAGAAAAATAAAAGGTGGAGAAAAAGTATGAATTAATTAGAATGGGTTAGACTTTAATTAGACCATGGTTGGGTTAGCCCAAATTAAAGTAGCCAATTAGGGTTGGTTTAGGACTTCTAAAGCCTAGTATAAATATGAGATTAAGGTTAAACAAGAGAGAATTTTCGTGGGTTTATTATTGACAGAAAAGAGGGAGAGAAAGGAAGAAGGCTGTTCATGAACATGTCTGACCAGCCATCATCACATCGTGATCGGAGAAACTCTGTACGGTGGATCGCCTTCAAATTTGGAAGTTTTGTTCATGCCTGATGGATCTACAATATGAACGGTGGAGATTTGAATTGGAGAACTCTAGGTTGGTGCGTTTGGGAGCAAAAGTAAGGTCCAGAATTAGAAGCTTCAATGGAAGGAGGATTTTAGCGTATAAGGCAAGTAGTAACCTTGGAAAACGTGAGGAACTGCATGATTTCGTTTTCTGTGATTTCATATGGATTGAATGGATTAGTCATAACAGTATTTACATGGAATAAAATTGTTTATATGTTATTGATTGGTATTCCTGAAGGATTTGTTGAAATAAAGAAGGAAACTTGGTTTGAAAATGAAATTAATTATAGGATGGTATTTAATTGATGGGAATTAGTCTAGAAGGCTTTAGGAATGTTTTAGAATGTTATTAGATTAATTTAGACCAAAGAAACATACAGCAAAAGCATAAAAATCCGAACTTTGTAAATCTGGAAATTTTCTGTTTTATTTTGCATGAGCTCCTAGGAACGCCCAGGACCGCCTAGCCTGCAGAGGTAGGCGCTCTCTTTAAAAAATTCAGAATTTTGGGATTTTTGTTAAATGATTAAATACCTAGAAATTTTCCAGTATGATAATCATTCTATCAATTTTATAAAGACTTAATTAAGGCATAACAATTTATAAAATTAAATTGGAAAAATTAACCAATCAATTAGAGGTTATAATGAAAGCTTGGTGCATGAAAATGTCTAAATGGTATGGGATATTTTTAGAAATAATACTACTGGTATTTATGGATTAAAATCACCTTCTAAACTATAATTAGGGTTGTAGAATATGCTGGAAATTAAAAATACAGAAGAATTGAAATAGATACTATCTTAGGTAACAATATGAGAACTTGGATTACAATGAAGGGATTAATAAGGAAAACTCTAAGAAAGACTTGAAATATTTTGGTTTGTGCTTTAAATATGAATACTGAATTTTTGGAAATTACATTAATTCTAATTTCAATGGAACTTATGTTCAGGAGTTTTATTTTGGACTGTGGATTAAATGCCATGATTGCAATAAGAGATTTGTACCATCTGCGAATGAGATATGTGACCACCTGCGGGTGAGAAGAGTAACTCCTGCGGGAGAGACCTCTTGTGGGGGAGATGTAGTCACGATGTGATTGCATCCCACAAGGGAGATGTGTATGTGACCACCTGCGGGTGAGATGAGACCTCCTGTTGGGGGTGTAAGCACTTAATTTTTGCGTTCCCATAAAAACCAGAAATGCAAACCCTGGACAGAAAGTCAAACCCTAAGGGGTGAAAAGTTGACTTTTTGATCAATTGAAAATTGGCCACCCCGCTTTATGTCATTGGACAGAGAATCTTGACACGGTTTCAACGCAACTGAGTTTGCAGGAATCGGGGTCCGGATGAAGGTTCTGTGGGCGGTCAAACTTGAGCAGAGCCAAAAGTTGACTTTCTGCTAAAATCCGATCCAGAGGCCTACCCCTAGGTCATTGGACAGAGATCTCGACACGGTTCCAACGCAACTGAGTTTGCAGGAATTGGGGTCCGGATGAAGGTTCTGTGGGCGGTCAAACTTGAGCAGAGCCAAAAGTTGACTTTCTGCTAAAATCCGATCCAGAGGCCTACCCTTAAATCATTGGACAGAGCATCTCGACACGGTTCCAACGCAACTGAGTTTGCAGTAATCGAGGTCCGGATGAAGGTTCTGCGAGCGGTCAAACTTGAGCAGAGCCAAAAGTTGACTTTCTGCTAAAATCCTATCCAGAGGCCTACCCTTAGGTCATTGGACAGAGAATCTCGACACGGTTCCAACGCAACTGAGTTTGCAGGAATCGGGATCCGGATGAAGGTTCTGCGGGTGGTCAAACTTGAGCAGAGCCAAAAGTTGACTTTCTGCTAAAATCTGATCCAGAGGCCTACCCCTAGGTCATTGGACAGAGAATCTCGACACGGTTCCAACGCAACTGAGTTTGCAGGAATCGGGGTCTGGATGAAGGTTCTGCGGGAGGTCAAACTTGAGCGGAGCCAAAAGTTGACTTTCTGCTAAAATCCGATCCAGAGGCCTACCCTTAGGTCATTGGACAGAGAATCTCGACACGGTTTCAACGCAACTGAGTTTGCAGGAATCAGGGTCCGGATGAAGGTTCTGCGGGTGGTCAAACTTGAGCAGAGCCAAAAGTTGACTTCCTGCTAAAATCCGATCCAGAGGCCTACCCTAGGTCATTGGACAGAGAATCTCGACACGGTTCCAACGCAACTGAGTTTGCAGGAATCGGGGTCTGGATGAAGGTTCTGCGGGCGGTCAAACTTGAGCGGAGCCAAAAGTTGACTTCTGCTAAAATCCGATCCAGATGCCTACCCCTAGGTCATTGGATAGAGAATCTCGACACAGTTCCAACGCAATTGAGTTTGCAGGATCGGGGTCCGAATGAAGGTTCTGCGGGCGGTCAAACTTGAGTAGAGCCAAAAGTTGACTTTCTGCTAAAATCCGATCCAGAGGCCTACCCTTAGGTCATTGGACAAAGAATCTCGAGACGGTTCCAACGCAACTGAGTTTGCAGGAATCGGAGTCCGGATGAAGGTTCTGCAGGCGGTCAAACTTGAACAGAGCCAAAAATTGACTTTCTACTAAAATCCAATCGAGAGGCCTACCCCTAGGTCATGGGATGGAGGGCTCCGATACGATTCTAATGCAACTGAGTTTGCCCAGATCGGAGTCCAGATGGGGAAAATATGAGCTGACGAAGTTTCCGAGCAGCAAGACCAGCGAACTGCGCACGTGGAAAAAGCTGCACACGTGGCGAGTTGCGCAGGAAAATATCTCGGGGATCAAATCCGTAAATATCCAAATGTTTGAAATATCCCAGGGACTAAATCTGTAAAAATCTCGGAATATCGGATTAAACCAAAAATTGCTAGGGACTAAATCTAAAAAAGCCGGATTTTTCGACCGACGAGCGGTGGCATTAAATGATTTTTCATCATTTTGCCGCTCGGGCGGACGTGGCAAGCGAGTATCCGCTCAGCGCAAGCTGAGCGGATCCCTTTTTTTTTCGCCTATATAAGCCGCGCGAGGTTTCATTGCCGGGGGTTGGTCATTTTTAAGGTTAGCTGTCTTTCGGCATTCAAAGCACAACTGCTGAGTTTGCCCCTTCCTCTTCCCCACTCTACCTGGTTCGAAGCCTCCATCTCTACCCTCTCCTATCTTCTGAAATACCCCAAGCCCTATTCCAAGATCATCCAACCCTTCTCCATTTCTTCACAACTAAAAGGGAGGACTCGCTGTGGGTGTGGAGAGGAACTGCTCCGGCAACCATTTGTGCTTCAAGGAGGTGCTCACCCCCCCCCCCCAGGGTCTCGAAACATTCAAGGTAATGTTCTCTCTTGCATTTTTACACAGCATATCTAAGATTAGATTCATTTGGCCATGTATAGAAAGCTAACTCTCTCCCGAGACCAGATCTGGTCTCTTGCCTGCTTCAGATTCATTTTGCCTGCTTGCTTTTGTTACTGGAGTATGTTCCTGCGAAGATCTAATGTATCCCGATAAAGCCCCCTGTTCCCTTCTTCCTTATTCGGGTTCTGTTAATTCATGGTGTTGTTAGTGTTTGTTTCCGGATTTTATCATGTTCTGTAGTGTTTGGTGTTCGGATTTGTAGGTTTGCAAAGAGGTTTGATCCTCACAACTTAGGTTAGATTAATTTCCAATTTTGTTTAGAGGTCTTCTGGGGATCCTTAGGATCCCCAGAGAGTGATTACAGAGCTTAAAAACCATTAAAAATGGAGTTCGGCCAAAAAAACCAGAATATCGGGTTTCGTAGGGGTATGCGCCGAGCTCTGCGAGCTCAGCGCACCCAAAAAGGGTGAGCGGATCGTTTTTCTGGGCATCTGCCGAGCTCGCGCCCACTTCTCTTTTTGGATGCGCTCAGCTCGCGCTCACTTAATTTTGGATGCGCTCAGCTCGCACTCACCTCACGCTCACTTAATTTTGGATGCGCTCAGCTCGTGCTCACTTAATTTTGAATGCTCTCAGCTCGCGCTCACTTGATTTTTGGGTGCGCCGAGCTCGCGCCCACTTGATTTTTGGATGCGCCGAGCTCGCGCCCACTTCATTTTTGGGTGCGCCCACTTCGCCCGCGGATGGTTTTTTTTGGTTTTTTTCGGTCCGCCCACCCCGCCAACCTTGCGCCTAGTGTCTGAGGTCGGCGCATACCCCTAAAAATGCCGAATTACCATATTTTTTGAAAAAGCCCGAAAATGCCCTTTACCATACCGCGGGGGGCTTAGCCCCCCGCACCCCCCAACCATGTTGTTCACCGCGCGTCCAACTCGTTCCTTGGTATGAGGAGGTACCCAGCCCCGTGGGCTCCGCTTCGCTCCGCCCACAGGGGCCCCGGGTACCTCCCCTTGGACCTAGTATAATGAGCAAGTTTTTCCCTGACAAAGTGTCAATCTTGTATTTTTTTGTGATTATTGCTAGATGTGAGTGCCATTTCCGAACCGAACCGAATAAACCAACAGGGTTTCCGGGTCACCCGGAAACCCAACATGGGACTTGGACCCTCGGTCCAACTTGATTTCCAATGGGCCTTCCAACGGGGCCCACCCGGCCCAACAAACATGTATGCATGCAACTTAATCAAGATAAGCAAAATTAACCGATTAAACCGGGCGGGCCAAACCTAAGGTGGTCCACCCGAACCGGACTTGTGAAATTGATGCATGAAATGCGTGGTTTGGCCGAGACTAAGGGCAAGGGCCTATCGGGCCTGCCAAAGCTCACGAACCAACTTAGTAAGGGTTCAAAACCCAACCTCACATAACCTGGGCTTTCAAGCCCTAATCAGGACTACGGGCCCCAAGCCCAGTGTCCCACCCATTTTTTGGAAACTTAAGTAAGATAAATCCAATAAATTACTAGGCCACCATGTGCGGCCCACCCAATGGGCCCACAAACCAAACCGGCTCGCTTTGCATATAAATCACTTAATAATCCAACTGGAACTCCAAAATAAAATCAACTCATTGAACCAAAAATCCTAAGGGCCTCTCAGGCTTAGACTGAGGCCTACAAGGGTACATGGGCTTGACCAAAGCCCACCAAGGACACCGTGGGCCTTCCAATAGGGCCCACCCAACCAGACCCAGATCACCTAATTAATCAAGATAAAAGCAATTAAAGGGACCCACACCACTCAGGTGGTCCCGCCAGACTTAACCAAACTGCATATCGGATTAGGAATCGGGTGAGACCAAAGTGAGATGACTCAAACCAGGATAAACCTAAGGGACCCGTCACCCGACGGGGTGGACCGAGGTGTCTACGGACTTCCCCGGACCACAACCAAGACCCTACTTAGAATCTCAAAGCCGCAGACCAAAAGCCCTAATAGACAAGGTTAGGCACCCAGGTGTCCGCCTGCACCCCATCAGGCGGTGGCGACTCCAAATTTCCCATGCCGCGTTTCCGACGCGTGCACAGGGGGAGATGTAATCCTGATTGGATTGCATCTCACAAAGGAGATATGTGACCTCCTGCGGGAGAGATGTGACCTATTGTGGAGGAGATGTAGTCACGATGTGATTGCATCCTACAAGGGAGATATGTGATTACCACCTGCGGGTGAGATGTGTAACTCCTGCGGGAGAGACTTCTTGTGAGGGAGATGTAATCATGATGTGATTGCATCCCGCAAGGGAGTTGTGTGTGTTACCACCTGCAGGTGAGATGTGTTAGCTTGTGTGGGAGGAACCTCATGTAGGGGAGATGTGAATACTTCGTGTTTGCATCCTACATGGTGTGAGACATGGGAAAAAATCAATTCAATGACTGACTTCCTCAATCATCTCACGGGATTGTGAGACATGGATTTGTCATCTAGGATGACCTCCGATATCGTCACGCGGGGATCGATAAAATGTATAGAGTCGCCACCATCCATCTTAAGGTGTGAATGGACACCAAAGGGATCATAAATGTCAAATAGAGCCAAAGTAGCTCTAATACAAGGAAAAATCCAGAGATTGGGTAAGGGGAATTATTTATGAGCAGGGGAAGGTGTTAGGCACCCCCGCTCATCCGTCTAAGACGGTTGCCACATACTTGCTAGAAATTGTTTGCTAATGCTAGAAATTGTTTGCTAATGAAATGAACAAAAAGGGTGCTTATAACAGGCACAATGTGTGTGACCATCCCACATGAGACGTCTAATGAACTTGGATTCTCTTTGTGGATTCATCACCTCTAAAATTTCAAGAGTGAAAGGAAATCCAAGTGAAAATGAAGAAAATCAAGCTAAGGCAAATCTGGAGAAATTAGATCAAAAGAGCTTGAAAGCTTCGATTAACCATAACTCACTCAATTTAAATCCAAATCCAATGAAACCAAAGCCATTTGAAAACTGATATATAGTAGAGTATACAGTAAACATTTCAACTCAATCCAGTTCAAGATAAGAGAGAAATCCACATCTGAAATTTGCTGTTTATAACTTGGAAAAGTGATGAGTAGGCATTTTCAAAATCCTATTCGTGGAGTTTGGCTCAATAAAATTCATGAAAATTGGTATGGGGGAAGTATGTAGTGCCATCGTTCCAAAGAAAAAAACCTCACACCAAACTCTATCTGGATGTGACTTGTGTGCTCTCTTGAACAGGCCTAGAAGACCACAGATTAGCTCTGGACTATGCCAGCGAGCACCTCTGAGTCCACTGAGTACCCAAGGCACAAAACAGATCAAAATCTGCTGAGACCAGTTGGAAATGAAAATATACCTCTCAAGGAAAACTCAGAAATTAGAATCACACAAAACGGATTAAAACTGAGCAACCGATGCACCATCAAAGTGGCAAGTTCAGCAATCTGGGCTGAACTGACTTACAAACTTTGAACAGATGGTGTCAAAAATTGGCTACATGAAAGTGGACGAAATTTTCCAGATATGAAATAGGCATATCCATCTATCACGTGTCTTTAGAATCACTCAAAAATTCATCCGGAGGATGAAGTTATAAGCATTCCAAGACAGGCCACAAATCTGCCCTGTTTTGAAGATTTTTGGATAAAACATGGAAACTAGTGCATGTGTGCAATTGAATTCGACCAAAACTCTTAAAAATCAACAAAAAACATCTCATGAAGTTCTAAGATTCATTTTGAAGCCAATGGATTCAGATTTCCCGTATTGAACATGGAAATCCAAGATCTAGCTTTTTTGATAAAAAATGGTGGAAAGTGTGTGAATATGTGAAAATTCACTCCCTAGGAGAAGGATGGAATCCTTTGCTACTGAGAGCAAGGATTCACATATTTCTCCATGAGCAAGTGCAAAACATCAGAAAATAAACATCCATAGGTTTAAAATAACCACATAGCATGCTCTTCATCACTTGTGGGTTCTAAGCCTAGAGGATCCATTCCACCTTCCTTTTCCCCAGGCTCTCTCTTCATGTTTTACGGCTAGAGAGGATTCCCAGGTACTTTGGAAGGGGTTTGGGGCTTGCAAACAATCAAAAATTGGCCTTACACTACAGAAAGGTAGAAGTTGGGAGTGAAATGTAAAGAGAGTGCTGGAAATGTAAAGAGCTTTACCTTGGTAGCTTTGAACACTTGAGTAGACAATCCAGCAGAGCTTCTCCTTCTTCTTGCAGAGCTTCCAAGCTTCAAATTCTCAGCCATTTGCAAGAGGAGGACCCCTCTATTTATAGGCCAAGTCAAGGGTAGAAGAGTCCCAAGGGTAGGCCTAAAAAGCCTTCTAGATTATTCCAATTCTCCTCCAAGGCTTGAATTGGAGTAATACTAGAAGTTTCGGAGGGTGAAATAGGGAGTTCAAGTCCCTAAGAGAGAGGTAATATGCGTAAATAAGGCTCAGAAATCGAGCCATTTCGCAAATCCCCGAAACAGCCAAAACCGTATACTCAGTGCAGTTTCTACAGAACCGTCCTATATGTGCGGTTTCTATGCAAATTCATCTCAACCGCACATACAAGACAGTTCAATTCAGTTACGCTTGCTATGATTGCTATCGACGTGTCTCAATGGCCGAAGCTTCCGGAAGCCACGTGGCAGCTCACGCAACAAGCATGAACATCAACCGTGCTGTGTATGCGGTTGCAACCGTACATACAGGACGGTTGAGACCAAATTCTCAAAAACCACACATATACTACGGTCAGCACATTTTTAGTTGGTTTTGAGCTTTAACTGCACAGGGCAGGCTTATTTACATGTAATATCGTTTAAGTAAATGTCCTCGTATTTTTTAATCTCCATTTATTTAAGATATTACATGTAAATAAGCAAACACCCCCCCATTAGAATCCATTAAAAATATTTCCAGACCCAAATTCCAAGTGAATAAAAAGTCAACTTTCCAGTTCCAGGCTAAATTCCGGTTTTTCAGGTCCGGTAAAAAGATTCAACATGTTGATAAAAAGGTATTTATCAAGATTAAAAATCTCAAAAAATTCATTTATGCAATAACATTGCTAAAAACCTAATTACCGGGAAAAATTATCTTCAAATCTTGCTTAAAAAAATATTTCATTTTCTGGGGTCAAAAGTCAACAAAATTCAACCCGAAAAAGTTTGACTTTGCATAAAAGATTGAATTCGGGCCTTTTCTTTTGCTGATTTGGATTCAAATGGGTTAAGGATCTCAAACCCAATGCTAAGAATTGAAAATTCCAATAAAATATTTCTCTCCTTCAAGATTTATAAAAAATCGTGCAATTTTGGGGTGTCTACAGGGATTGGTTAAAAACAAAGAGTCGCCACCATTCTATTTAGGTGTGAATGGACACCAAAATATCAAATAAGCACAAAAAGGCAAATTTAGGGTAAAAATAACCCTCTAAAAAAAACAACCAGAGATAGGTAAGGGGATTAGGTTATGAACAGGGAAAGGTGTTAGGCACCCCTATTCATCCACACAAGGTGGTTGCCAGTTATTGTTCATGTTTTTCAAAGAAAAAAGGCTTGCTATAAAAATCATAAAAAATCACAAAAAGACAAAACTGTATGGTTTTTCATACGAATAGTCTGATTGATCCAGAACTTTCAAATATGATCATACAATTCCTAGGGTTTCATGATTAAAACAAAATTGAGATAAAATCAATTTAAAGTGAAATCTTCAAAAAATTTGGTTTCAAGTTAAATTCTAGAAATCTAGAAAAATATGATTTTTATAAAATATTTTAAAATTGAACTTGAATAATCCATGACATAGATATAGCCCAAATATCACAAAATCATGAAAACAGTGCTGTAGGTGCAAAAGTGGTGAAAATCCAAATTTTAGCAAAAAGTGGGGATCTCATGCTATAATCATCATAAACATCCTAGATTCATAGGATTCATTCAGATTCAACATAAAAACCATTAAAACATTATCAGGATATCCAAAGCAGCCACATCTCACAGATTAAAGCACATGGGGGTCTACCCTACGGATCCACCTGTTCTCTTTTCCCTTAGCTCTCTCTTCACGTTTTACGGCTAGAGAGGATTCTTGAGGTACTTGGAGATAGGTTTAGGTATACAAACACAATCAAAGGCTTTATTCTAAAAAAAAGGAGAAAAACAGATATGGGGTTCTATTCTAGGGATCCACCTGTTCTCTTTTCCCCTAGCTCTCTCTTCACGTTTTACGGCTAGAAAGACTCTTGAGGTACTTAGAGGCAAGTTTAGGAATACAAAATAAAAGATGGCCTTATTCTACAGCAATAGAGAAGATCCTATTACTTCTAGAATTGAAGACAAAAAATAAAAGGGAAAAGGGACTTACCTGAATTGAGCAAGCAGAGCAGCAGAGATTCCTCTCTTCTCTTGGAGCTTCTTAGACTTCAAATTTTCGTGGCCTTTTGCTTGAGGAAAGGCCCTCTATTTATAGGCAAACCCAGGGGCATGGTTGGTCCAAGGTTTGGCAAGATAGAGTTTCAGTTTGAGTTAAACACAAGATAATGCCAATCCTTTATCGACAAAGGTATTTCGAACCAATAAAAGATATAATTCGCTCATTTAAAGGGATATTGGACTAAAGATAAGGCTTAGAAATCGAGAGAAGAATAAAACTCACACGAATCTAATGTGCCCGTAAATGATTTATGGTCCAATGGTGTCCGTATATGTATTACGGGCGCTGCGTGCCCGTATATAAAATTCGGGCGTGCTTAGCTTGTAGATACAATACGGGCAAGGCTCTAATTATTGATTTTCATGCATTTTTGGCCTGTTTTAAATCCCAATTAATGTTTTCATTATTTTCTCATTTTGTAGTGCAATTTGGGGTGTCTACACATGGGAGAATGTTACTATCAGATTTGTGAGATAGACCATTAATTATGAATACATGTTTTATCGCTAATTTTCGGTTTTATCTATCGATAACATCTTTTTACTGGTATTTATGTATGATTGCATATCCTATTGCTTTATTTAGAATTGGCCATGTTGATTTGAATTCATTGCCTTATCGTTGATTAATCGTATACCTCATGACTATTTGCCTAAATGAGGCTGTTTACTTGCATGCACCTACTACTTGCTGAGATGTAAATCTCACTCCGTTTTCCCTTACTTTTCAGGTTTGCTTGGAGAGATCGTGAAGATGGGGTTTTAATTTGATGGGTAGAATTGTAATTGATATTAATGTCACATGTTGATTAAACAAATGTTATTGTAAACTGAATTGATTAAATTGAGTAAAGAATTGTTTTATTTCCCACCAAAACTCTGATGTAAATAATTAGTTTTAAAAATTATTGTGAATCTTAGTGTGTATCTAACCCCAGCTTCGTGGTAACACCTCCGGTTTGGTTGTTAAACCGGACTTGAATTGTTACAGTAGCGAACCGGGTTCGGGTTGGGTGCCGGTTTGCACTGACCCGGGTTCGGGGCGTTACAGGTCGCGTCTTTTCAGCATTAAATAGGGGGACAAATTGGTTAGGCGCAGACTGACGCGAAATGTAACCGAACTTACAGTGCGGTTACTTTTCGTGCACCGCTTGCCTTGATTGGCTCACGCGAGCGGTGGCCGAAAAAATCAACCGCACACAATATGCGGTCGCGAATTCTCCTCATTTTTTGGTTGAGTTGACGGCTGAGGTGACTTAGCTGTCCACTCGGGCGAGTCAAGCTCTTCCGATTTTTATTCATCTTGATTAACTTAAATAAGGCGTTTTAGGTTTTGACTAATTTGCCCTTGGGACTGTTTTGCTCATATTTTTTTCATCCGAGCTCCGATTCCTGCAAACTTAATTGCGTTGGAACCGTGTCGGGATTATCTACCCATTGGGATAGGGTATAACAATCAATTTGGGCTCAGGCAGAAGGTCATCTTTTGCTCCTTAAGGGTTTAGACCTGTCTTTTAGGGTTTTGCTTTCGGGCTTTTTAGAATGGTGCAAAAAATGGGGTGCTTACAACCCGAAATCAATCCTGTTGAGAAAACACAATCAAAACCACGAATAAATCTCCAAACCAGATTCCATAAATATTAACACACCCAAAACATAATTATTAAAAGTTTAGATAGGTTATAGTTCACATTCATGAGCAACAATAAGATTCCTATGAATTGATTAAAACTTTCCTAATTAATTACTTATTAAGATAAAAAATTCTATAGGTGTTAAGTTTTATAATTTCTGTTATCTTTCAATTCCAGTAGTTCACACAGACCTATATTGAAGCTTAAGAGTTGGTTCTAATTCCCAAATTTATGTTTAACTTAATCTAATCAATTATTTCCAAAACCTTGACCTTTAAGACACTCATTTGCATTCATTATTCCAAATTATTAGTTTTAATACCAAATTAAATTCTGTAAGTACCTACACTTAAATTTAATCCCTATACAGGTGTTATTTTAATTACATTACTAGGCAAAATTATTAACCATTAATTTAGACCTAAAATCCCCAATTCTTAAATTCTGACTTAGGTCTCTCAGCATGGTCGCTCGAGTGGCCTATTGAGCTCCCATGTAAAATCCGGAAGATTTCGCAGATTTTACAATTTTATGATTTTTGGGTTATTTTATTGATTTTAATCGTTCTAAACTTATTTGTTATTAACCTAAATCACACCTACAACACCCTAGACTTATTTGTATCAATTAATTGCAATTCCTTGGTCATCTATAAAGATCAAACTTATATTCTTTAATACTTTTATACTTTTCTTTTAAGAACATGAAAACTCATCGATGAAAAACAAACGTAACCATCAAATATATTCTCGTCTAATCAAATCAATCAGAAACAAATCAAAAACATAGAAATCATGCAGTTCCTCCAGTTTTCAAGTGATTGCTACTTGCTTTAACATGAAAAAATCCATCTTCTCTTGAATCCGGAATCAAATCTGAACTTCTGTTATTTTTTGCTCCAACCTAGGTTTCTCAAAACAAGATCTCCACCGTTCAAATTGTAGTCCTACCAGTCGTAAACAAAACCTCCAAATTTGATGTCGATCCAACGGTTGGATCTTTCCAATCTACATTGATGGCTGTTGGTCGAAGGTTTCTGCAACAGCTCCTTTCTCTTGTGATCTTTCTATTTTCCTCTTTCTTTCTTTCTATACTCTCCAAATGTGGGAGCTAGCTTTTTCTCCTCATTTTCCTCTATAAAACTTGATTAGAAGAAACCCTAAACTTGATTTAATGACTTGCTTAAATAGACAACCTTAGAGGAGTCCAATTAGGATTAGGTAACCTTCTAATTAATTCCTACTTTCTCTCCTCCTTCTAATTCTCTTTTTAGTACTTTATCTATTAAGTCCCTTACTAAATAAACTCCTTCTTTTATCAAATTTTTGTTCATATTTTATATCTATTTCTAAATATTACCTAAATACCATGTTAAGTCACTTTTTATCCAAATTAAGGCCACTAATTAAGTATAATTACCCAATTGCCCTTTTTCCCTTCTTTTATATTATAATTATTACTATTTAACTTCAGACCTAACCCAATAACTTTTAATCTTCTGTTTTCCAATTCTATTAATTATTTAATGATTTAATTCATCAATTGTCCTTTTGGAATTTACTAAAATACGCTTTTATCCTCCTAGATTGATTTCCTTGAAAACTCTCTTTTATTTATAAATTATTATTTATTTGAATTATCAATCCTCTAGATTTTCACTCTTTTATTTCCTCTATAATCAAACCCCTATTTTTTTTATTTATTATCCCTTAATTATTATCCAAAATTTTGGGGTTTTCAACTTACATATCAAATTATATAGTTCAACAACTAAAAAATAAAAGAATACCTAGATATTTGTAGAAATTTGAATCAAAAATCAAATTGAAGCTCTTGGGTGCACATAATGGCCCTTTCTCTTTGGAATCTAATCTTTCCCTTTGTGGATATATTTTACTCTATCTAGAATGTTTCGAATGTAGGAAAGGCAAAGGTATTCGAGCGTTGTACAAGAAATTTTATCATAAGATCCTAAAATGGATAAGAAATTAAGTATTTACTAGTTGTTTTACCCCGTGCTAAGCATGAGAACCTTTTTCTTTTAAATAAAATATTTTTAACTAATTTATAATGGCTTCTACTATTAAATTGTTAAATTTATTATTATTGCCATAAGCTTTAATAATTGAGAACGATATCATTTTACTAGTCATGGAAGAGTTTTTCTAAAAATACTCACTTCTTAACCTAATTTAAAGATAATAAATATGCGGAAATTTTTGGAAGACACATCCTTTGTACATAGTAAAATGACACTCATTCTCAATTATTTTAAAAAGTATTACTTCTTTCAAATTACAAAGAATTAGGTGCCTTAATTTGGATTATATTTTAAAAAATCACTAAAACCAATTTCCCCATAAATTTATCACGTGAGAACAACTTAATCATATAAAGTCTTCAGTGAAAGATATTGATGTGGAGAAAGAAGGGCCATCGGATAAAGTCTTCATATAAATTATTCAATGAAATTTTATAAAGTCCTATAAAGTGATGGTTTGTTAATATGAATAAATTATTTTAATGTGAGGCCCAAAAGGGACATTGGAGAACAAAAGGAGATGTCCACGTGGAGGAGAGCGAATGTGGTTTTAGTTAAAGATAGTTATGAGTTTGACACTGAAAAGATAAGGATTAATTATATAAACTATTATATATATATGATTGGTGTAAAAGGGGGATCTAATGGGTTAGATTAGATAACCTGAATCCAGTTTGATATACACAATGTTTCTTGCTACTATTTTATCTGTGCATAATGTGGTTGTTATACATCGTCAATGGGAGGTCCAGGAAGAGGGATACATGGACATCCCGTTTAAGAAACCGGACGTCCATGTTAGCGAGGAATCTTTTAAAATGTCTCTAGTTCAATGCTCCAATTCGGCGAAGGTAGCCGATTTGGGGATTTTTGGCTTCACAAGTCAAATGGGTGAATCTGATATGTAGATTTGCACATTTGACTTCTCAGGCTGTATGTGTCCCAACTAATTACAAAATTGATATTTTCTTCATTTCCTTCCTAGTTATTCATTTTAAGTCCTTTTTTTTCGATTTTTTTAATCCTTTATTTTCAATTCCTAGGTATTCTCAAATTTATTTTAATGTTTTTAAAAGTAAATTGATCCAAAATAACCATTCTACACGTTTGTCACAGAAAATTATAGTTTCTCCCTTGTTTTTTTGTCTCTCCATATTCTATTTTCTTGTATTTTTTTTATTTTTATTTTGGAGTCATGTGTTACATAGGTTGTTGACATGTTGTGGCTCTATAGAATAAATGACCAAAGTACCCTATGGTTATAAAATATCTATATTTTGTCAAGTCCATCCAATTGGCTTGATAATTGACATAAATTTAGGATGAATTTATTTGTTGTTGTTTTTTTATGTGATTTAACAAAATAAAAAGTGACCATTTAATTCTACATTTATTTGAAAAAAAATAAAATCAATAAATGAACATGAAAAGTTCTATTATGCACTACAGGAAATGTACTTTTTAGCGACGTTTGTCAAACGTCACTAATGCGTAAATAAACGTCACCAAAAGTTTAGTGACGTTTGTAACAAACGTCGATGACAAGGCCGTCACGGATTGTTGTAATGACGCTTATATAAAATGACATTAATTATATAAATTATTGGTGATATTTATTTGGGTATTTAGTGACATTTTTAAACATCACAAATTTATTTGAAATGATACTTCAATTATCTATAGTGATGTTTGCATAATGCCACTAAATTTTCTTTCATGACGTTTATAAACTGCCACTAAAATATTTATTTGTGACATTTGTTTTGGTATTTAGTGATGTTTCTAAACATCAGGGATTTATTAAAAATGATACTTAAATTCTCTATAGTGATGTTTGCAAAATGCAACTAAATTTTCTTTTGTGATGTTTATAAACTACCACTAAAATATTCATTAGTGACATTTGTTTTGGTATTCAGTGATGTTTTTAAGCATCACTGATACATTAAAAATGATATTTAAATTCTTTATAGCGACGTTTGTAAGATGCCATAAAAGTTTCTCTAGTGATGCTCATGTAAAATGCCATTAATTATATTCATTATTCATGATATTTGTTTGAAAATTTAGTGACGTTTATAAGTATCATAAATTTATTAAAAATGATACTTACATTTTAATATTGTGACGTTTACAAAATGTAACTAAATTAATTTATAGATGATGTTTATAATAAAGCGCCATTAATTTTATATTTCAATGATTTTTCATTTTTGTTTTCAGTGATGCTTTAGAAATGTCCCTAAATTTTTTTAATATTTAATGAATAAAATTTAAAAAAATTTCCCTGCATGAACTCATTATATTTATTCACATCAATCCATACCCTTCACATAAAAGGAGAAAGTTTCCATTACCAAATAAAAAGTCATATATTATTTTGTTTGAATCAATCAAATACATTTGAATTTCAAACAAAGAAACATTGAAAGAAAAATATGCACAAATAAAAAAAAAATGGTCTTCATGTGGATCAAAGCAGTTTGTACCCTGTACACAATGAAGGAAAAAACAAACTTTAGTTATCAATGAAGAATTTTCAAGGATGAAAGAAAAAATTTAAGTATAAAGAATGATATTTAACTATTACCTAAATTCCAGTAAAGTTGCTTGATGAAGCCAAACTTTTCACAATACTCTCAAGGGAAGAGAAGCGGTGTTGAAGATCACAATGCTCTTTAGCAAGACTAGAATGCTCTTTAGCAAGATTTTCATTAATAGTCTTTTGTTCTTGAAGAGCCTCTTCTAAACTTGCTATTTTCACATCATCAACAGAGTTACTTTTGTTAGAACTTGTTTTTATATATGA
This sequence comes from Buxus sempervirens, assembly GCA_947561395.2. Lineage (NCBI taxonomy): Eukaryota > Viridiplantae > Streptophyta > Magnoliopsida > Buxales > Buxaceae > Buxus > Buxus sempervirens. Next base: position 12,878,565 of record OX387188.1, read on the forward strand.
AGATGGTGTAGGGCCCATTCCTACACCACGAATACGACCATGCTTCTCAGGAGGGAAAACTTCAGCATAAACTTTGTCTCGAGCTATAATATCTTCTGAATTCTCTTCTAATTCTTCCATACGCTTTGTTATTTGTTCCTAAAAATACAAATTAAAATTAATTAGAACAAAACATATATATATACATACTAAATATATTAAAAATTACAAATATTTACAAGAAGTACCATAATAGATGCTGATGCCTTGTCAACGGGAGTGCCATCCTTTTTCTTGTGAGTGATGTAGAAGAGGTTAGTGCAGCCAATCTCGTCAACACCCCGTTTTTTTTTCTGCTTACAAGTTAAATTACAAATAATTAGTTCATATTTATGGGTTTTAAAAAATGAAAGAAAATACATTGAAGCACCTCAAAAAAATTTTGAATTTACCTCAATCTCCGTTACACGAGCATAGCTTCTACTTCCACAGGTATGACTCATCTTCAAATGGCTTCGACAGTTTGTATTCATTTTGCTCCTTGTCTACAAAAGCAAAATTATATCAAAAGAAGGCTTGCATAAACTTAAGCCACTATTATAACATACTTCCGTATCACATCACATCACCCCACTTGAATAGAGTCACTTTAGTTAACATAATGCTGCTTAAAGATGAAGGTTTCAAGCTTAGTGAGTTTCTACTAGCACCACATGTAAAATAAAGACATTGTAATCATTTAATGAACACTATTAGGTTAGGGAACAAAATCTCACCAACTTTCTGGGTGAATAAATTTATATGAAGCTTTTATGTCCTTATTCCCATTTCCCCCATAAGGATCACGTGAGGCCATAACTAAGATTAAATGCATGCAACCCTCCAATACAATAAACTAGGTAAGTATGCATCTGCAATAAAACCCATATCAGCACTCTAATTTAATCAAATTCAATGTCCTTCTGAAAACAACAGGCCCACAAAGTTTGCACTTGATAATTTCTTCTATATTTTGAAAACCAGAAATATTTTCATGAAAAATGGGAGATTATGACAATGCTCATTCAAGTGAAAAACAGTCCCTGCAGATTAGAATTTTGCCCTCTAGAAATGTTCAAACCTGATTCAAGTTGTGAGGAGTTGGAAGGCATGCCACACACCTTTGGAAAGCCCTATCAGTCTAGTTTACAACACATCAAACGATATGTCATTTAGAGTTTTTAGGAGGAACTTATGGCCATTTTACTAAAAGGGGTTCTGAGCACCTGTTATGGTAAAAACAGCCTTCTATATTTTGAAACTTGGGAAACTCAACTCCGGATTGGTTCTAACAAAATCAAGGAAACAAGGAGCTATATGCATCAAGCCAAGGAGCTATATGCATCGACTCCGGATTGTATTCAATATTTCCATCAAGCCAAGGAGCTATATGCATTAAATTAAATCACCTGAGGTTAGAAATTAGTGCTGTACATCGGTGGGTTGTTCCAAACTCTAATCATTTTTGTATTAGTTCAATTTAAAATTTGTGGATCAAAACCAAACTTGGATGTAAACTCAACCCAGATACCTAGAGTGTGAACCCAATCCCAAGTAATTTCTCAAGGTTTGGGCTAGAGCCCGACCAAGAAAAACACAAAATCTGCCCCAGATCTTAGATTACTAAGAAAAACCCAGTAATAAAAGGCCATAATTTAGAGATGTTGGTTCCCCACAAAAAAAATATAAAAAAAGTATGCTTACAATATCTCAACGTTTGGGCTAGAGCCAGACCAAGAAAAACACAAAATCTGCCCTAGATCTTAGTTTACTAAGAAAAACTCAGTAATAAAGGCCATAATTTACAATTGTGGGTTCCAAGAAAAAAAACAAAAAAGTATGCTTACAGGCTCTTCTCCTTCACTCATGACATGATTAACAAACTTAGAGGCAAAGCCATGATCAAGTGCTCAACCTTTGAAGCCATTGTAGCTCATATTTGGAGAACAAGATGGGGTGCAATTAATGTGTGGATGTGTCTAGAAAAAGAAAAGATGCCAAGATTTGTGGCCCATGCTTTTTAGATATGAACCTTATAGGAGTCCTTTTTATGTGTGATACTCAAGTTCACACTACACAAAAGATGACTTTCTCTTTGTTGAAAGGAAAAGTAAAGATGATATAGATACACAGAACATGGCTTTGTTTCCTTAAATAGAAAAGAGAAAAAGAAAAAAAAAAAAGAAGAGATGTTCTATTCATTCTTTAATCTTTGTAGGTGGGTACCCTGATGAAAACAACAACTACACATGTCCAATGAGTCAACCTTAAACCAATTCAAAATATTTTGTTCTAAATAGACAAAAATCCAACAAACTAAAGCAAATAAATAAGATAGTTCTGCATAGATGGTCTAACCAAGGTATGAACCAGATGCACTGCATGTGTGCACACACACACATACACAGAGAAAGTAACAAGCTTGACTCAATACTGAATAAGATCATGGTGGATTTAAATGCATTAGGCACTTGGCAGTTAGCAATCGGCAATTGGTAATCAGCTTAATGTCCATCTTACATCTGTAATGGAGGAGGACGGGGTTTAGCATTTCGACACCAACTTGAAGACCTGTTCTTTAAAGGCCAAAGTCTTGAAAAACTAGAAAATGGTCTAAACAAGCTCAAATAATTCAGTATGTGTTTGTCATATCTCAAGGAGACTTGCTAAATGTTGAAAGTAAACTAATTGGAATGATGTATTTGTCAATTGTCAAGAGAAGCTTGATCAGGTTTAAAATAATGGTAGCAGAGATGCCGACAAGGATGAGCCGTATGAATCTTAATTGGGGATCAATTCATGACATGTACCCTAAACAAGAATGTTGTGTTTCTTCCTTCTCTTGCATTTACTTCCCTCAAATAATAGATATAAATGGTTCCAAGATATTCATGCAATGATGAACCTTTTTACATGCATACTCCACTGAAAAGAAAAGAAAAAAGCATGAAGTTTGCTTTAGTGAAAAACTGCACATGGAGCTAACAGCAATGCATAACAACAAATCACAACAGTGGCTTTAAAACTCAGGCCAGGCCAGCCAGCATATGCCCAAACTTTCAGCTCCACGAGTGGCTAACAAATGGGACTCTTTCTCAACTACCACAAGATCTTTTTCTTTTTTTTCTTTTTTGGCACAACCAAATTCTGTATGGATGTCTGCCTATGTTCTAATTCTATTCAAATTAACCCTGAAATCTGTTGCTTCTTGTTTTTTTATTTTTTGGGATGGACAATCAAAAAATTATATCAAAATAAGGGGAGGGAAGTACAAATACACACGCATTATAAGTGCATGTACCTGTCCTACCACAAAGATAAACTATGAGAAAGCAGAAACACTATCATAATCACATAAATACAGAAAGACCACTATTCAATCAGTGCTAATACAATTAAATTCTTAGAAACACCAGTACATGTTAAAAAAGAAAAGAAAAAAAATCTAAACTCCTTTCTTATGCATGCTTATGTTGATGTAAGAACCAAAGTGTCCTCAAGGACTTTAAGCATTATTCTTATTGAAAGAAGGAAAACACAGAATTGAAGCAAACATAAGGCTAAACCTTAAGCAGTAGTAGCAAACATGAAGATAAAGCTTAAGCAGTTAACAAGGACTTTAAATAACCTAAAAATCTATCTAATTGGCAATAATCCCAAATCTATCGAAATGACAGAGCACTGAAACCAGAAGAGGAAGGAAAGAGTACAAGTAGGCATCGACTTTATTCTCTAACTCTCTTTTCAAGGTTGAGAACTTGAAATGTTGCCCAAAAAAAAAAGACAAAGAAAGATGAGACTGGAAATGCCATCCAGCAAATTATTAAAGGGGCAAAATTCATGCCTAATGTATCTGTGGCATCAGAGAATGCCAGTAGGTAAGGCTAGAAGATCAAATTTCACTGTTCGTGGTCACTACTTACCCACCCAATTTTTCCATATTCTTGTGAGTATTCCAGGGTTACCATCTTGAACTTCGAGCCAGATTCCTATGGCCATGTCAACCTCTCACCTCCAAATTTACTTTAACAGATAGAAACGGACAACAACAGACGAACAATTACTATTTCTCCAAATAGTCCAAACAGACGCAAACAAAGCACGACAATACATTATCTTGCCTTATTTCTTGAGGAATGGAAACCTCAATCATTGAAACAAGAAGACTCCATTATTCTGATCACCCCTTGTTGATCAAACCTCCCATTCACCATAAAAAAGAAGAAAACAGAGGAGGCGATTAACAAAAACAGGAAAAAACACTATAAAAAAGAAGAAAACAAAGGAGGCGATAGAAAACACCATAAAAAATAAGATAACAGAGGAGGCGATTAACTAAGACAGGAAAAAATAATCAAATACATAGCAGATTTCGATGGTCGGCTTTCAGAGTTTATACCTTTCGACAAGGCACGCCGGAGAGCAAAGTATCAAAATAGAATGAATTGAGGCAGGGCACGCTGGAGACTGAAATATCAAGCCCTAGGTCTTCTCGCCAATATCGCTGCCGTGCGCAAGATTCGTTGCAAGAATGAAGAGCGCAGGGCGTGAGAAGCCCTCCTATTTAATTTGTTGCCGCGGGAAAGAACACAATCTCCTCTTAATTTGTTTTTATCTGTTCCGCGGGAATCAGCCAAGTATGGCCATTCCTACCAAAAAAAAGAAATAGCCAAAGTATGGCAATGGTCCGGTCGGGTTTTGAATAAAACCACAGCTGAACCCAAATGTGACAATTCACATCTATTATTGGAAACCACAAGCAAAACTGAATTGGGTTCCTTAATATAAAGCCAAAACTGACCAATATAAATCTAAAACAAAGCTTAATAGTTTTTTTTTTAATTTGGTTTCTCTAGTTTTATCAATTAAGGGGTGCAATTTGGTTTGGTTTGGTTCAGGTTTACCTCAACCTGAGACCAACCCTAGGTCTACTACAGCCTAAACTAAACCAATCCAAATTAATACCAATTATCTTACCTCGAACAACAAACCCAAAATAGAATATAAATAGCTAATACATAAATATCGAATAATTATATTCTATGTATATTTCATATATTCTATATTATAAATTTATTTATAATATAGATACATAAATAGCTAATACATATATATCATATAATATATATTCAACTGATGCAGGGGCAAAGGCAAGAAGTGATTGTGATATTTTCCTGATTAGGGCGGTTTCGAATGCATTTCAGTCTTTTTCCCATAACTTTGGATACAATTATCGGAATCACGCATATGACCCCAATTCGGAAAGCTCTTTTCGGCGCGCACACCATGGGCACCCAACTACGCTTGGTGGGCATTGTTTACACCCTCAAATTCTGCTGTTTTCCCTACCGAATCACCAATTTTAATTTTTTTTGCTATTTTTAGTAAGTCTTAGATTGTCAATTTGCACATGATTTTGAACCTGATTTGGGCTAGGTTTTTGGCAGAATGCTTATTTTATTCTGTATTTCCTTTTAAGGGCCTGTTGCTATTTTTGGTAACGGATGAGTTTTGGCTATATATAGTACGGCTTGTGGACTGTTTTTGGGCAAATTCTCTGTATTCTTCCCTGTTAACTATCTGTTCAAACTAGCCTACATAGTAATTGCTACTCTATCCGGTGTCATCAACTCAGTTCAGATTGGTTTAAAACTTTATAAATAAAACAAATTCCTAGTTGTTGGTTTCTATAGTATATATATAAAACCAAAACCAAACTGGAACTGATAATAAAAACAAAATTAAACTTAGCTAAAATTTTTAGTTTGGTTATGCTTAATTATTTGTTCTAACTGAATAGTTTCCATCCCTATGTATTAGTGGTATGATATAGTGGAGAACCTTAATGAGCATTGCAATGCTGTTTTAATTAACGACAAACCTCAAGGAATGCAACAAATGCTTTTGAAATTAACAGTGAACGCTAAAGAATGTTGCAAATGATTTTTAAATTAATGATTTACATTAATGAATGTTGCAATTAAATTCTTTTTTCATTAGCAACAAACATCAAAGAATGCCTCAAACATCAAAGAATGCCTTCGATGTTCATTTTATAGTGGCGAACATCAAAGTATGTCACCATATGATATATATAGAAACATATATTTATGTCACCAAAAAACAAATTTTTTGTGGTGGATTGAGTAAAATCTCCACACGAAGTGAGAATATAATTAATTTTGAGGCCCAGATCATTAAGATATATTACATAATGACAACAGTTTAATAATATGGAATTTGCATGTTCTAAGATGGCAAGAACCAGAAAGTTTTAATTTTCAATCTGCTTAATTTCAACTCTGACGTTAATTTCCTATAAAAGTCACCTTAGATTAGTTATTACTTTTTTAATTATTGTGAATTTTATTATATTAACACATTTAATTTAATAATTAAGCAACTTTTTTAGCAAACATCATTGTAACTTAGTGTTTGTGACAATTTAATGTTGGTGACGTTTTCAAGGAAACGTCACCAAATTTTAATATGTGTGATGGTTTGTAGTAAACATCACCATAACTCTTAATATTATTGTGACATTATGTACTAAACATCACCATAATTTCATATTTGTGACGTTTGGTACCAAACACCACCACAATTCTCAATATTATTGTGACATTTTGTACCGAATATCACTATAATATTTTATTTGTGACGTTTTGTAGCAAACCACACCATAAGTTCAAAACTATTGTGACATTTTGTAACGAATGTCACCATAATTTAATCTTTGTGACGTTTCATATCAAATGTGACCAAAATTCCTAATATTAATGTGACATTTTGTATCAAACATCACTAATTTTTTTATTTTTTGTGACATTTTGTAGCAAATGTCACCATAAGTCTAAACAATATTGTGACATTTTATAGCGAAGGTCACCAAAATTTAATACTATGACGTTTTGCAACAAACATCGCAATAATTCTAAGTATTATTGTGACGTTTTTCCACTAAATATCACTATAAGTTTGTATTTGTGACATTTTGTAGCAAACATCACTATAATTTTTAATATTATTGTGACAAGTTGGAGCAAACGTCACTATAATTTTATATTTGAGATATTTTTCAATAAATGTCACCATAATTTAATATTATTGTGACGTTTTCTATTTGAACATCATTAAAAAGGTGATATTAGTGACGCTCTGTTATAAACATCATGAAAATTAACTTTAGTGGCGTTTGACCTTAAACATCACCAAATAAACGTCACTAATGCCCACTTTTCTTGTAGTGATGGGTTCAAAATTTACAAGTTGACCATGTCTATTTTCTCCTCAACAGTCCAAGATGAAATGATTTTTTTTTAGAATTGGAAAAATTGACAACCAGTAGAAAGTATTCTACACACTGATCACATATGTTTTGATCAAGAAATTGAAAACTCTTTAGGTCAAGCTTTCGGTCAACTATGGTAAAAATCCAAAGTTTTTCATAGCAAACTTCAGGATAAATGTACTCTTGCAGAATTGAACATTGCTCTAAATAGCCTTTCAATTATCCATCTGTGATATCAAGAGAACTTCTTTGGGATAATTTACCTAAAACATACAAACAGCAATGGATGTCTCCAAGAAAGTAGTGTCAAGACCCAAGATCTTTAATAGTGAACTTTAAATTAATTTTAAAAATAAATTCTTTTGGAAATGATAATTGCTTTAGCTAGCTTTGCAATCTTCCATGTGTGCTTTCAAGGAACTTCTTTGGCATATTTTTGTGTGGGACATATGAACAAATGTGTATGTTCTTATGACATTGATTCGCAGAAAGTAGCATAAAGACCCAATAATTTTAATAAAAATATTAAAATAAAATAATTTTTATGATAAACTCTGGTAGAGATGCGCATTGCTCTATGTAGCCTTCCAATATTCTATCTGTGCTTTTGAAGAGAACATATTTGGTATATTTTGCTTGAGGTATGTGGACAATAGTGGATGCCGTTGTGAGTTTGTTTTCTATGAAGTGTCATAAAGATCAAAGACTTTTAATGGAAAGCATTGCTCTAGATAGCATTTCAATCATCAATTTTTGCTTTGGAGAGAACTTCTTTGTCATATTTTCTCGAGACATACAAAAAATAGTGGATATCCTTAAGATTTTGATTCCTTGAAAGTAGTGTTAAGCCTAACATCCTTAATAGTAAACTTAATAATATTTTATAATGAACTCTTTTAAAAATGAGAATCACTCTAGATAGATTTGCAATCATCCATTTGTACTTTGTAGAGAACTATGGTATATTTTGCACGAAATATACAAAAACAAAATTGGATGCTTTTATGGCATTGATTTCTAGAAATTGATGTAAAGATCGATATATCCAAGACTTTTATCATCTAACCTTAAACAAATATAAGAAAAACTCTTTGTAGAGATCAGCATTGCTACAAGTAGCCTTGCAATCATCTATTCGTTCTTTGGAGAGAATTTTTTGGCATGTTTTCCTTGAGACATGGATAAGAATACCTGTCGTTGTAACTTCATTTCCTAGAAAGTAGTGTAAAGACCGAAGAATTTTGATAGCGAACTCTGAAATAATTATAAAAAAGTTATTGTATAAATGAGCATTGCTTAGTTGTGCTTTGGCCTCTTTGACGTATTTTGGTTTGTGATTTTGTGGGACTTCTTTTGGCATATTTCCATGAGACATAAAAGATTTCTTTAGCATATTTTCCTTGAAATATATGAAGGATAGTGGATGTCGTTGTGAAAATTCCAAGAATGTACAAAAGGACACATTAGCTTGCTTTGAAGCAATCTCAAAAACTCTTAGAAATTAGCATTGTTCTGGGTAGCTTTGCAATCATCGTTCTGTGCTTTCGAGAGAACTTCTTTGGAATGTTGTTCATCAACCATATTCCAATTGTCCATATTGTACAACTACTTTTTCTCCTCTTCAAAAAGAAATAAATAAATATAATCAATTGATTTCTATATAATGATCTTCTTCCTATGACCAACATGCACTGGTGACTTGCAAGCCATCTTGTATTTCTTTCTTAATGGATTGTGGGATGCGGCATTTTTTGGTTATCATCATCCTCTTGCTTTTTGTGCCTACAGGTGATTTCTGCTCTCTCTCTATTTGTTATCTTCAACACATATGCCAAACAATTGTGTTGCATAATTATGCATAAGATATGTTGATAGTGGTAAATATTTACTAGCTTCTTTTTCCTGTTATGGAGAGTGTTCAAATTCTAAATAGATACAATCAAACACCCTCAACCCACAGACACACACGCACATAGTTAGATACAAAAGAGATGGTAGTAAATATTAACCACAAAAGAGATGGTAGGCAAGAAAGTGGTACAGAAGAAGGCATCAAATCGTCTGATAATGGTCTCTGTGGTCAATGTAAATTGCTACAAATTCGGCAAGAATTGTAAACAAGCTTGCATAGATAATGGATATCCTAAGGGCGGTTGTTGTAGAGGCTTTATTCATTGCCATTGCTATAGTTATGTTTCAGGGCATCGATTGGCGCACAAGAGGACTCTAACATGGATTCGTAATATGAAAAATGAGTTGAAAAAGAATAATTGTCCAACAAAGTTTGGTAGAGGGAGCGGAAGTAATTTCCAAACAGAAAACTAGTGCTTTGGTGTCTTATAAAAATAGAATAAAGATGCATCAGCCTTATACGATATTAATAAAGGTAAGGAGAAACAATTATGGCTACATCCTCTTTAATGGTTAATGAGTTGTGGTTCTGTAGTACCATAGTGTGTTGTAAGAATACACATCAGCCTTGTATGATGTTAATCTCACTTATTTAGTTTAGTTAGCATTTACTTCTTGTTTGTGGTATTGTACTAATGGAAATATGGTAAATGTTTTTATCAAAAGTTATAAATAATTGGTTGTTGAATAAACCAATAGATTAGCTTGAAGGGATGTCTCCACTTAAGGCATGCCTTCAGTGAATAGATGCCTTGAAAAGGCGTCACTTAAGGCACCTCTTAAGTGCATAGATGCCTTGAAAAGTGTATGAGGATGTCTACAAAATGTCATCATCTCCACCCATTTTATGTATAGTTCAAGAGAGATTGAGCTCTCTCTCTCTCTCTCTCCCTATTTTCTTCCTTCTGGAGATTTCATAGCATATTCATTCAAACGTCGAGCAATACACCATCAGTTCGCCTCAAGTCTAGTAACCTGTTCAATCTACCACAAGGTCAAGAACCGCTGAATCCTAGACAGTGGCTACATGCAACCTAAGGCACTAAAGAGACTATCCCATAAGGACATTTTTTGGTATTAAGCATGGTGCAAAATTTGCATGCCTTAGTATACATGTCAATATAAGTTTCATTTCATTTATAATATGTTATATTTCATTGTCTTACATACTAGAATTATAAGCAAGCAAAAAGCATACTTGTGATATATATTCAAAATTACTTAAATAATATATCAGTCTTGCCTCCCCTAACTTATTTTGCTAAAATTATTAGTACTAAAAAATAATATATTATTATCTAGAGAGCTAGACAATATGAATTATGTGGCGTGGGCAACAGGATGTGAACCTATGCAAAAGCAAAGCCACAACTATTCTTGGGACAAGAAGTTAGGAAGAGACATGATTAGATTAATTATTTATTAGTAATATATTTGGTTGATATAATAAAGTTTGGAATAATTATATATATTGATTATAAAGCTTTCAGACAAGTAGTGTTTCAAGATTTGATTTAAAAATTGAATTGTTAAGACACAACTCTTAGTGTAAGTTAAAAAGTTGTGTGACACAAATCTTCACATGAAGAGGTGTGCTTATGTCCATTGGACAAAACTATTTAAGTTAAGATACATCCATGTTTCCCTTGGATACACCTCTTCCTTTTAAATAGTATGTTTGAATAGGTTCTTGTATCCATTGGGCACAACTCTTCAAGTTAAGAGCCACCTGTGTGTCCCTTGCACACCCCTTTCATTTGAAAAATTATGTTTGAATGGATGCAACATTTTTTACAAATTGGGACTCTCATAACCCATTCATAGGATTAAAAGCATCCGAGTGAAGCACAAATAAAAAGGCTGTTCTCATTGTCTTCTAGGTCTCTATCTTAAGAAAATAAAATACAAATATAAAAGTGTAGCATGCCGGATCCAAATTTCTCAATGAATTTTTTTTACACGGATCGAGGCACCATCGAAGTAAACAATTAAATATAACTATGAAGGGGACAAGGTATGTTGGAGTGCGCCAATGACTTAAATTTGTATGGACAGTGTTTGAAGTTTATTGTAGCTTTGCTCTTGTGCACCACCACCTGGTGTGTGTGTATATTATTAATGTAATATTTATATGTACATATAGATATCATCTTCTCTTTTACATACCCTTCATCCTAACCAAAAACCAATTTAATGGGCTTTTGTCTTTTCTATTGTAAAAGAGATGGGGCCGAAGGTTGCAGAAGGAAGAATCGGGGTGAAGTGTCCTAATTTTACAGAACTTTGCAGCAGGCACTCCGTATGTGCTACTTCTTGCCACAATAATGGCTTTCCGGATGGTGGCCGTTGCAGGGGCATTACTTGCTATTGCACAACAAAGACGAGGATAAAAAGAACTCGATATTAGATCTGCCTTTGATGGTTGATGAGTTGCACTTGTTTAGAGCTTTGGTATCATAAGGATTAACTTAAGATGCATCAACGTGTATTATGTTAATAAAGGTAAAGAGAAATGCTCATGGTTATATTTGCCTTTGGTGGTTAATGAGTTGTACTTCTCTAGTGCTTTCGTGTCTCATAGAGATGAAATAAAGATGCATCAACCTTATATAATGTTAATCTCACTTATGTAGTTCCTGCTTGGTTTTCTCCATCCAATGTTAATAAAATTTCATGTGTTCCATCTCTCTCTCTCTCTTAGGTTGACATATCTTAGTTATCACATGTAATGATGATGTGGCTGATTGAGATTTGAGATTTCCCACATGTATATATATTTTTATTTTTTTCTAAAGGTTTCTCGTTAATGAAATTTCTGTATGAACGTTGTTGATTATGGGATTTTTACCAAAGTTTAAAAATAGAAAAAATCCATTTGAATGATTCTCTTTGGTGTAGAATCTAGAATTTTTGAGGAAATAATAATATAATTTAAATTTGGAAATTTTGGAAGAACTCCAATGGTTAAATATTCTTTAAATAAAGAAAGGTATTTTAGCTATTTCCTAGCTAGCAAAATTAGTAAATTGATTAATTAAAAAGTATTAGATCTGAAAATTTTAATTTGACCTAATTTTTTGAATTTAAATAGCAAGATTTATGGCCTAATAAATGGGAAAATGACATTGGTAATTACACTTAATTAGGGGCCTTAAATTGTGGTTATGAGGTGATTAGGTAATATTTAAAAATAGGATGAATAAGTATGAGGTTTAGGGGAGAGGATTTAGAAGGGAAGTTGAGAGAGAATAGGAAAGTTTCTTATTATAAAGTCTCTTGATGTAACTAGGATTCTAAATTACTTAGATTTGGGCGTGTGAGTTTAAAATGGAAAAAGAGAAAAGTGGTAGGATTTTTTGATTGGCATCTCACGGTTGCAACATAGACAAAAAAAGATAAAGGGATCGACTGAAAGATCAAAGGAAGAAGAAGAAGAACAATGAGAGAAAGGGATCAAGAGTTGTCGAAGGCTTTAGCTTTGGGATTGTTACTAATTGAGGCAAGTAGTAACCCGTTAAAATCAAATTTTGCATTGTTTTCTCGGTTTAATCGATGAACTAAGAGATTTGTTTACCACATGAGAGAAGGATGTGTTTACCACCTACGAGTGAGGTTTGTTTACCACATGTGGGTGAGATTTGTTTACCTCCCACAGAAGAGATGTGTTTAGCACCTACAAATGAGATTTGCTTACCACCTGCGAGTGAGATGTGTTTATCATTTGTGGAGGAGAATTATTTATGTAATTCAACAACCAAACCCGGAATGTTAGTAAAATCGGGCTAGAACGAACTAAAATTTTATGGGGAATTTAAATTTTTTTTTAATTATATCAGAGTACCATTGGAAGCATAGCATAAATATTTCGATTTAATACAAATTAATTTACAATAATAAGTTCTTTAATCTAAATTAATTCTAAAGTCATGATCATAATTCTACCCAGGTGCTCACCACCCACACTTGACGATCTCTCCAAGCAAACTTGAAAAATAGGGAAAACCGGAATGAGATATAAATCTTAACAAGTAGCAAGGTGCATGCAATAAAACAGTTTATTTTTATGAAATAGTCATGAGGTATATCGATAAATCAAAGCAAGGATAAATAAATTCAGATTTATATAAACTATTCCAACATATACAATAAAATATAAACAAACACCACATGTGACATCACAGGACTCATGAAACAAAATAAGTCTTTGAACAAATACTCTTCATTCACTACGCCACCACGCGACTTATGAGTGAAGCTAGTAATCAAATCCCACATACCCGCAACTGTAGGCTGACAATATGGGAACTAGACATCGACTTATTGGGCACGAAACTCACGTACCAGCTACTTATATATGAAATACGGAGTTTGGCATGTACCACCCCAGCATGCAGCCCCTGAATTTGGACATGGGGGTGGTGTGAGACATGGAAAATCTCTTAGAAGACTTCCTAATCATCACACGGGGTATGACAAAATATAGGAGTCGCCACCATTCCTTTTTAGGTGTGTGGGCACCAAAGTAATCAAATAAAATGAAAAAAATGCAAAATTATAGTTAAAAGTAACTCCACTTTAAAAATAAAATCTAGAGATGGGTAAGGAGATTAAAGGTGTTAGGCACCCCTATTCATCCACACAAGGTGGTTGCCAAATGTTGTTCATGCTTTGAAAAAGGCTTGAAAACAAAAACTAAATCAAAAGTAAAGAAAAAGAGTAAAAAGATGTATGACTTTTTCTATATGAATGGCCCAATTAACGCTGGACCCTTCATATTAATATGCCATCTCTAGGGTTTCATGATTGAGTAAAAATCAAGATGAACATCAAAGAAAACAAACCTAAAGTAAAACTTGAAAAACTATTCTTAGGCTAAATCATTGAAGTATTTTAAAATCAACATGACTCAAGTTGAAATCTTTTGACCAAAACATCAAAGAATAAACCTAAACTATTTAGGGTACAGATCTTGTCCAGATCTCTCGTTAGTTGAGAGATAGAAATCAAATCTACCCATGTTGATAGAAAAACCTCAAAAAGGGAGAGTTTAGACCATAACATTCTCTCTCAAAGATTAAAACTATTTTAAAATCCTTCCATGAAACCCTAAAGGTTACTTTAAGGCTTCTGATCTCAAAGAAACTAAAAGAAAGAAAGTTGTGAAGAGAGTGTTATTGTGTATGTCAGCACCCCATTTTTGCACCATAGAATTGCCTAAGAAGCATATCTTAAACCGGCATATATGTGGGCACGTAAATTGAGATTTTTATAGTGGACATATCTTTCTGAAATAACAAGCCCATAATAAAGAGAATTCTGAGCCGATTCCGATGCACCAAACCATGCTCAAATCGGATCTCAAACGGCTAAGTTATGAATAAAAGAAATAAAGGGTAGTTTGGGGATTTTTATAAAACCGAAATTGGATCCCACATGGCAGCCACGTGTATGCCATAGTGGCTGCCATGTAACCAATGATAAATTAAAAATTTTGGGGTTCTTTTAGTAAATAAGTAAGTTTCCTAATGGGATTTGTTAACAAATGAATACAAAATTTAATAACAAAGTTAATAAAAGTTTTAAAATTAAAAGAAAATAAAAAAAATATAAACAAAGAGAAATGAGTTGGACGAATTGGTCCAACTCATATTCTCTTGATATATTGAGACTAAGCTTAAAAAAAATATAAGCCTAAAAAAATATGGGACAAAATAGACTTTGACCAAACGTAAATGAATAATGGTGTTTAAGAGAGGGAGAAGAAGAGTTAGGGGTTTAAGAGAGGAAGAGGAGTTAGGGGTTTAGGTGTTTAAGAGTGGAAGAGGAGAAGTTAAGGAAATGAGAGGTTTAGGAGAGGAAGAGGAAAGGTTAGGGGTTAAGAAGTTGAAAGGGTGGGAATTCTCTATAAAAAGCCTTGAAATTGGGAGCAAAAGGAGAAGAGGAAAGAAGAGAGTTCTTTGAAAAAATCAAAGAGGGAAATGAGAAAAAGAGGTGGAAGGAGTTTGTGCAAGAAAAAGGGGGGAAACATCCGGAGTTGTGCTCACCAGTTTCCGGGAAATCGACTCCATACTAGGTTTTTATTTTATTTTATCTTATTTGTTGATTCTTTAATCAAGTATTTTTTAGTATTGTTAAATTTTCAAAGCGAAAATAATACAAAGCATGTTATTGTTATGGCCGAATGTGTTATTTCATGTTAGTGTTGTTAAATAAAGCATGTCACTGTTATGGCCATGGCCTGTAGACACCCCAAAATTGCGTTGAGAAAATGATGAAAAATTGGCCAAAATCATTCTATATTTTGTAACCAACCCAAAAATTCAGATTGAAATGTTCTTTATTGTATCTGACACAAGTCATCGAATACAAGAAAGAATTTTTATATCCGATAGAAGTCGTCGGATACAAGCAAGTATTATTGTATCCGACGACATGTGTCGGATATAAATATGTTCCCTTATATCCGACCTGAGTTGTGGAATACAAGGTTTTTTGCTTAAAATTAGGGTTTTCCGAAAGTTTTCACTTTTTACCATCATATCCTTTGTTTAAGGAGTGGAAATCTCGGAAATAGCCTTAGGGTTAAGTGGGAGAATGCTAAACACTTCCTTGTGTCTACCATTAGGGTTCCCCCTAACCCTAACCTTTGCTTATAAATAGGAGGCTCCTCCTCAAGCAAATGGCCAAGAATTTTATAGCTACGAGTTGGAGATTGAAGAGCTCCCAGTGAAGAAGGGAACCACTGCCGCATTGCTCCCAGAAACCCAGGAAAGCCTGGAACTTCTTTATTTTTCTGTTTTACATTCTAGGGTTAGATCTTTCTTCTACCTTTCTGTATAATAATGGCCTATTCTTTGTGCTTGAAACCCCTTTCCCTACTCAAAGTACTTCGAGACTCCCTCTAGCCGTAAAATGTGAGAGGGATCTAGGGGAAACGAGACTGGGAACTGACCCTTAGTCCTAGAACCCTCTTGAATGGCCTATGATTGTGTGAAACCCCATTCCCTACTCAAAGTACCCCAAGACTATCTTGAAATCGTAAAACGTGGAGAGAGAACTAAGGGAAACGAAAATGGGAATGGAACCCTGGTTCTAGAACCCCCATTTTATTGATATGCTTTGAATGCTATATGTCATGATGTGTTGAGACAATTTTTACACTTGTACACATAGCACTCGTTTTGTCGGAATCGGCTTGTATTTCGGATCTATCGTATTCATTGTGGTAGATTTGAAATAAATGGCCCTAAGTAGTTCGGGGACATTTCTTGAAGATTTTCAAAATGATTTCAAGCAAGTTATCTTTGAGTATTGAAGACCTCATGGTCTAACCTCTCGGTTTTAGGCATTTTTGCTCCATTTTAGGGTTTTTGGCATATTCTCTCCAATCGAAGAGAATGGTTAGCCAAACTTGTGTCCTATTTCCTCCTGGAGGTTTTTCAACACATTTTTAAATGAATTTGATTTAGATTGCATGGATTACACACACTTGATCACTGTTTTGGGTTAATTTTACTTAAAATGGCAAAACTGGACAGCATCTGTACCCAAACTTCGGACGCTCATAACTTCATCATCCGGATGAATTTTGGAGTGATTCCAAAGACATGTAAAATGTGATGCTATCTAGTTCATGTCTGTAAAATTTCAGCCATTGTTATTGAGTGGATTTTTGACACCATTCAATCGAAGTTGATAGGTCAGTTCAGGCCAGATTGCTGAACCTATCACTTTGAATGAGCATCATCTGTTAGTTTTAAGTCTGATTTGAGTGATTTTGATTTCGGTGCTTTCCTTTATGAGTCTATTTTCAAATCCAATTGGTTTAATAATTTTTTGATTTCATTTGTATCGTGGGTAACTGATTTACTCAGAACTGCTCAATAGCACATTTCTGGGCTAATCTGTGATCTTTAGGGCCTGTTCGGGGGGTCACCCAAGGCACATCTGGATGAAGTTTTGAAAGATGGCACTACATACTTCATTCATGCCAAATTTCACGGATTTTTATAGAGCCAATTTTCTCAAATGAATTTCCAAAGTTGCCCACTTGTTACTTTTACTGATTTCCAACAGCAAATTTCAAAAGAGCATAACTCTTAGGGTTTTAACCGGATTTAATTGAAAATTTGCATGAGTCTTCTATTTATCATAATCTTTCAAATGGATTTTGTTTGATTCAATTTGAATTTGATTTGAATGAGTTATGGTCAAATGACTCCATCTTTTACCAAATTTTCCGGATTTGTCTTAACTTGGTTTTGTTCAAGTTTTGCTTTGATTTCCATTTAATAGTGATGTCCCAGAAGTGATAATTCCATAAAAGAAAGTCTAAGATTCATTAGACTTCTCATGTGGTGGGACCATATATGTGTTTAATCTTTTTCAAGCCTTTTTGATTATTTTAGCAAGCTTTCTTTATTTTGGGCATGAACAACACTTGGCAACCACCTTGTGTGGGTGAATGGGGGTGCCTAACACCTTCCCCCATTCATAATCTAATCCCTTTACCCATCTTTGGATTTTATTTTCAAGTAGAGTTATTTTTACTCTAGATTTGCCCTTTGTGCTTTATTTTGATGATTTTTGGTGTCCATTCACACCTAAAAGGAATGGTGGCAACTCTTCAATTTTTTTGAATCCCATGTGATGACTGGAAACTCACTGGATTGATTTTTCTCCATGTCTCACAACTGGCGACTCTGCTGGGGATTTGTGGATTTAAGCCATGATTGGTGTATTTGCTCATGTTTTTTCCTTTATTTTTGAATGCTTGCTGTTTTGCCTATTTTATTGGTGCATGTTGATATGTTTCAAATCTGTTTCGTATGACTAGAAAATTCATAAGGATAATGGCATGTGTGTATTATTTGATTATGCCTAGAATCATGTTTATGGCCGTATCTTGGTGTACAAGCTTACTTGTTGTATTTTTATACTTTGCTTTGGGGGTTTAGTGCCATGTTTTGAGCATGAAAAGGAAGAGCATGAAACTCAGTAAATTCAGTAGGTATTTTGGAGATTTTCAAGCATGTCTCCCCTAATTAAAACACCTCTTGTACCAAATTGTTAGTTGCTGTATTTTAGGCTTCAATTTGGGTAAGAATGATACATTTTGAGCATGAAAAGGAAGAGCATGAAACTCAGTAAATTCAATAGATTTTAGGGGTTTTTAAGCAAGCTTTCCCTAATAAAACACTTTTTGTGCAATATGTTTAGTTGCTGTATTTTTAGGCCTTGATTTGAGGTATGAATGATGCACTTTGGGCATAGAAATGAAGAGCATGAAATCTAGGAATGTAGTGGATGTTTTGAGTTGTTCAAGCATGCTTTTCATGATTTAATGGTTGTTTGTATAATATGATAACATGTTTGTATGCTACCTTTAGGGTATGTAGTAATTATGTGCATATTGAGTTGTTTTTATTACCTTGCTTGCTTGTGTTTTAGCTTTCACTATAATGTCATATTACCTTGGCTTGAAATTGTATGCATGGCTACGAAAAGAGTGGCAAGGGGCTGGGATGTTATAAATGCACCTTGAATTTCAAATGCACTTGAGCACTTTAAACTCTTTGCACAGCCTACCCATTACCTATAGGAAGTTGAACCCGAATGTGTGTAGCTTGGCGCAATGAGGTCGATACTTCGGAAAGCGAAAATGAAAACATTTATCTTAGAATCTAAGTCAATGATGTGATGACAATGGGATCTGTGATTCGATTCCGGGCATCACTAGACTTGAGTTCTAAGTTGCCAATTAAGCCAAAACCCAAAAACCATACGCTTGAAGGTGGAGAAATACGTTTTCAGCTAAAGTAAACAATTACGTTTGGGGAATTGGGTGTAATTTTGGGAAGGTCATTTGCATGTTTCACCGGCCAAGGTATAATATGAATACTATATTGAAGGTAACACAAGGCGGCAAGGTAAAACCATGTTTTGTGATTATCTTCATGTAAATTAAAAGCCATGGTGTCCATATGGTTGGGATGAAATTTTTCCCAAAAGTGTTTGCAGCATAAGGTTGGTGTAACCCATAGGAAGAGTTTTCAACTCAATTTAGAAGTCATCCTACCCAAAGTCCATGTAGAAGGCAACCAAAAGTACAAAATCCATGAATTGGGGTATAACT
Organism: Buxus sempervirens; assembly: GCA_947561395.2. Classification (NCBI taxonomy): domain Eukaryota; kingdom Viridiplantae; phylum Streptophyta; class Magnoliopsida; order Buxales; family Buxaceae; genus Buxus; species Buxus sempervirens. The sequence continues at coordinate 12,897,920 of OX387188.1, forward strand.
TTGGAGGGTACAAGTACCCTCATGAATTTGTGCATTTTTGAAAGTATGGTGTCAAAGCCCAATTTGGGACTGAAGTTAGAAGCCAAGTCAAGGTGAATATTAAGTGGGAATGAAAATAACATGATCTAGTGAAAAAGATGAGTCAAAAAGGGCCATTTCGGCATTAACTGACAACTCAGGTCGGTTAAACAACATAATATGCTTATCCGACATATGTCATCGGTAACAAAGGCTTATGTATGTATCCGATTAATTACATCGGATACAATAAAGCATAGCTTTATCCGATCTGTCATGTCGGATAAAGCCCAGAAATTTGCAAATGGATTTTTCATCCCCATTTTTTGAGAATAAGATGCCTAAAACATTGTAAATAATCTTTAGGCACGCCAAGGAGAGTATGAAAAGATAATTCAAGTGTTCAAAAAAAAATTTTTTTTTTCACTAAGGATTTGACCTAATTTTGAAGCACAAATCTACCAGTTTTCCCTCAAGCTTAAGGAAGATACAAAAAAAGGGAACCAAGGAGTCATATTTTTTGATACCAATTCACCTCAAACATGTTTCAATCAAACTTTTGAACTTGAAAACTGAGGAAATTCAGCAAATCTAAAAAAAAAAATAAAAGAAAAATTAAAAAATATATATATATATATATATATATATATATATATATATATATATATATATATATATAATATATAAAAAACCCTTTGGTTGGTCACTAGTACCAATCAAATCAAAAATTTGTGGGACACTTGGAAGCCCTAGAATATTCCAAAAAAACCTTTGGTTGTACACCAGTACCAATAAAATCAAAAATTTTTGGGACACTTGGAAGCCGTAGAATATTCCAAAAAACCTTTGGTTGGTCACTAGTACCAATCAAATCTAGAATTTGTAGGACACTTGGAAGCCCTAGAATATTCCAAAAAACCTTTGGTTGGTCACCAGTACCAATCAAATCAAAAATTTGCGGCACACTTGGAAGCCCTAGAATATTCCAAAAAACCTTTGATTGGTCACTAGTACCAATCAAATCTAGAATTTGTGGGACACTTGGAAGCCCCAGAATATTCTAAAAAACCTTTGGTTGGTCACCAGTACCAGTCAAATCAAAATTTTGTGGGACACTTGGAAGCCCTAGAATATTCCAAAAAACCTTTGATTGGTCACTAATACCAACCAAACCAAAATCTTGTGGGACCTTTGGAAGCCCTAAAATATTCCAACAATAAAAAAATAGAAAATATATATATATAAAAAGAAACAAATAAATCCGGACTTATGTTCACTTAACTCACTTATCTACATTTGTAGGTGTGTGATTAGGATCAAATTGGAGCTGACATGTTTCTTTGTTTTTCCTTCTCCAGGTACACATACTTGCAATCATTGCTACCGTGACCAGATCCAAAGCTCGAACAATGAATCCTGAAGAGAACTAAGCCCAAGCCACCGTTCCTACTCAAGATTTTGCTCAACTACAAGAGCAGGTGGCCGGACTGGCCAAAATGCTAAGAGATTTACTGGCGGCTCAGGCCCAAGCTCAAAACCAAGCCTCTACTTCGCATCAAGCACCGCCAGCTCAAACCTACGTTCCACTTCCAGCTCAACCTATACCTGAGCCCATTTCTGAACCTATTCTTGAACCTATCCTGATCAGGGAAAATACTGTGAAATATGAGAAAGAAATGGAAAAGGAAAGAGCAAGGGAGGAGATGGAAAGGAAACTGCTACATAAGATAGAGAGGATCTAAGAGGAACTCAAAGAGGTGAAGGGGGGAAACAGTTATGGAGGTACCACCTTCGACAACCTGTGCATATACCCGGATGCATGCCTACCAGCAAAGTTCAAGTGCCCGGACTTCGATAAATATGATGGCACAGGCTACCCAATGAGCCACTTGAAACTATACTGCGGGGCTTTGTGCCAGTTTGGCTGGGATGACGGCATACTGAACCAACTCTTCAAGAGGAATTTGACAGGATTGGCTTTGAGGTGGTTTGCCACGGTGGACCATGGAAGGATCAAAAGATGGAAGGACTTGGCCGATGCGTTTCTGGACAAGTATAAGTTTAATTCGGAGATCGTGCCAGATCGGTACGACATGATGAGAATGAATAAGGGAAAAGTGGAAACTGTACGGCAATATGCTAAGAGGTGGAGAAAGGCTACCTCCTAGGTTAGGCCGCCTATGTTGGAACCTGAGATGATTTCAACGTTCGTAAGCACATTGGGGCAGCCCTTCTATAATCATCTGGTGGGTTAGATTACCACCAATTCTGCAGCCCTGGTATAGGTGGCTGACTGGATCGAGGAGGGGGTCAGGTTAGGAAAACTCATTGACTACTCTACTTTGGCCGGACAATCGGATTCCTCCACTTCCCTAGCATAGAAGAAAGGAACTGTGTTCAAGAAGAACGGGGCAAGAAAATAAGGAGAAGTAAACGTGGTACAAGCTCCTCCTCCCAATAAACCACTCCATGTCAATATTTCTGCACCCCAGCAGGCCCAGTAGTCATATCAGACCCCTCTCAATGTCAATTTCTCCCCCCCCCCCCCCCCCCCCCCCCCCCCCCGTGCCTGCAAATCAGAGAAGGGCTTTTACTAAGGAAGAGAAGGATGCCTGGATGGCAGCAAGGAGGAGCAGAGTTTTTACCCCTTTCTCGTGTCTCTTTCCCAACTGTTGCCAACCCTGTTGAAAGAGGAGTATGTGACCTTGAAGGAGCCCAGCCCGAATGCCTCGAAGGGGAGGAATTTTGATCCAGCAGTCACTTGTGACTTTCATATGGGTGCACCGGGGTACTTTACAGACACTTGTTGGACGCTAAAGCATGCAGTTCAGGATCTGTTGAACTAGAAAGCCCTGGTCTTCAATACTGCTACGCCTGCCCCGTCGGGTAGCGACATTGGACAAAACCCCCTGCCTAATCACAATGGGGCAGGCCCGTCCAACTCTATCACAACCATATCCTCCATGAGAAGGGCCTTTGACCCATCTCAATTGATAGCTTCCGTGGGGACCTCGGTCAAGGTCCATTTCTTCCAAGGGCAAGAAGAGGAGGAGGTCAATGTCATCTCCAGAAAGAATGATTGTACTGCGGAGGATATTAGCTCCTCACTGAGCCGGGTCTCCTTTCTCATGGCCCAGATAAACATTGCAAGGCCTCATTTGGTCTTTAATTACAATTCACCCACCTTTTCTCCATCCCAGCCGTCAAAAACTCCCTTGGTCATCCAATGTGACCCCACCACTGTATCCGTTACTCCTTTGTTCCAACAGCTCCCAAGCAGCTTCTACCTTTGGTGGTAAATGTTCCACCTATCTGTAATATTCAAAAACCAGCTCCTACATCCTGGTCCAAGCGCCAACCACTGGTGATCCATGTCCCAAAACTTGCCTATTATGAGTCAGCTGTACCATGGAATTATAACGAGGGAATGATCATGAACCAGAGCCAAGAAGAGGTGAACCTCATGACGAGGTCAGGAAGATGTATAGAAGGAGTAGAAAAAGAAAAAGAAACAGAAGTGGAGAAGGAAAGAAAAGAAACAGAAAAAAAGAAAAACCAAAGTAGGATAAGACACCCCCCAGGGTGCAGAAAATGAGGCAGCATACCTCATCAAAATAATAAAGAAAAGTGAATTTAATTTTGTCGATCAGCTAAACAAGGTCCCGGCCCAGATTTCAATACTGGGCCTTTTGCTAAATTCAGAAAAGCACAGAGACGCATTATTAAGGGTGCTTCAGAGTGCATACGTGTCTCAGACTATTGATCTGGACCAGCTAGGCAAAATGGTTGGTCAAATCTTATCATACAATCTGATAAGTTTCTCGGAAAGTGAAATAAACCCAGGTGGGTGCTACCATAATGACCATTTGCACATCATTGTGCTTTGTAAGGGCAGTATAGTGGCACGGGTTTTGATTGACAATGGGTCGGCTTTAAATGTCTGCCCATTAATCACTTTGGCCAAACTTGGTCTGGATCAATCAAAGATCAAGCAGAATGGGAGGATTGTGAGGGCTTTTGATAGTTCTAAGACACACTCCCTAGGGGAGATTGAACTGCCGGTCACAATTGGACCGAATATCTTCAACATCACATTTGAAGTGATGGATATCCCCACAGCCTTCAATCTGCTCCTAGGGAGGCCGTGAATACACTTGGCTAGGGCAATACCATCCACACTTCACCAAAGAGTGAAGTACATAAGAGGACAAAGGGTGATAACTGTCCTAGCTGAGAATATTGTACCTTCCTATGCACGCGTGGGAGACGTGGCACGGGGTAATTTGGAGTCGCCACCGCCTGATGGGGTGCAGGCGGACACCTGGGTGCCTATCTTGTCTATTTAAGGCCTTTGGTCTGCGGCTTGAGATTCTAAGTCGGTTCTCGGTTGTGGTCTGGGGAAGTCTGTAGACACCCCAGTCCACCCCGTCGTATGACGGGTCCCGTGGGTTCCCTGGTTTGAGTCAGCTTTCTAGTTGGTTTTCACCCGATTCCTAATCCAGCATACTATTTAGTTAAGTCTTGGCGGGACCACCTGAGAGGTGTGGGTCCCTTTTAGTTGATTTTATCTTGTTTTATTTAAGTTATCTGAGTCTGGCTGGGTGGGCCCCGTTGGAAGGCCCACGGTGTCCCTGGTGGGCTTGGTTAAGCCCACATGTCCCTGTAGACACCCCAAATTGCACTACAAAATGAGAAAATAATTGAAAATATTAATTGGGATTTGAAACAGGTCAAAAAAGTATAAAATCTGGCCAAACTGGTCATGCCCGTATTTTGTTTACGGTCTGGTCATGCCCGCAGTTGATATACGGGCACGGCGTGCCCGTATTAATAACACGGGCAGGGCGCGCCCGTAATATATATACGGGCACGGGGGTTTTTGTGCGAATTTATCCTTTCTCGATTTTGGAGCCTTATCTGTACCCGAATATCTCTCTGAGAGATTTGAATTCTCTCATTTATCCCTTCGAAATCTCTTATTTATCCTATTTGGCAATGGATTGGCATTATCCTTATTTTTAACCCAATCTGGGGAGATCCTGGTATATCCTTCTGGACCAGTCATACCCCTGTGTTTGCCTATAAATAGAAGAGCTCTCCTCAAGCAAAGGGCCACGAAATTTTGAAGTTTAAAAAGCTCCAAGAGAAGAAGAGGAACCCCTGCTGCTTTGCTTGCTCAATCCAGGTAAGTCCCTTTTCCCTTTTATTTTCTGTCTTCAATTCTAGAAGTAATAGGATCATCTCTATTGCTGTAGAATAAGGCCATCTTTTGTATCTAGTATAACCAAACTTGCCTCCAATTACCTCAAGAGTCTCTCTAGCCGTAAAACGTGAAGAGAGAGCTAGGGGAAAAGAGAACAGGTGGATCCCTAGAATAGAACCCCATATCTGTTTTCTCCTTTTTTCTAGAATAAGGCCTTTGATTGTGTTTGTATAACCAAACCTATCTCTAAGTACCTCAAGAATCCTCTCTAGCCGTAAAACATGAAGAGAGAGCTAGGGGAAAAGAGAGCAGGTGGATCCGTAGGGTAGACCCCCATGTGCTCTAATCTGTGAGATGTGGCTGCTTTAAATATCTTGATCATGTTTTAATTGTTTTTATGATGAATCTGAATGAATTCATGATGTCTATGATGTTTATAGCATGAGATCCCCACTTTTTTTATAAAATTTGGAATTTTCACATATTTGCACCTACAGCACTGTTTTCGTGATTTTTGTGATTCTAGGCTAAGATCTTGGATTTATCATGATCAATATGGTAGATCTGGATCCAAAAGCCTGAAAATAAACTCTAGGGTTTCATGATGTGGTTTTTAAATTGTTTTTCATTTTTGAGAGAAGACCCTACGGTCTAAATTCTCCCCTTTTGATGTTCTCCATCAACGTGGGTATTTTTTGGTTTTTATTTTTTGATTTAATGTGAAATTTGAGCTCTACCTATGTCCTGGACTATTCAAGTTCAATTTTGAAATATTTTATAAAAATCATATTTTTCTAGATTTCTAGAATTTGACTTGAAGCCAGATTTTTGGATTTCTCACTTTAAATTGATTTTATTTGATTTTATCTCAATTTTATGTTGATCATGAAACCCTAGGAATGGTATGATCATATTTGAAAGTTCTGGATCAATCAGACTATTCATATGAAAAAACCATAAATTTTGTCTTTTTATGTGATTTTTCCTGATTTTTATAACAAGCCTTTTTTCTTTGAAAAACATGAACACTACCTGGCAACCACCTTGTGTGGATGAATAGGGGTGCCTAACACCTTCCCCTGTTCATAACTTAATCCCCTTACCCATCTCTGGTTGTTTTTTTTAGGAGGGTTATTTTTACCCTAAAATTGCCTTTTGTGCTTATTTGATATTTTGGGTGTCCATTCACACCTAAATTGAATGGTGGCGACTCTTTGTTTTATTTAATCCCGTGTGATGATTGTGGAAGTCAATGGAATTTGATTTTTTCCCATGTCTCACAGTCCCTTGGTGGGCCTCTGTCTAGCCCTAGGAGGCCCTTTGGGGGCTTGGGTTAGTGAGTTGATTTTACTTAATTGTTTGGTATTTTAGGTGATTTTCATGCAAAAGTGGGTCGGCTTCGGTTTGCGGGCCCTTAGGCGGGCCCCCATGGTGGTTGCCAAAGTATTTTGGATTTGCTTTATTTAAATTTGCCAAATGGGCTGGTCGCTGGGCTTGGGGCTCGTGATCCAGGTTCGGGGCTCGAAAGCCCAGTTCTTTGAAGTCTAGGGCTTGTACCCTAACTTGGTTCGGTTAGCGGGCTTTGGCGGGCCCGATAGGCCCTAGCCCTTGGTCTCGGCCAAACCATGCAATTCATATATTCATTACACATAACAAGGCTCGGGTGGGCCGCATTGGGTTTGGCCCGCCCGACTCAATTGGTTCATTTTACTCAATTTCCTCATTTGCATGCTTTTGGATTCATAGGGCTTGGTGGGCCCCATTGGAAGGCCCATGGGTATTCCGAGTTGAACCGAGGGTCCAAGTCCCAAGTTGGGTTTTCGGGTGGCCCGGAAACCCTGTTGGTTTGCTTGGTTTGGTAAAGATCATCACAAAATTCGGTCAAGGATCAAGAAGATACAAAAAAGACATTTCTGGGTGTATTCGGCCTTAGTTGCTGGATACACACAAGCTGTAGGTGATCCGGCCTGAGTTGTCGGATCACCACAGACCTGTATTTTTTGGGACTTTGCCCCTGGGGATGCATCTGTGGGCTTCTTGGGGGCTTTCTACAAGTCATGTGGGCCCTCGGGCAGGCCCACATTGGTTCAAGTTTGGGGGAGAGCCCTACTTGGCTTCATTTTTGGATTTACAGCAAGGTAAGAGGGTGGGTTTTAGGGGCCTAGACGGGTGGGTAACCCAGCTAGGAACAGCAGCTGTTCCAGGGGGCTTTAGGCACACAAAATCAGCAAGCATAGAGGAGGTAAAGGGATCAAACTCTCATGCTCGATACAGCAAGTCATGTGGAAAAAAAAAAAAGAAAGCATGCTCTCATATCTGAAATCAGAAAATTAACATAAGTGGATGGAGAAAACATGACTGTGGATTAATGAGCTAGGCTTGGTAAGTAAAACAAAATATAAGGGGGGCTAGGCATCATACTCCTGGGGGGTGCATGGGGTTAGCAAACTTGCTGGGAACAGCAGTAACTTAAGAGCTTGCTGCTATTCCCAACAGCAGCTCACATGGACTTGCATGAAGGGGGGTTATGGGGGCATGTTTAAATATACAAACAGTGGGACAACAAGGGGAATAGGGGTTAGGGGAGCATACACCAACACAAAGAAAAAAAAGCATGTACGCAGGGGTTGAGCAAGCAGGTTTAGGTCTCCTAGTATTAGAAGAAAAAAAGAACACCAAAGCATGCATGCAGAAACAGGAACAGAAACTTGTGTACATGCAAGAAGATCTCTAGTGGAACTCTAACTAGCATGTGTAACCCGTAATCCTATCAGGACCTGACCCCCAGATGCATGCTTAAACTCACGTAAATTTAGAAGGAAAGGAAGAGGGGGGATTTTCATGGGGTACATTGGAGATGATCGGAGAGGGAACAAGCTCCCTTTTCAAATATGCTTGGCAACAAGCTAACAAAAATACTTATGAGTACTGAAAATACGTAAAAACTGAACTCTCATGCCCCCCCCAGGAGAGCCTACATGGGCCTCTTGCTGGTGGTGGCTTCAATGTCATGAGGAAGATAAGAAATACATGGTTCGACCACCATGAAAGTGAGCTCATGCACAAGAAGAAGGCAAACAGGGGAAGGGCTGCAGAAAATTCTAACTTTAATATATGTGGGATACAATGAGAAGAGGAACCTCACCTGAGGTTTTAAAACCTTTTTGGGGTGTGTTGGCACCTCCTTACAGCAAAGGACTAGCTGGGAACTCAACCTCTTGACAGCAACAGCAATGCCTCCCCCTCTTGGTAGAGAACAAGTGAAGAAGGAAGAGGAGAAGAAGGATGGGAGTGGTTTCAATCGATCTTGGGAGGTGAAAGAGGGCTGGGGGAGTTGAAAGAGGGGGGATTCGGAGGGGAGCAGGTGGGGGAGAAGAGCTGGGAAACAACCAAAAGCAACCAACCCCCGGAAATGAGCTGTTGTTTGGCTTTTATAGCCAAACTTAATGTATCCAGCAACTCAGGCCGGATACACTAAGCCCTCTTCATAGCCGGCATATATGGCCGGTTACACAGGTGTTCCTTCGTATCCGGCATTCAATGCTGGATACAAAACATAATTATTTGAAAATTTAATGCCGCCGCGAATTTGTCGGGCGATCGGCGCGAATCTCGCACGGAAATCTCTTTGTATCCGGTATTTGAGTCCGGATATGAAGAGGAGCAAGTGTATCCGGCATATTTGACCGGATACAAATTGAAAAATTACGGATTTGCCCTTCGACTTGACCGATTTGACCGATTCGACACTTTTGAGCAATTACGGATTGGTCCCTGCGATTTCAGTTTAGTCCCTGAGATTTTTAGCAAATTTTGGATATTTAAGATTTAGTCCTCGAGATATTTTGCTGCGTTGGCTGCCACGTGTACAGTTTCTGCGCCACGTGTGCAGCTTCCGGTTCTACTGCTCGGAAACTTCGACAGCTCATATCTCCTTCATCTGAACTCCGATTTGAGCAAACTCAATTGCATTAGACTCGTATCGGAGCCCTCTATCCAATGACATAGGGCTATGCACTTGGCACGGGGTTCGAGGAAAAGTCAACTTTTGGCTCTCCTTTAAGTTTGACCGCCTGCAGAACCCTCATCCGGACTCCGATTCCTGCAAACTTGGTTGCGTTGGACTCGTGTCGGGATTCTCTACCCAATGATATAAAGCAGGGTGGCCAATTATTGCTGGATCAAAAAGTCAACTTTTCACCCCTCAGGGTTTGACTTTCTTATACGGGTTTTGCATTTCTGGCTTTTCTGGGAGCGTAAAAATGAGGTGCTTACACTCCCATTGTGTCACCTGACGTACCCTTTATCAATGTGGATTTAACTGTCGACAAAATTGCGTTCCACTTTTTTCAGTTCGAAACAGTCAATTTCATACCTGGGGGGTGTGAGAAAAAAGAAGAGAAAGGGACTACTGCTGAGAAGATGGTGAAGAGAGTGATGGAAAAATATCACTTCCACCCAAAGAAAGGTTTGGGGATAAATTTGCAAGGGATGTTGGAGCCAGTAAAGACAAAGAAGCTGGTCCCTAAAGTAAAGTTGGGATTTAAACCCCGATGATGGATAAGGATGAAGCAGGAAGAAGGAGAGAAGAGAAGCAAAGGAAAGTTCCCTCATTTAAGGGAAAATATTCCTAAACCCTTATATATGACCCAACTGTCTCCCCCCATGGACCAGTCTAAGCCTCCGTATCGAAATGTCAATCCCTTCCAAAAGCCATCAGATCCAACCCTGCAACCCTATAGCCCACTTTCTACACTTGAAATAGTAGGCAGGCCTGGGCCACTGCCAGAGCAGCAGACGGACTTCTCCGAAGATGTCGGGGCTTTCTTCGCCATGACTGAAGGCGAAAGGACTGGTGACGATAAGGAGTTGCCGTTCATTGATTGGGTAGCAGTGAAGATCCCAGAAGAGGTTATATCTGGACTGGGCCCTGTGGCAGAAAAGGGCAGTACCACTCATCCGGTGATGATGGCATTGGATTCAAAGATTGAGGAACATGCTTGCACCATTTCCCCTGCTCCTGAAAAATGTATTTTGAACAATTGGGAGGAAACTCCCCTTACCTTTGAAGCAGCGTTTGTTTGGCAAACAGACGCAGTTTCCAAAAAAAAACTCCATTAGTGGAATGCCATTTCCCTGAAGGTTTTAATGAGCCTTCATCTTCAGGGAAAGTTTTTGTAGGAGGCTCACAAAAAACCCAAAAAGATTTTCCTATTTTTTCTAGAAAATTTAATTTTTTCAAAAGGGTCCAAACCACTTATGAACCATATAAGCAAACAGAATTAGACCAGGTTGAATATGACTTCGACCTTGAGCTCAACTTTGACCTCATGGGGATCGAAGAAGAGACTGAGGTCGAAGAAGAAGACTTTTCAAAAGAAATTGAATATCAATTGGAATGTCATGAAAAGGGGGTCCAACCTAATATTGAGGAGACCATCTCAATAAATCTTGGGACCGAAGATGACCCAAAAATAGTGAAAATTGGGGCATGCCTGTCTGATGTGCAGCGTGATGGAATGACACGGTTCTTGGCAGACTATAAGGATGTGTTCGTTTGGTCGTATCGGGACATGCCAGGGTTGGACACTGACATGGTGGTGCACAAGTTGCCAATCTTGACAGGGGTCAAGCCAATTAAGCAGAAGTTGAGAAGATTGAAACCTGAATGTACCTTGAAGGTCAAGGATGAAGTGGTCAAAAAATTTCAAGCAGGATTTTTGGCAGTCTCCACGTACCCCGAGTGGCTCATAAACATAGTGCCAGTACCAAAGAAGGACGGGAATGTCAGAATGTGCATGGACTACAGAGATCTGAACAAGGCAAGTCCAAAGGATGATTTTCCACTTCCACACGTCGACATTCTGGTCGATAATACTGCGGTACATAGCCTGTTCTCGTTCATGGATTGTTTCTCAAGATACAATCAGATCAAGATGGCTAAAGAAGATCAGGAAAAAACAGCATTCATCACACCTTGGGGTACCTTTCACTACACGGTCATGCCTTTTGGGCTCAAGAATGCCGGGGCAACATACCAGTGGGCCATGACAGCACTATTCCATGACATGATCCACAAGGAGATGGAGGTCTATGTAGACGATATGATTGCCAAATCATGCAAAGAAGAGGACCATTTAATCAATCTGAAGAAGGTGTTTGATCGACTCAAGAAGTATAGTCTACGGCTTAACCCGGTTAAATGCGTCTTTGGGGCTACATCAGGGAAATTGCTGGGATTTATAGTGAGCCGAAGAGGAATTGAGATCAATCCAGCTAAAGCCAAGGCCATAATTGAGATGCCATCACCCAGAATGGAGAAGGAGGTTCGTGGTTTTCTTCGAAGAATTCAGTACATAAGCCGGTTCATAGCACAACTCACTGCTATCTGTGAACCAATTTTCAAGCTTCTAAGAAAGGATAACCCAACGGTTTGGAATGAGGATTGCCAGCAGGCCTTTGATACACTACAAAAGAACGGGGTTTTAGCGGCAGTAGCCAATTACCGCCGCTAAAAGAGCTTAAATAAACTTAAGCGGTGGGAGACAGTGTATCGCCGTTGAAAGAAGTCTTTAGCGGTGGTAAATCTCTACCGCCGCTAAAACAAATGGCGTGAGCTTGAATTTTCGCGCAAAGGTTTGGCACGTTTGTTTACTGGCGGTAGAGCTACCGGTAATAATGCAAACTACCGCGGGGTAAAACAATATTTGTTATGTTTTTCTTAATTAAAATATATATTTTTGCGGCAGTAATTACCATCGCGAAACATATTTTTCGCGGCAGTAACTATTACCGCCGCTAAAATGTTATATTTACAATCACGTGAAATTGGTTTTTAGCGGCGATAATTAGTTACCGCCGCAAAAAGGGTATAAGTCCAAATGCGTGGAATGGTTTTTTAGCAGCGGTAATTAGTTACCGCCGCGAAAAGGTTATAATTACAACCGTGTGAAATCGGTTTTTTTGCGGCGGTAATTAGTTACCGTAGCTAAAAAGTTATAAGTCCAAACGTGAAATGGGTTTTTAGCGGCAGTAATAAGTTACCGCACGAAAAGGTTATAATTCCAACCACATGAAATGGGTTTTTAGCGGCGGTAATTAGTTACCGCCGCTAAAAGGGTATAAGTCCAAACGTGAAATGGGTTTTTAGCGGCGGTAATAAGTTACCGCCACGAAAAGGTTATAATTCCAACCACATGAAATGGGTTTTTAGCGGCAGTAATTAGATACCGCCGCTAAAAGGCTATCGTTCCTGTGCGAAATTTGTTTTTAGTTACCGCCGCTAAAAGTGTATAAGTCCCCAAATCACGCAAATTGGGGTTTTCTTCTTGGCGCGAAAACATTTCTTCTGTGTACGTTCTGCCGGCCGGGTTTGCTTGCTGCCGCCGTTTGCTTGTCGCCGTCACCGTTCTCCGTCGCCATTCTCCATCGCAAAGCCACCGTCACCAAGCTGCCGCCGTCACCGTTCTCCGTCGCCAAGTCGCCGTTCACAGGTATGTGCTCGCCATCGCCAGAATGTGCATTTGCTTTGAAATACTTTGATCTAGAACAAAAATTGTAATATTTTCAAGAAAAAGAGAGAGATAAGGAATCAATGATTATCTTCCAAGTAAACGAACAAGTGGTCTTAGGTTAATGCCTCCAAACCAAAATCACTGCTTCTGTCTGCTGTGGTTCCCATTTGAAGATACAAAATTTCTCTTGAAATTTGAATTTTAAAAACCATGGATATGATTTGACACAATTTTTTCCCAATTAAAGGAGTGGATAATATTATCCACGAATTAGGTTTTGTTTATTTTTTTTTTTTTTGTTTTTTGCTCATTCTTTTCTATGAATTACAACTTTGAACTTTTAAGCATGGATTTTATTACTTTGAAGGTTCATGGGTTCTATCTGCTTTATTTTGTATAACTTTCGCAACACTTGTCTTAACGCTAATCTGGCTATGTTCTTAGATCATCTTCCAAAGTCACCGTTCTAGTGATGTTGATGTGTCAAGGGTTTTGTTTATGGTTTGTAGAAGCAGATTAGATCATTTATTTGATTAATAAGAACTAGTTGAAGATGATGTGAACATAATAAGAACAAAGGGGTGTAGTGTTAAAAATAGAGAGTTAGTTTAAGAGGGGATTGTTTAATGAGTTTTGTCAACCTTAGTTTTGATTAATTTGAAAGCTGTTAATTAAGAGTGGGGCCTATCAAGAAGCTTCAATGAGGAAAGAAGCCATTATTGTCTGTTTTTTGCGTTTGTGTTTAGGTGGGTTATTTGATTATTATAATAGCTTGCAAAGCTTACAACGGTATGATGTGGTCTGTTAATGAAATTAAAATAATGAGAAACACAAGTCTTGACTCATGACCCCACTATTTGCCATAAATCATGCAAAATGCTACAAAACTCATGGAAGGGCTAAAAATGAAATAGTTCATTAATAGTTTGAAGAGGAACCCATGAAACAGAGAAAAATTTACAATGGGTTTTAGATTGGTGATTTGAAGATGGTTGAACGTTAATGATGAAAAAGGTTTCCATTCGTAGAACTCCCTTTTTGTCATTTCTGAAAATGTAGTTTGTGAATATGACTTAGTTACTTCTGCCAAAGTATATAAAATGGAGAGAAAGAATTAACAAGCTACATACACTCCTTGTTACGTACAATCAATATTCTTAAATTTTAAAGTGTTGAAGATTATTGCACATCCTTTTGTCTTAACACCTCATCTGCCAATCCTGCCCTTCTAGTCAGCTTCATTTGTAAATCCAAATAGAAACCTAGAAAGAAAAAGAAAAAAAGGCACTACAAAACGGCTACCAAAAGCATTAAACAATGTCTCTTAGATCATATGGATGTGGATGCTATTTTTGGATTGTATATGAATGCAATATTTCGACTCTTCTTTTGTTTCTAGGTTAAACCATTATTATTTTAGACCAATTTGGTCTGGACAATGCTCTATTTTTAGGGGAGATACTGCCGAAATTTGTATTTTCTTTTCCTTATTTATCTCTTTAAGTTCCTTGTTTTGATATTTCTGTTCTAATGCTGTTAAATAGCTTTGATATTATGATTAGCAGTTCTTTATTCTATTTTTGGGTTAACCTGGTTATTGTTTTTATATTTATTTATCTCATAAAAAAAGTGGGAACAATTCAAATACCCGTCTGAAAGGTTACATGTGTAACTATGCCCATCCTATTTTGTGTACTTTGAAGATATTGCATCTTTGCAGTAAGTTTGCAATAACTCCTAGTATTTAAATAGGAAGGCATAGATTTGCACATGTAACATCTTGGATTGTCAGATTGACAGTTTGGGGATATCAAGTATGCTACTTGTTGACATGTGATTTATATATATCTCTAATTATAATTTTGGTTTCATCTCTTTGTTCTTCAAATACGTATTTGAAGAACTGCGCAGAGATGCTGCCGAAATTCATGGAGAAATATATGAATCTTATAACAAACAAGTAATGTACTTGGTATTCCTAAATGGGTAAAACCAAGCATAAATTTTAAAACTAACACAAGTACCATTTGCTATTAGCTAGATTCATTTATAGAGTATGTTTTGCAGAAAGTAATCTTATTCAAAAGTGATGGGTAAATTCTTTCACAACATACTAATAGATGGATCGAAGGTGGATGAGAAGATCTAGGTATTTATTATGTTAATTTCTTAATGTTTTGATGAAGGGTGTGTATCTATATTTATTAACTAAATAGGTTACGTTTACTATGGATGGAATAGGGCTAGTCAAGATTATCAAGATAGAGTTTTGGGTTTCATCAAATTTGCATGTTCTCACGGGGCAACTATTAATGGGTTGTTGAAGTGTCCTTGTCCGAAATGTAATAATGTGTTGTATCAAAGTCAAGAAGTTGCATACGAACACATGATTTGCAATGGATTTGATCAAAACTACACAAAATGGTACTATCATGTGGAGGATATTCTTGATTCACAACCTCCTCGTATTAATCCCATAGTAGATGATGCACAATTTGTGGGTGATGAAGTTCGGCTCATGGTTAAAGAAGCTTATGGGGTGTAGGATGAAATGGACGTATCTGCGAGTTCTTCACATAGGCCATCAGATGATACCCCAAAAGAGGATAATCCACAGTTTGAGAAACTGTTCCATGATGCTGGAGAAGAGTTATACCCGGGGTGTAAAAGCCATACGAAATTGTCGTTCATTGTTAAACTATTTCATATAAAGTGCCTAAGTGGATGGAGCAATAAGTCATTGACTTTGACTCTTGAGTTGTTGAGAGAGACATTTCCATTTGTGTCAAAATTGCCAGAAACAAGTTCACAGGTAAAGACGATGATATCGGATCTGGGTCTTAATTATAACAAAATAGATGCATGCCCAAATGACTGTATGCTATATTGGAATGAAACTAGTGAAAAACAAAAGTGTGATATTTGCGGTACTTCTAGATGGAAATCCGAAGATAGTCATTTCAATAAAAAGGGAAAGAAAAAGGCAACAAAGATATTAAGGCACTTTCCTTTGAAGCCGCGTCTTCAAAGATTGTATATGTCTTCCAATTTGCCGATGATATGAGATGGCATGTGGATGGTCGTACTGATGATGATAAGTTAAGGCATCCTACGGATTCTATGACTTGGAAATATTTTGATGTTATGAATAGCGAGTTCAGTTATGATCCTCATAATGTTAGACTGGGCTTACATCTGACGACTTCAATCCATTTAGAACAATGAGTATCACCCGCAGCATGTGGCCATTTATTTTGATTCCATATAACTTGCCACCGTGGTTGTGCATGAAACAGCCAAACATGATCCTTTCTTTACTCATACCAGGGCCGAAGGGGCCAGGAAATGATATTGATGTGTACTTGCGCCCTCTTATAGAAAAGTTAAAAGACCTATGGATTTCTAGGGTTGAGACATATTATGCGTCAAGAAAGGAGGTCTTCACTCTACATGCAGGGTTAATTTGGACGATTAGTGATTTCTTTGGGTATGCTATGCTTTCGAGTTGGAGCACTAAAGGGAAACTTGCATGCCCTTCTTGTCATAAAGACACGTGTTCTAAGTATTTGCGTCATAGTCGGAAGCACTGTTATATGGGTCATCGTCGATTCCTACCTCTTGATCATAAGTTTCAAAAGCAGAAACAATCCTTCGATGGTACCACAGAGACAAGGGAAGCTCCAACAGCATTAATAGGGTGGGATATTCTCGATCACTTAACAGGCAGTTTACATGTATTCGGGAAGCATACTAGTAAGAAGTACTCTAAAAACACTGGTAAAGGAGCGATGCCCTTTAATTGGAAGAAAAAGAGCATTTTTTTGAATTGCCATATTGGAGGGATATTCTGTTGAAACATAATTTGGACGTGATGCATATTGAGAAGAATGTTTGTGATAGTATACTTGGTACATTATTAAATATTGATGGAAAAACGAAGGGCAACTTTAAGGCGCGCTTGGATTTGGTTGACATGGGTATTAGACACGCACTTCATCCACAGATGTTACTAGATAGAAAGAAAGCATGTTTGCCGGCTGCATGCTTCTCACTAGACAAACGGGAACAAGATATATTTTGCAAAGTGCTGAAATGTATAAAGGTTCCAGATGGTTATTCGTCCAACATTGCTAAACGGGTGAGTAGTAAAGAACATAAGACATTTGGTCTTAAAAGTCATGATTTCCATGTGTTGTTGCATCAAATATTGCCTCTTGCTATTTGGAAAGTGTTGCCGAAGAATGTAGCATCCGTATTGATAGAGTTGAGCAACTTTTTTCATCAATTGTGCTCCAAAGTTTGTGAAGTTGATGACTTGAAGCACCTTCAAGATAGTATTGCACAAGTATTATGCTAGATGGAGAGGATTTTCCCCCCCATCGTTCTTTGATATTATGGTGCATTTGCTAATTCACTTAGCTGCAGAAGCTATGGAAAGGGGGCTTGTCCAATATCGTTGGATGTATCTAATTGAAAGGTACGTATTACAACAGCCTTATTAAATGTGTTTCTTTGTATTTTGCCGTCGAATCATCTTGATTATCAAGATTTTTTGTTTTTCATAATAGGTACTTGTACACCCTAAAGTCATATGTGCACAATCGAGCACAACCAGAGGGGTCAATTGCAGAAGGGTATATTGCGGAAGAATGTATGATATTCTGTTCCCGATACTTATTTAACTTAGAATCAAGAACTAATCGGCCGCAAAGAAACTATGATGAAACTGCAATTGGAAGTGCCCAACCATATAAACTATCCAATATTGAGTGGGCACAAGCGCATCATTATGTGCTTTTCAATGATGATAGGGTTGCAAGTTTTCAAATGTAAGAAGTTACTTGCTTACCTCATCCATTTGTTTCTATATTAGAATATTTTCATATTCTTTGAACTAATCATTGTATTTTACATTACAGGCGCCATCTAAGCCTTCTTAAGATGTTAACTCCAAGGGCAAGGGAACATGACATACAAAAGAAACATAATAATGAATTCGTGCAGTGGTTTAAAGAACATGTAAGAAACCTTATTTCATTTATAGAGTTATAGCTCCACATGTGTTGTTTAATATTGCATTTCTTAACCTACTTGGCCCCTTATTTATAGGTCGAGACACTAAAAGCATCAAATAGTGCCGTCTCTGAGGACATTATGTTGTTGTCACAGGGGCAGGGGCCACAATCAATGGCAAAAAAATTCAAGGGATACATAAGTAATGGATATCGTTTTTGCACGATGGAGAAAGAGAAATCCTCAAAGAGTCAGAATATCGGTGTTGTGGTAAAAGCAAGCACTACTAGCTACGCTAGTTTGAAAGATAAAAATCCAATAACAAGTTATATGTCTTTTTACGAGCGTCTGACTGATGTGGTCGAATTGGCATATTCAGAGCAGCTTAGACATGTGCTGTTTGAGTGTGATTGGGTTGATATCATGACACAAGGAAGAGGCATTAAGACAAATGAGTTAGGATTTATGCTTGTGAACTTCAAACGGTTATTATATACTGGTTAACATGTCATGGATGATCCGTTTGTGTTCGCATCTCAAGCTGAACAAGTTTTCTTTGTGGTGGATCCAATCGATGAAGAGTGGAATGTTGTTGTGAAGACTAAGCCAAGGGACTTGTTTGAATTGATCACGAAAGATGATCAACCCATTGATTGCGAGCCATATGCTACCCAACTTGTAACAAATAATTAAGAAGAGGTTGATGGGTTGAGTTGGGCAAGGGAAGACGTACTTGGCACAACAGTTGATGCTCATTCTCATACGAGTAGAGAACAGCTTGCATCTTCTAGTGATCCTGTTCATGACGAACAGGGATCGGATTCTGATGATGACCATGAATGAATTGTATTTGAATTGTAGTGATCCTGTTCATTCTCATTTTTTGTCTTGAATACGACACACTATTTTCTTCTATTAAACTAACTAACAAACAATAGCCCTTTATGATGAATCAGATTGTTATTGACTTGTATGATTTTATTTTCTACAACATATAGTGTATTTTATTTGATGGCAGAGGGTGGACCAGCTAGGAGGGGTAGAGGCCCTACTAGATGCCTTGATATACTAAAACTTTGACCTGGAGAAAAGTTCAACATTGATGTAGATGAATTGGGGCAGCCAATTGGACCAAATGCCTCCAAATTAGCTAGTTTTTGTGGGACACTGGCACGCGATGGACGTGTTATACCCATGAATCGCTTTGGCTGGCGAGAAGTCACAAATAGGGAGAAGGACCGAGCGTGGTTGCTTATAAAGGTAAATAATCTAAATTTTAATGTAGTTTATTACTCAAAATGTCCACATATTTAGCTAATTGGTATTAACTTTTAAATTTCAATTTGTTATGCACCGTAGGAAAAGTTTGAGGTTGAAGAGAGGTTACGGGATATTATCATGCAATCAATTAATAAAAAATGGAGGGACTATAAGTCCAATATGAAGCTGAACCATTACGATCCATACGAAACAAATGCTGAACGTATAAATCATCACCCACCAGATGTGGTAGAGGAGCAATGGGCAATTATAGTAGAGTACTAGAACTCACAAAGCGCCCAGGTAATTTGTTAATTAGTTAATATGTCTTCTAAAGCTACTGCATCCTTGTTTATTGACTTTGTATGATTATATATTGCAGAACGCACTAGCAAGGAATAAAACTAATCGTGCCAACCAAACCCTTAATCATACGGCTGGGACAAAGAGCTTTGCCAGGGTCAGAAGCGAACAGGTATAACAAATGGCCACTTATGAATGTCTTGATATAATATTATAAATCTGGTCACCTCATCAACTTGATGATCGGTTTTCATAGTGTACAATCTTATTTCATTGCTTTCTTATCTCTTCTAAGTTGTATAGTAGCTTTTCTATTTTCTTGTATGATAAGATTAATGTTTATGTGAATGAGGATTGTATATGAATGCTATGTTTTGCGTTCTTTTTTTGTTTTTCAGGTTGAATGGCTTTATTTTAGACCAATTCGGTCTGGACAATGATCTATTTTTAGGGGAGATGCTGTTGAAATTTTTATTATTTTTTCTTTATTTATCTCTACATGTGTTCTTTGTTTTTATATTTCTTCATCTTTTTAATCGGGTCAATTGTATTAATTTCTGCTTGTGGATGTTTAAATGATTTATGATGAATTAACACCATATTTTTTCATTAGGTATTAGCGAGCCGTGCTGAGACTTTTATAAGAACGCATACTCGAAAAGATGGCACGCCAATCAATGATGAAGCGGCTGACAAGATAGTAAGTTATTTCCTCTTATTGTAGGTATAATTGTAGCATACGATTAACTTTATTAGCATCTATTTTGATAACTCAATGATTGCATAAATACATTTTTCAGGATCAAATGTGAACTATCATGGAACAAGGCACGCCAGATTCGATAGCCTGAGATGATGTATATACTCAAGTCATGGGGCATGACACACATGGCAGGGTGCGGTGTTGTGGGTTAGGCCACACGCCCACTAGGCTGTGGGGTAGTGCATCCTCGAGTACATCATCTCGGTATGTCGATATGGATGAGTTTAATAGGATGCGAGAACAATTGCAACATATGGAATAGCGGCTAGAAGAGGAGATGTGACAACGACAAACAATTGAAGCAACTGTTGCACAGAATGCTAGAGAATTTGCAGAATTTAGAAACTTAATGATGAGTAACCGTCAAACACAGGTATTATATAAATGCCTTACAAAAATACATATAGCACAAATTCATATCATCTTTATATTTAAATACCACACATAGTGATCTTCGTTACAATTTATAGTCTCCTGGAAAAACTTCTGCAAATGATAGTCCTCCTCGGGATTTTAGCTAGACATTCTTATTATTTGAGGTGAGTAACACAAGATAGCCTCGGTTCTATATATATATATTAAAATTGATTTTTCTACTTATAATTTTACTGACGCATGATTCATTGCTATTTTCATGCAGGGCTATTAAATTGATATGAGTTGCAATATCACTTGTTAATGGAAACCATCAATTTACTGTTATTTAGTTTAATTTATATGACATGAATGTTTGGAGTACTTTAATTTTATTAAAATCTCTTTTAATTCACTTTCTTTTTTGTAATTCTTTTGTTCTATTTGTTATAAAATTTGTTACGAAATGAGGTATTTTACAGGATTTTCATGGCACTAATTATAATTTTTGTATATGCCGGTAAAGGCTTTTAGCGGCGGTAATTACCGCTGTTAAATCCCAAAAGTTTTAAGCGGCGGTAATTACCGCCGCTAAAAACCTGAATCGTATTTACTATACAAAGTATTAGCGGCAGTAAGTACCGCCGCTAAAGGCCTATGGAAGCACGTGAGGATTTTAGCGGCGGTAATTACCGCCGCTAATACAAAGTATTCGTGGCGGTAATTGTTTCCGCCGTTAAAAATTTCTTATTAAGCGGCGGAAAAACCTGCCGATAAAACTTGTTTTAACGGCGGTAATTATCGCCGCTTAATCGTCGTCGGCTATTTCTCCAAAATATTGGCGGTAATCTTGCTACCACCGTTGTGGGCGTCGCCAATTAGTTTAGCGGCTAGGTATTAAGCGACAGGAGGGTTTACCGCCGCGGAAATCTTTAATGGCGGTAATTTGACTTTTACCGACGGGAGTCTACCACCGCTAACTCCAGGAAGACCACTGATTCTGTACTTGTCTGTGTTGGAGACGTCGATGGGATGTGTCTTGGGGCAGCATGATGAGACCGGCAGAAAGGAAAGGGCAATTTACTATCTGAGTAAAAAATTCACAGAATATGAAGCCAAGTACTCACCGTTGGAAAAGGCCTGTTGCGCTCTAGTGTGGGCTACTCAAAGACTAAGGCATTACTTCCTTAGTCATTCCACATTATTGATATCCCGGATGGATCCTTTGAAGTACTTATTTGAGAAACCGGCATTAACTGGCAGAACGACAAAGTGGCAGCTGCTACTATCCGAGTTTGACTTGACATACATCACTCAGAAGGCAATTAAAGGTCAAGCAATTGCCGATCATTTAGCTGCACATCCTCTACCAGAATACCAACCGTTGAATACCAACTTTCTTAATGAGGCAATTCTATTTACTGAAGAAGAGGAAAGTGAGAGCTCTTGGCAGATGTTCTTCGATGAGACCGCCAACATGAATGGAAATGGAATTGGGGCACTTTTGGTCAAGCCAAATGGGTCACACATCCCAATCGCAGTGAAATTGAGATTTCAATGTACAAACAACATTGTGGAGTATGAAGCATGCATAATTGGGTTGCAAGCTGCTCTAGACCATGAAGTGGATGAACTTGATGTATACGAGGATTCGAGTCTCATCATCTTCCAAACAACTGGTGAATGGAAAACCAAGGATTACAAATTGATCCCCTATCACCAATATTTGGAAGAAATAAGCACAAATTTTACTCGAATTTCCTTCAACTATATGCCAAGGGCCAAGAATCAGTTTGCAGATGCTCTAGCAACATTGGCTTCAATGGTCAGCATGCCAGAAGGGGTAGATATTAAACCACTGGAAATTGAGGTCAAAGATGAGCCTGCATATTGCCTTGTTCTAGAGGGAGCACTAGAAGAGGAAGCACCATGGTTTCAAGACATCAAAAATTTCTTCAACGATCGGAGTTTGCCAGAAAATGTCACTTCCACTGAGAAAAGGACAATATAGAGATTGGCCAGTCAATTCCTACTAAGTGGTGGATGTGCGCGCGTCGGAAATGAGGCACGGGAAAGTTCGGAGTCGCCACCGCCTGATGGGGTGCAGGCGGACACCTGGGTGCCTAATCTTTGTTTATTAGGGCTTTTGGTCTGCGGCTTTGAGATTCTAAGTAGGGTCTCGGTTGTGGTCCGGGGAAGTCCGTAGACACCCCGGTCCACCCCGTCGGGTGACGGGTCCCTTAGGTTTGTCCTGGTTTGAGTCAGCTTACTTTGGTCTCACCCGATTCCTAAACCGATATGCAGCTTGGTTAAGTCTGGCGGGACCACCTAAGTGGTGTGGGTCCCTTTAATTGCTTTTATCTTGATTAATTAGGTAGTCTGAGTCTGGTTGGGTGGGCCCCGTTGGAAGGCCCACGGTGTCCTTGGTGGGCTTAGTTAAGCCCGTGTGCCCTTGTGGGCCTCGGCCTATCCTAGGAGGCCCTTTGGGCTTTGGTTAAGTGTTTTGATTTTATTTTAGGTTCAGATTTAAAGTTTAAGTGTTTTCCATGAAAAGGTGGGCCGGACTGGTTTGTGGGCCCCTAAGGTGGGCCCACATGGTGGCCAAGTATTTTTATTGGATTTATCTTTTTAATTTTGCCAAAATGAGTTGGACACTGGGCTTGGGGCCCGTAGTCCAAATCTGGGCTTGTAAGCCCAAGTTACCAGAAGTTAGGGTTTGCACCCTTCCTTGGTTCGGTTGGTGGGCTTTGGCGGGCCCAGTAGGCCCTTGCCCTTGGTCTCGGCCAAACCATACATTTCATGCATCAATTTCACAAATCCGGTTCGGGTGGACCGCCGTAGGTTTGGCCCGCTCGGTTTAATCGGTTAGTTTTTCTTATCTTGATTAAGTTGCATAGATACATGTTTATTGGGCCGGGTGGGCCCCGTTGGAAGGCCCACTGGAAATCAAGTTGGACCGGGGGTCCAAGTTCCATGTTGGGTTTCCGGGTGACCCGGAAACCCTATTGGTTTATCCGGTTCGGTTCGGAAGTGGCACTCACATCCAGCAATAATCACAAAAAAAAAAAATACACAAGATTGACACTCTGTCAGAAAGAAAAACTAGCTCAAGATTGATTAAGTGGTATAAACCCCAAGACATCAAAATCCCCCTTGGTTCAGTCAAGAATCAATTTCGGCTCGTAAAATGGGGTATGCGCTCACTTCCTGAAGTGAGCGCCAGTAGGCGGCTAAGAACCAGGCAAAATTTGGACTAGGCGCTCACCCGATACTAAGTGAGCGCGAGCTGGGCGGGAAGTGGGTGCGAGATGGGCGCCAGCTTCGCGCGAGAATCGCGCATGGTTTTAACTGAGCGCGAGCTGAGCGCCAAGTGGACGCTAGATGGGCGCCAGCTTCGCGCGAGAATCGCGCATGGTTTTAAGTGAGCGCGAGCTGAGCGCCAAGTGGGCGCCAGCTCGGCGGGTAATGAAATTAAAAGGGCGCCTACTTCCTAAGTGAGCGCCAAGTCGGCGGATACTCACTGCGATTTTCGACTCTCTGTTATTTCGAGATATCCATCTCTGGCCGATCTTTTTCGGCCTGTAATTGTTCCACTAGTCTCCTAATATGCCCAGAACACTTCCCAACTAGTTTTGGATTTAATCTAAACACATTTTATTTCAAGTTGTAATTCCCTTTCATGCTCGGACTCATGATATTCCAGAAAGCCAGAAAACTCACAATACAACCATGCAATCAAAATACATCACGAATAATATGCCCAGAACACTTCCCCGGGCTCCGACCACTCCCCAGAAGGAACTTAAACTTGTATTCAAATTAACTAAACTACTTCACCACACAACTCCCAATCTCTTTTTAAGCAAAACCGAGCCCGATGATACATAAAACCAAGCCCGATGACTTCACAGGGGTAATGAGGATGATGGAGCATGTTAGCAAGCACACAGGCAGGGGGTTGGGGAGCATGTTGGCATGTTTAGCAAAAATTAACTAGTGACCATAAAAGACAGAGATTGCATGGGCAAGAAAAAACACAAAACTCTCACCTACGCCTGGACTAGACCGGACCTTCGAGCATGTCAGGTAACCGTCAGGGAAAGGAAAGAGAGGGGGGGTTTACAGGGATACAAAAGACTCACTAAGCTGGGAACACACTCCCTTTTACGCCAAATCCCATATTGCCCAGAACCGTAGCCTGGGAGATCCCATGTGGAAGCAAACGTGGTGGATACCATACTTGCACAAGAAAAGTCATGCAAGAGAACCAGTTTTCATATATGTGGCATAGGAGCTAGAGGGGAACAATACCTGAAAGTTCTGAGCTCTTTCGTGGAAGTGTGTGACCTCCTCGAAGCGAAAACGCCGCTGCGGGCTTCCTCTCCAACAGCCACCGCAAGTAGCTCCTCCGGTCTTTGGTAGAAGGATGAAGAAGGAGAAAGAGGGGGAAAGAAGGCAAGGTCGGGTGCTTGGGGATCTAGGGAGGGAAGTCAGGCCACGGGAGGGGAAGTTTTCGAAAACCAAAAGCCAACCAGAAGAAAAACCTTCACTGAAAAACCCCCAATCCCAAAGTCTTCCAACCCTAAGTCTTTTTTTTTTTAATCTCCCAGCCCCTTTGCGCTAAAAGTCGCGCGGGTTATATAAGGGGAAAAAAAAGGGGGGCGCTCACTCACTTGCCACGTCCGCGCGAGTGGCATAATGATGAAAAATCATTTAATGCCGCCGCTCGCCGGTCGTGAAAATCTGAAAAATTCAGATTTAGTCCCTGGCCAATTTCAATTTAATCGGATATTCTCAGATTTTTACAGATTTAGTCCCTGAGATATTTCGTACATTTAGATATTTACGGATTTGATCCCCGAGATATTTTCCTGCGCAACTCGCCACGTGTGCAGCTTTTTGCCACGTGCGCAGATTGCCGGTTTTGCTGCTCGAGAATTTCGTCAGCTCATATTTTCTTCACCCGGGCTCAGATCTAGGCAAACTTAGTTGCGTTAGAATCATATCGGAGCCCTATATCAGATGACCTAGGGGTAGGCCTCCAGATCGGATTTTAGCAGAAAGTCAACTTTTGGCTCTGCTCAAGTTTAACCGCCCGCAGAACCTTCATCCGGACCCCGATTCCAGCAAACTCAGTTGCGTTGGAACCGTGTCGAGATTCTCTATCCAATGACCTAGGGGTAGGCCTCTGGATCAGATTTTAGCAGAAAGTCAACTTTTGACTGTGCTCAAGTTTGACCGCCCGCAGAACCTTCATCCGGACCCCGGTTCCTGCAAACTCAGTTGCGTTGGAACCGTGTCGAGATTCTCTATCCAATGACCTAGGGGTAGGCCTCTGGATCAGATTTTAGCAGAAAGTCAACTTTGGCTCTGCTCAAGTTTGACCGCCCGCAGAACCTTCATCCGGACCCTGATTCCTGCAAACTCAGTTGCGTTGGAACCGTGTCGAGATTCTATATCCAATGACCTAGGGGTAGGCCTCTGGATCGGATTTTAGCAGAAAGTCAACTTTTGGCTCCGCTCAAGTTTGACTGCCCGCAGAACCTTCATCCGGACCCCGATTCCTGCAAACTCAGTTGCGTTGGAACCGTGTCGAGATTCTCTATCCAATGACCTATGGGTAGGCCTCTGGATCGGATTTTAGCAGAAAGTCAACTTTTGGCTCTGCTCAAGTTTGACCGCCCGCAGAACCTTCATCCGGACCCCGATTCCTGCAAACTCTGTTGCGTTGGAACCGTGTCGAGATTCTCTATCCAATGACCTAGGGGTAGGCCTCTGCCTCTGGATCGGATTTTAGCAGAAAGTCAAGTTTTGGCTCTGCTCAAGTTTTACCGCCCGCAGAACCTTCATCCGGACCCCGATTCCTTCAAACTCAGTTGCGTTGGAACCGTGTCGAGATTCTCTATCCAATGGCATAAAGTGAGGTGGCCAATTTTCACTTGATCAAAAAGTCAACTTTTCACCCCTTAGGGTTTGACTTTCTGTCCAGGGTTTGCATTTTTGGTTTTTCTGGGAGCGCAAAAATGAGGTGCTTACAGTGGACAGTTGTACAAGAGGTCACATAATGATATTCTGCTTAGATGTGTTGCTAAGGCTGAGTCAGAAAGGTTGGTTGAGACGGTACATGGAGGAGTTT
This sequence comes from Buxus sempervirens, assembly GCA_947561395.2. Lineage (NCBI taxonomy): Eukaryota > Viridiplantae > Streptophyta > Magnoliopsida > Buxales > Buxaceae > Buxus > Buxus sempervirens. Next base: position 12,924,484 of record OX387188.1, read on the forward strand.
GTGGACCCCATAAGAACGGGCACATGCTTGCAAAGAAGATTCTGAGGTTGGGATACTATTGGTCGACAATGGAGCACGATTGCTGTGTACATGTCAAGAGGTGTCATCAATGTCAAATATATGCAGATAATAAGCATGCACCCCAAGTGAGTTACATAACATGACATCACCGTGGCCCTTCTTTATGTGGGGCATAGATGTCATTGGCATGATTTCTCCTAAGGCATCGAATGGGCATAGATTTATCTTGGTGGCAATCAACTATTTTACCAAGTGGGTAGAAGCAGCTTCATATGCAAACATCACAAGCAACCATGTTATTAAGTTTTTTAAGCACAATATCATTTGTCGCTATGGACTGCCAAATGCCATAGTATCAAACAACGCTTCAAATATTAAGAACAAGGATATGAAGAAGTTATGTGAGCAGTTTCAAATCACCCACCACAAGTTAGCTCCATACAGGCCAAAGATGAATGGGGTAGTAGAAGCAGCAAACAAAAATATAAAGAAAATCATTCATAAAATGGTAGTGAGTTACAAAGATTGGCACGAAATGCTATCACTTGCTCTACATGCCTACAGAACCACAATCCGGATTTCAACTGGGGCAACCCCGTATTCCATAGTCTATGGGATGGAAGCAGTTTTGCCAGTGGAAGTAGAAATCCCATCAATTAGAGTGATCGTGGAAGCTGAATTGGAAGAAGCTGAATGGATACAGTTAGGACATGATCAACTCAACCTGATAGAAGAGAAGCATTTGAAGGCGCTTTGTCATAGCCAATTCTACCAGAAGAGAATGGCCCGTGCTTACAATAAGAAGGTGCAGCCCAGAGTTTTCAAAGAAGGAAACTTAGTACTAAAGAAAATATTACCATTTCTGGAAGATCCTCTCAGGAAGTTCAAGCCAAATTGGGAAGGGGCTTATGTCGTCAAGAAGGTCTTGTTAGGGGGTGCACTCATCTTGACAGAAATGGATGGGAAGGATTTTCCTGAGCCAATTAACTCTGATGCAGTAAAAAGGTATTTTCCTTGAATAAATATTACTAGGAAATGATCCAAGGCCATTGTAAGCACCACATTTTTGCATCTCCCAAAATGCAGAAAATGAAATTTTAATTGAAAAGTCAAACTTGAGAAAGTCAAACTTAAAAAAGTCAAACTTGAGGAAGTCAAAAAGTTGACTTTTTATCTGGTGCAAATCAGTTGCCATGCTTCCCACCATTGGAAAGAGGATTCCGATACGATTATAATGGAACAGAGTTTGCTCAAATCGGAGTCCAAATGAAGAAGTTATGGACTGGTCAAATCTGAGAAAAGCAGAAATCGACTTTCTGCTAAAACCCAGATCAGCTACCCCATTTGATACCAGCAGAAATAGCATCTCGACACGATTCCAACGCAACTGAGTTCGCTGGAATCGGAGTCCCGGATAAGGAAATATGAGCAAAATCGGCTCTCGGACGTGGCCCGGCACTTCTGCTAAAAAACTCGAATTTTGCTGCTAAACTGAAATTCAGTAGATAGGGAATCTCGTACTGATTCCAACGCCACTAAGTTTGCTAAAATCGGATATCAGACGAGTGAGTTGTGAGCAGTTGAAGTTTCTGAAAATCTGCACACGTGGCAAACAGTGAAGAAATAGCAGCAAAATGAAAAGTTTTGAATTAAAAAATAATATTTTTTGCTAAAAATCCAATTAAAGTATTTAAAATAAAAGAAAAAGAAAAAAAATTAAAAGATGCATGTGCATCCAAAACTTGAAACAAAAAATCTTAATATAATAATAATAAAGGTACATAAGGAAAAAAAGAAAATAAAAAAATATATAAAAAAATATGTGGTTGGACGAATTCTCCATGTGGAGAATTCGTCCAAGCAAGACTTGGCCTCCAAGTTTACTTGGAGGCTAAGTCTTGAAACCATCATTGCATATGTTTAAAAAAGGGCATGGATGGAAAAGGGGAAAGGTTTTGGTCATAAAAGTGAAAAGTAATTGCCTTTTGGTCATGGATTATAAAAAGAAACCCTAGCACCCTTGCTCATGGTCGATTGATTTTTTTGGGAGATCTCTCCCACCTCTCTCACTCTCTCCCATCTCTCCCAAGCTCTCCCATGGCTGCCCCCTCTTGTGCACCTCCATTTTGTCACCTCCACTCACCCCAAAACTCACCAAAATTGATCTCAAGGCCTCCTACCCTCTTCACCCTTGGTTCTCAACCCAAGAAACATACTTGAAGCTCCTTGGTGCTAGGAGAAGAAGAGCTTGAAGTGCTGCTCCAGCCAAAAGGAGGTGCTACCACTCCACTCAAGGGTTCAAAAACCCCAAGGTGATGTTCCCTATGGCCTTTTGTTCATGATATATGAAAATGAGCTCCATATGAGCACGTGTTTTCACCATGTGTTTCTTACCATTTCAAGCATGCCATCCTCTCCCATTTTGTTCCCCATGTGCATGTCCTTTTGATGTTGTTGTTGTCACCTTCTCATGCTCATTTGATAGGCGGTCAGCCCCACATGGCAAGAAAGGTAAGATGCCGGTAGAATAAAGAGAGGCTAGGGAGTAGTTTGGTGGGTTAGAGAGACCTTGCAACCACCATTCGGCTACTGTTTTGGCTTTCGTCATGGAGGTCTATTCTTCAAAGAGTGGAGCATGTTCCATTCATGTGTGCCATCTAATGTATCCCTAAAGTAACCCCCCCTTCTATTCCCTTCTTTATGTGAGTCTTCTCTTAGAACAAGAGCATGATCTAGATTGATATTTTCATGGTAAAGATCATGAGACGCATGCTGGAGTTTATGTCTTATGTTTGGTCATACATAGTCTAGTTGTTGTCTTGTGCATGCCTAGTCGTTATCATGTGAATGCATAATACCCTCTTGATTGTTCTTTAGAATTTCAAGCATACCTGCCATGATTTGTAGGGTTATAAAATTGCCTCATTTTGCAACTATTTTCACATGTTCTCATGTAGGTTTCTATCATTTTTTTATCATTGTTTTGTGATCATGAGGAGCCAACGCCTTTGCTTGTGCATCCCTATGTGCTTGCATGGATTTTCATTTGCTAGAAGCATGCTTAGTTGATATGAGTAGGTCACTGTTTGGGTGAAGTATGCATGCGATGAAAACAAGATTTTTTTTTTGCTCTTAGGTGGCCCACTTTCTCGTATAATCCAACCATGCTTTGAAACATGTGTTTTATCTTGGTTTGATGTCCTCCTATGTGCACGCATGTTTGCTCATTTTTCCGAAAGCCAAAGACCGAAACAGGGATGCTTGATCCCTGTTCAAGTACTGTCCCTTGCAAGAGAGAGGAGAAAGGGAACCCCCACCCATCCCCTTGCTGTTTTGATTTTGAAAACCCCAAAAGAAAAGCCAAATGGCTTCATCTGGACCATTGTGGGCCCCCACAGGGGCCCACACAACTACTGAGACACCCTAAGGACCCAAGAAACCAACCCCAATGCCAAAATCCAAAAAAATAGCTTCTGTAGGTTGATCCGGCAACTCAGGCCGGATCAACTGAAGCCCATGTGTAGCCGGCTAAGGATGCCGGATACACTAAGACTTGTGTGTAACCGGCATCTCAGGCCGGCTACACTGCTAGAATGTGGTTTTTGCTGTTTTTTGTGTTTTTGTGCTATTTTTGTGCTTGGTTTGACCAAACCACATGAACCAGAAGGGTTTCCGGGTCACCCGGAGACCCAAGATGGGCCATGGACCGACCCGGTCTAATGTGAATTCCAGTGGGCCTTCCAACGGGGCCCACCAAGCCCGACAAACCTATTATGCTTAAATAAGACAATTAAAGGAATTGAGCGGGCCAGACCCTGTGAGGCCCATCAAAGCCCAACTGGGGCAACATGCATGCTTAGATCTAGGCTTGGTTTGGCCGAGACCAAGGGCAGGGCCTATCGGGCCCACCAAGCCCATTAACCAACCAAGGTTAGGGTTTCAAAACCCTAACTCAAGAAGCCTTGGGCTTTCAAGCCCAAGCCCAGGTAAAGGGCCCCAAGCCCAAAGCCTGGCCCATTCTTGCGAAGATTAACCCAAATAAACTCAAAACACTTGGCAACCAGGCCGAGGCCCACTTAGGGGCCCACAAGTCAATCCAGACTCACCTTTTGCATGGAACTAAATTTAATCTTCAACTTGGAATTTAAATAAAATCAATTCACTGAACCAAAGCCCAAAGGGCCTCTCAGGCTAGACTGAGGCCCACAAGGGACACGTGGGCTCAACCAAGCCCACCAAGGAATCCGCGGGCCTTCCAACGGGGCCCGCCCAATCAGACCCACGTCACTTTAATTAAAAAGATAAAATCAAGTAAAGGGACCCACACCACTTTGGCGGTCCCGCCAGACTTAACCAAATTGAATGCTGGAATAGGAATCGGGTGAGTGAGAGACCAAAGTTGACTCAAACCAGGGAAACTTATGGGACCCGTCACTTGACGGGGTGGACTGGGGTGTCTACGGACTTCCCCAGACCGCAACCGAGAACCTACTTAGAATCTCAAGCCGCAGACCAAGCCTTAATAGAAGAACTTAGGCACCCAGGTGTCTGCCTGCACCCCATCAGGCAGTGGCGACTCCAAACAAATCCCGAGGCACGCATCGTTTCGCGTGCGCCTCGTCGTGCGACCGAAATCGGGTGCGCACAGCCATTTTTCTTTATTTCCCTCAACTTTTAATCCCTAGTCTAGCCAAGTTGAGCCGGTTTGGTTCTTTGATAAACCTCAACTGGGCTTACAGTCTTATACTGGGGCAAAACAAAATTAGGACAAAAAGAAAAAAAAAGAGAAAAAAGCAAAGAATATTGGCAAATGAAATCCAAAGGCAAAAAAGGAAAGAAAAGGATGCATGTTGGGGAAATGGGGAAAATTCATCATGATTGTAAGTCCGGTTGACCTATTTTCACATTTAGAAAATTTTGAGCCTTTAATACCTTTTCTTTCATAAACCGAACCTAGCCTTTGTTTCGTCCTGTTCTTAAGCCCTCGGTGATTTTAGTATATTCATTCAAATTTCAGAGTAAGATTGGTGATGACGGAATATAGAAGCCGGCCCTAGTGAAAACTATAACTCGCGCTAGGGGCGATATTGGCAAAAGAAAAAAGAAAAAAATAATAAATAAATCAAAGGTTGAGTTGATCATAGCTTGAAGAGAAATCAGCACGAGTACTGAGACTGAGCAGATTGGGAATAACGGGGTCGAACATAGAGGAAAAGCCATTTGGGGATGATTCTAAAGGTCACAGGACAGACGGATTTGATCTTTCCCTATTGCTTGGACTACCCCTTTCATTATTGAATTTGATTTCAATTATTTTAATTGTGTGTGATTAAGTGTTTTGGACCAAAATTCACAAAAATAATAAAATACAAAAAAGCAAAAAATTTATATTCTGGCCAGTGATGAGAAATCAAATACTTTTCATAAAACCTTTGTTTTTACAAGCATCTGAGAATTTTGAGGCCAATAGTATAAAAACTTATTTTCGAATAAAATCATTTGTCTTTCCACTATTGGAGTTTGTTTTGATACAAAGGCATGAAAAAAAAAATGCAATAAAGTGAGCTAATCCCTATCTCCAAGCCGCTCCTCAAGCTCCCGAATCCGAGCTGCCTGAGCTGCAATAACTCTAGAAGCCCCCTCTGCATCCAGATCACTCAAAAAGGATATGACCTCATCTGAAAGTGCCTACCTAATTCTCATGCCTCTAAGGTTGGCTAAAGCATCCTGGTGCTTCTGCCGCAGTACTTGGACTTCAAAGCGGCGAGCCTACCTATACTCCTTGAGTTGCTTTTCCATAACAAGACAGTGGGATACCTGCTCTTCAAGCTACCTCTCCAGATCAAGGCCTCGTATCCTAAGCTCCTGGGCCTCTTGTACCCATATCTGCTGAAGTCGCTGGTGAGATGCTCTTTCGGACTCCAAAAGGTCTTCATAAGTGGGAGCCAAAACTGCAGGAGGATCCTTGGGTACTGGGGCCTAACTCTGAATCTGCTCCTTGATCCAGAAAAGGTAGTCCTTAACGTGGGACTCTGAGAAGACTGGGCCCTGCATGAAACGAACATAGGACCACTCCCTCATCAACAAGACATTTAGCCTCATGGTGGTGGGTGAAAGTGGCCAAAGGTAGTCCTCGTATCCACTTGGGATTACAATCCCTTGGGTCGCTCTGAACTGTCGAAGAACTCGCAAGGGGAGGTAGAGCACAGCATATCTCAAGCCCGCTAAAACAAAAAAGTTGTAGTCTCTGAAACTGATCACGGTCTCTGCATTGGGTTGATAAGTACCAGGCCACCTCACCTGATCATCTTGGAGTGTAGCCAAGAAAGTAAACCAACCAAGACCAGAACTTTCAGGCTTGGAAAGAAAAGCTGATTAATCTCTTCAATTTGAATCAGAAGGTCAAGTAACTAAAGCTGCAGAAGGGGAGGAATATGTCAATGTATTATAGAAAAAAAAAGAAATAAGAAGAAAAAGAAGAAAAAGAAAAAAAAAAAAGAAGAAGGAATTTTACCTGCAGGATAGGGGTGCATGACAGGAAGCATTTCTTCTTCCTATGGTAGATGTCAGTCAATGCTTGGTACATCCCTGCTGTAAGCACCTCATTTTTGTGCTCCCAGAAAAAAACCAAAAATGCAAACCCTGGATAGAAAGTCAAACCCTAAGGGGTGAAAAGTTGACTTTTATGATCGAATGAAAATTGGCCACCTCGCTCTATGCCATTGGATAGAGAATCTCGACACGGTTCCAACGCAACTGAGTTTGCAGGAATCGTGGCCCGGATGAAGGTTCTGCGGGCGGTCAAACTTGAGCAGAGCCAAAAGTTGACTTTCTGCTAAAATCCGATCCAGAGGCCTACCCCTAGGTCATTGGATAGAGAATCTCGATACTGTTCCAACGCAACTGAGTTTGCAGGAATCGGGGTCCGGATGAAGGTTCTATAGGTGGTCAAACTTGAGCAGAGCCAAAAGTTGACTTTCTGCTAAAATTAGATCCAGAGGCCTACCCCTAGGTCATTGGATAGAGAATCTCGACACGGTTCCAACGCAACTGAGTTTGCAGGAATCGGGGTCCGGATGAAGGTTCTGCGAGCAGTCAAACTTGAGCAGAGCCAAAAGTTGACTTTCTGCTAAAATCCGATCCAGAGGCCTACCCCTAGGTCATGGGATGGAGGGCTCCGATACGATTCTAACGCAACTGAGTTTGCCCAGATCGGAGCCCGGATGAAGAAAATATGAGCTGACGAAGTTTCCGAGCAACAAAACCGGCAAACTGCACACGTAGCAAAAAGCTGCACACGTGGCGAGTTGCGCAGGAAAATATCTCGGGGATCAAATCCGTAAATATCAAAACATTCAAAATATCCCAGGGACCAATCTGAAAATATCTGGAAATATCTGAATAAAATAATATTAAACCTAAATATCCCAGGGATTAAATCTGTAAAAATCCGAGAATATCGGATTAAACCAAAAATTGCCAGGGACTAAATCTGAATTTTTTAGATTTTCACGACCGGCGAGCGGCGGCATTAAATGACTTTTCATCATTATGCCGCTCGCGCGGACGTGGCAAGCGAGTGAGCGCCCCCCTTTTTTTTCCCTTATATAAGCCGCGCGACTTTTCGCACAAAGGGTTCGGGGATTTTAGGGTTGGGGATTTTGGGGTTCGGGGGATCATTTTTGAAGGTTCGAAAAAAAATTTTGGTTGGAGGATTTTAGGTTGAAAGATTTTCGGTCAGGAGCTTTTCTTGGGCAGGGGTTTTGGGTTGTTCTTCGTCGGGTTTGAATTTCCATTAGCTCACTCCCTTTTCCTTCTTCTTCCTTCACCCGAACCCCCCCCCCCTCTCTTCATCCCAGCTTGCCTTCGAAAACCCCTGGACAATCTCCTCCCCTCCTTCATTCTCATCCATCTCCAATAAAGAGGTGGAAAGCTTGTTGCTGTTGGTGGAGCAACAGGGATTTTCCAACTGCCGTCGAAGCTCCAGGGGAAGGCTATGCACCTCGAGAAAATCTCAAGCACTCTCAGGTATCACCCCTCGGCACTTTCCTTTTTTTTGTCATATATATAAAAACAGATGCATCATGCCATCTTTAGGAAGTTAAGTCTCTCCCCGGCTCATATTCGATGTTCATTTTCAAGGGAGTGTGTTCCCTGTTACTGTTAAGTGAGTCTCATGTACCCTGTATACCCCCCCTCCTCTTTCCCTTCTCTGAATCTTCCTGAGTTGAAGTAGGGATTTTAGGTTCTGAGGTTGGGTTGATTCGTAGGTGATGCATGCTAGGTAAGGATCCCACTGTCATGTTCATATAGGGTTTGCTGTTCCCACTGCTGCATGCATGTGCTCTAGCTTGGGTTATCCTGCATGGTTCTTCTTGATTTCCTTGAGGGCTAGAAGCATACGCACACACCCTGTGGTCTGAAATAATCTTATATGAGTTGTGCTATTTCCATTTGAATACAAGTTTAAGTGTCTTCTGGGGAGTGGTCGAAGCCCTGGGAGGGCTTACAGAGCTTAAAAAACCACTTACAAAACCTTTAAAATGGAGTTTAAAAACCAAACAGTGAGCATCGGGTGTCCGCCGAGTTCGCGCGAAGCCCATGCTCACTTCGCGCGAGGCTCGAGCTCTCGCGCGAAGCTCGCGCGAGCGCTTTTCGCACTCCGCGGGTTTTCGGTCCGCCAGGCCCGCGCCGACCTTGCGCCTAGTGCCCGAGGTCGGCGCATACCCCTAAAACATGCCGAATTGCTTTTTTTTTTAAATTCCTAAAATACCCTTTACCGTACCGCGGGGTCAGTCTCTCCTTGACAAGTGTCATCTTTGTATATTTTTCTATGATTATTGCTGGATGTGAGTGCTATTTACGAACCGGATAAACCAACAGGGTTTCCGGGTCACCCGGAAACCCAACATGGGACTTGGACCTTCGGTCCAACCTGATTTCCAGTGGGCCTCCAAATGGGGCCCACCCGGCCCAATAAACTTGTATGCATGCAACTTAATCAAGGTAAACAAAATTAACCGACTAAACCGGGCGGGCCAAACTTAAGGCGGTCCACCCGAACCAGATTCGTGAAATTGATGCAAGAATTGCGTGGTTTGGCCGAGACCGAGGGCAAGGGCCTACCGGGCCCGCCAAAGCCCACCAACCAAACCAAGGAAGGGTGCAAACCCTAATGTCTGGTAACTTGGGCTTACAGGCCCAGATTTGGACTACGGGCCCCAAGCCCAGTGTCCAACTCACTTTGGCAAATTAAAAAGATAAATCTAAATTATTTGGCCACCATGTGGGCCCACCTAAGGGGCCCGTAAACCAATCCGGCCCGCTTTGCATATAAATCGCTTAATAATCCAACTTGAACTCCGAAATAAAATCAACTCATTGAACCAAAAATCCTAAGGGCCTCTCGGGCTTAGACTGAGGCCTACAAGGGTACATGGGCTTGACTAAGCCCACCAAGGACACCAGGGGCCTTCCAACGGGGCCCACCCAACCAGACCCACATCACCTAATTAATCAAGATAAAAGCAGTTAAAGGGACCCACACCACTCTGGTGGTCCCGCCAGACTTAAACAAACTGCATATCGGATTAGGAATCAGGTGAGACCAAAGTGAGCTGACTCAAACCAGGATAAACCTAAGGGACCCGTCACCTGACGGGGTGGACCGGGGTGTCTACGGACTTCCCCGGACCGCAACCGAGACCCTACTTAGAATCTCAAAGCCGCAGACGAAAAAGCCCTAATAGACAAGGTTAGGCACCCAGGTGTCCGCCTGCACCCCATCAGGCGGTAGCGACTCCGAACTTTCCCGTGCCGCGTTTCCGACGCGCGCACAGCCTGGCTACTCCACTGGGGATGGATCAGCCCATTAGGACCTTGGTTAGATGAGTCAGCATAAAGAGAGATTTAGTTGATATTTAGGGTTTCTTACTACCTCGTTTTGTAAGATACAGAATACGCATAATTATGCGTTCTGGGGAGTCCCGTCAAAGGGACGCGATAATTGCCTAAGGCAAGTGGGATTTAAGCGGTCCCTTGTGACCCCCCACTTACCTGGGAACTCTCCCGGAACCTCGTATTGCGTGCTAATTCTGCACCTTACTATACGAGGCAGTAACAATCCCTTTATCAACAAAATCCAGACAAAATTCACCCGTGTAGACACAGCACGCAGCCCAACTGCACACACGGGCACACCACCACACCGTGGATGGATTTGTTATTTTATTTTCCATTCTTGTGTGATAAACTACGTGGGGTGACACGCACGAGGGAGACTACGTGGATGATCCGACCTTGAATTAATGAGAGCAGATGTTGCAACTTCTTTACCAAAACCTAGACCTCTCTAGCAGCCTACCCTTCTGATTCCTATGAACTGATCTTTGGGATGGTATTAGCACCTACGCTCTCGTGGCTTGCCGGGGAAAGCAGGGTAAACCCATCCCCCCAGCTTTCTGGAGTCCATTAGCACCACTGGTTTCTTGCCGTGGTACGCGAGGATCCAGTACTGGTCCAGACCCTTGTAGGCTTATGTCTCGGGCTGGGTATCCTTCCCCACCTAACGCTTCTGAATAAACTATACGTTGAGCATGCGAGGGTGAGAATGTTGTGAATGGTGAGTATAAGAGGAGTAAAATTGGAATAAAATCCAAAGTCCATTAGGGGCAGCAACCCGGCCTTTTGCATCAAATTGAGTAAACCTTAGATCATGGGCGACCCCAGCCCTATTTTAGGAAGCTCACCTAATTTTGATCAGGGGAACCACCCCAGATCCATGCATAGAGTCCTGTATGCTATGGGTCTTGACCCATTAGAGTCCGCTGGGAGCACTTTAAGTCCAAATTGGTCTTTTAGAGTAGACGAAAGCCGGCCAGATCAGACAAACAGATGAAAGCATGTCAGATCAGAACATGGGCACTAAACCCTAGATCTAGGAATTTTTAGCCTACCCGCTTGGAAAGCAATTTGTATCCTCCCTTTTGGTTCCCAACAGCCTTAAGGATGAATTCTTTGAAGTTTTTGTAAATATCTTATAAACCTTCGCCCTCGATGGCAAGTTGTAATTTTTGTTGTGGTCCGACACCGGAAGCAGATGAAAGACAGAAAGACTGATTAGGACTTGAATGTGCTCCTCTACACAAGTACGTCTAGGAGTCGTGCCTTCATTGGCGCCAACCCTTAGGACCACACACCATGTGTGCCTGAGTTAAATTCCGCACTGTCATGTCTTTTGCTTTATCTTTTGAAGCATGTTAGAACTGCTAGTGATTAGTCTTTCGTTTGAAATTGTGCATGTCTTAGGACTGATTAAGAGTTTGGTGTGGAACTTTAAACTGATTTGGAATTTTGATTGGATAGTCGGCATGGCATCTTCATCCTCATCTGAGAGAACCCGTTTCCCTAGGATAGATAAGTGCTCCTGGGATACCCCCTGGATCCGTTCTTGGACAAGACAGCTCCAAGGGAGCGAGCAGATTGAATGGGAGCACAAATACCACATGGGACAGACATTGTCCCTGTTAAATGTGCCAATCAGCTGGGATATGATCCAAGCAGCATTGCTTTTCTGGGATCCCCAGCTTTCAGTGTTTCGATTCGGGATCAATGAGTTGACTCCCACAATTGAGGAACTTGACCTGTTCCTCCGATTTCGCGACTTAGGAGAACCCGCTAGGCCAAGTCTCAAAGAAAGCTACAAGAATGAAGCTTGTGTTTTCTTTGGCCTCTCAAGGGGAGAATTCCATACCTTAGGAGGTGACAAATCATTTACTCGGATTTCTAAGACATTCCTAGCTGAGAAAATAAGAAACAACTCAGGGCAGGATACCGAATCATGCCACTAATCCTAGCTCAACTGTTCCATTCCCTGACTTTGTCCAAAAACGGAACCCGGAGGTTTCAAGGGTGCACTCCCCTTCTCCACCTTTGGCTGCAAGACCACCTGATGGTGTCATCACCAGTCAGTGCATATTACAAGGCAACCGGCGACAACATCCATTGGCTGGCTCAAAGAGAGATCAAACCAGACCTACCCGCCCGTGAGGATTGGTTTAACCACTTTCTCCACCTGAAGGGAGAAACAGACATTAGATGGTGGGGTACATACAACATCCCCTACACCCCCATCATTGCTTTCAAGAAAAGAGAGGGACTTGCCCTGATAGGCCTTACCCATGCCGTGGCGTACTATCCGATTCGGGTTCTAAGACAGTTTGGGAAACCGCAGGGAATCCCTGTCAAGGACGACTTGGGCAATTTGATTGGTCCACTCACCAAGGGACTAAGGACCCAACTGCTGATGGAGTGGAAGACGGTGTGCGTGTATCGGGAAGACGTCTTCACCGAATTACACTTTCAAGATTATGAGCAGTGAATAGCTCGGGAATTTGGCCACAATGGCCCCCCACCTCTTCAGCCCGTCGCATTAGGTGACATTCCAGTTCCGCCCCCTAACACATATGGGGACAGGGTGGCCAAACTGCGGGAGACCCACTCCCGTATCCATTCAGCTTATGTGGACTCAGAACGGGAGAGTAGCCAGGCCAATACGGCCTTTCAACATGAAATGGAATTAGTGCGCAAACACGCAAAGGAGGACCGACGTCTGTGGAACAAGCTTTTGCGAGCCTTGAGGAGGCAAGACATGTCCTCTCACTATGATGATGACAAACCTAGCTAGACTTTGGCTTTGTTGTATTTTGATAAGCAAAATGATGTACTTTGTGCCACGGCGGCACTTTTTGATTGAAGCATGAATTTACTTTCACTCTGTCATATTGTTCAAACTTAAAAACAAGAACTTGAAATAAAAGAATTAATTCCCTCCAATAGGGCAACTCGATCTCCGACAGGCCACCTCTTCTCAGATAATTGCAATATTCCTGGTCGCTGCGACCACCTAATTTCCCTGGATTGCATCTCTCTCCTTGAGATCGTGAAACCCAGCAAGTGTTTAAAAACACCCAAGACCTTGAGCTCAGATCACACCCGTCTGTATCTTTTCGAGATCTTTCGGTCAAGCCTGTAGGGCACTGAAGCCACCGGTGATTAAACCGGAGTTTGGTGGATGAACATCCTGGCATAGCCTTCCCCTTTGTGAGGCGCCGAAGTCAATGGTGATTTAACCAACGACTAGCTAAGGCACGCCCGGGAACTACTAGCTGAAATCTTGGGGCACTGAAGCCGCCGATGATTAAACCATTTGGTGGATGAACGTCCTAGCATAGGCTTCCCCTTTGAGAGGCGCCGAAGTCAATGGTGATTTAACCAACGACTAGCTAAGGCACGCCCGGGAACTACTAGCCGAAATCTTGGGGCACTGAAGCTGCCGGTGATTAAACCATTTGGTGGATGAACGTCCTGGCATAGCCTTCCCCTTTGTGAGGCGCCGAAGTCAATGGTGATTTAACCAATGACTAGCTAAGGCACGCCTGGGAACTACTGGCCGAAATCTTGGGGCACTGAAGCCGCCGGTGATTAAACCGTTTGGTGGATGAACGTCCTGGCATAGCCTTCCCCTTTGTGAGGTGCCGAAGTCAATGGTGATTTAACCAATGACTAGCTAAGGCACGCCCGGGAACTACTGGCCGAAATCTTGGGGCACTGAAGCCACCGGTGATTAAACCGTTTGGTGGATGAACGTCCTGGCATAGCCTTCCCCTTTGTGAGCCGCCGAAGTCAATGGTGATTAAACCAACAACTAGCTAAGGCACGCCCGAGAACTACTAGTTGAAGTTAGGCGCCGACGCCACCAGTGAATGAACTGGAGACTGGCTGAGGTACGTCTGGGTGTTGCTTTTCAGCGCACCCCCTTCGGAGACCCTGATTGGTCTAACCCTGATTGGTCTAACCCTGTGATTCTGAGCTCAAACAAAACCCCTTAAATTGAAGGTTCTCTTTCCTTGCCTAAACGGCTAAAATAGATCAGTAAAATAGGGTTCTCTCTCCCAGTTACCTGCGGGTAGCTAAAATAGATTCGGTCACTAGGGTTCTCTTTCCCAGTCGCTTCCGAGTGACTAAAATAGATCAGCTTTCAAAAAATATAGAGTTCTCTTTCCCAGTCGCTTCCGAGCGACTAAAATAGATCAGCTTTCAAAAAAAACAGGGTTCTCTCTCCCAGTTGCTTGCGGGTGACTAAAATAGATCAGCTTTCAAAAAATATAGGGTTCTCTTTCCCAGTCGCTTCCGAGCGACTAAAATAGATCAGCTTTAAAAAAAACAGGGTTCTCTCTCCCAGTTGCTTGCGGGTGACTAAAATAGATTCGTTCAATAGGGTTCTCTTTCCCGGTCGTCTTAGGACAGCCAAAATAGATCAGTCTTTCAAAATTCATTAGGGTTCTCTTCCCCGGTCGTCTTAGGACAGCCAAAATAGATCAGTCTTTCAAAATTCATTAGGGTTCTCTTCCCCGGTCGTCTTAGGACAGCCAAAATAGATCAGTCTTCAAATTCATTAAGGTTCTCTTCCCTTGTTACCTACGGGTAGCTAAAATAGATCAGTCATCAAATTTATTAAGGTTCTCTTCCCTTGTTACCTACGGGTAGCTAAAAATAGATCAGTTGGCTCAAAGTAGGGTTTCTCTCTCCCAGTTACCTGCGGGTAGCTAAAATAGATTCGATCACTAGGGTTCTCTTTCCCAGTCGCTTCCGAGTGACTAAAATAGATCAGCTTTCAAAAAATATAGAGTTCTCTTTCCCAGTCGCTTCCCGAGCGACTAAAATAGATCAGCTTTCAAAAAAAACAGGGTTCTCTCTCCCAGTTGCTTGCAAGTGACTAAAATAGATCAGCTTTCAAAAAAATATAGGGTTCTCTTTCCCAGTCGCTTCCGAGCGACTAAAATAGATCAGCTTTAAAAAAAACAAGGTTCTCTCTCCCAGTTGCTTGCGGGTGACTAAAATAGATTCGTTCAATAGGGTTCTCTTTCCCGGTCGTCTTAGGACAGCCAAAATAGATCAGTCTTTCAAAATTCATTAGGGTTCTCTTCCCCGGTCGTCTTAGGACAGACAAAATAGATCAGTCTTTCAAAATTCATTAGGGTTCTCTTCCCCAGTCGTCTTGGGACAGCCAAAATAGATCTGTCTTCAAATTCATTAAGGTTCTCTTCCCTTGTTACCTACGGGTAGCTAAAATAGATCAGTCTTCAAATTTATTAAGGTTCTCTTCCCTTGTTACCTATGGGTAGCTAAAATAGATCAGTTGGCTCAAAGTAGGGTTCTCTCTCCCAGTTACCTGCGGGTAGCTAAAATAGATTCGGTCATTAGGGTTCTCTTCCCCGGTCGTCTTAGGGCAACCAAAATAGATCAGTCTTCAAAATTCATTAGGGTTCTTTCTCCCAGTTACTTGTGGGTAGCTAAGGTAGATCAGTTGATTCAAAACCAGGTTCTCTTCCCTTGTTACCTATGGGTAGCTAAAACAGATCAGTTGATTCAAAATCAGGTTCTATTCCCTTGTTACCCTCCGGGTAGCTAAAATAGATTCGGTTATTAGGGTTCTCTTCCCCGGTCGCCTTAGGGCAGCCAAA